>WNYF01000140.1:0-76158 GCA_021396225.1 Sporothrix inflata | reverse complement strand
CCCCCCCCCCCCCCCCCCCCCCCCCCCCCCCCCCCCCCCCCCCCCCCCCCCCCCCCCCCCCCCCCCCCCCCCCCCCGAAAATCGGAATAATGAAAATAAAATAAAATAAAACAGAATTTAGAAGAATAAATATCAAATAAATAAAAGCTATGAGTACATCGTATTGAGATTTCATGACATTGGTTAACGGCAAGTCTTATCCATGGCCAACGGATTTATTTGTTGTTTAATTAATATTTCTCCTCGCCTAGAAAACTGCTGTTGTTTGTCATTCACTGACATAGCATCACGAGATAAATAGGAGCGCGCATATAGCTCAAGGCTATTGTGAATCATATTCTTTAAACATACTCTACAGGCACTTGACAAAGTAGTTTAAGGTATTCTTGCTGATTTTTGTTGAGCTCATATGATTCATTTCTTCGTATTAAATTACTCTGCGGCTTCTTCTTAAACCCCGGGTATCCTTCTCGCCGTGTCCATCACAGCTACTCATGCACCTTCAAGCATCAACGACGGCGCTTGGACGGGGGTTTCCGTTTCGTTACGCCCGTGGTCCCCTTTGTCCTTGTTGATCGACCCTTGTCTGGGGCGGCAGCTTGTTTTGTTGGTTGCCGTTCTTTTCGAGAGCGCGTTTGCCGAGCCGGCTGCGGTTTCGCCGGCGCTTGTGGTTTGCTCGCGGCCATGGCAGCAATGCAGACACTTCGCCGGACCGGGCGCGACGGTTCTTCTGGCGGCGGTTTTGCTCTTCTCTGTCGAGAGGCCCGTGGCGGCGTACGAGGCGGACTGGGGATGTTTTCAAAGGCATCGGTCTCGGAGGGAGTGAGCTCTAGGCCGGCCAAGTTCTCCACGCCTGAGAGATCATCCGGTTCGGGACTGGGGCTCTCGTGACGCCACTTCCAGCCGATCACAGTCTCCCCGAGCGCCGTGTCGCGCCACTTGTCTTGCCAATCACCGCGATCCTTCCAGCGTCGGAAAATGTCACTCTTTTGGCTGTTGCGTTTTGCTCGGTCTTCGAAACGGTAAGTTCTTTCGTGGAGCTCCGCCATTTCCAGTGCCAATTGAAACAAAGGGCGCGAGGTAAGGAAAGATTCAGTTTGCGAGTCTGGCATGCCCTTTGCCATCAAGGTGATCAAGCTGGCGAAATTTCGCGGCGGTATCGAATACGCGCTGACGGTTGCGCATTCCGAAGTCAAGATGTTGGAGAAGCTTAAGCATATAAGACTCTTGGCATGGTTTTGCTTATCTCTTCTTCTCGAAACATACATGACGGCTAACCGGACGAAAAGGACATATCATTGAGCTCCTCGGGAGTGCCAAGTGGGACACAAATTTACCGGAGATCTTTATGCCAATGTGTCCTGGAGGTCTGAGAAATCTACAAGGGACCTTGAGCACGTCTCACGCCGAACATGTATGCTCCCAGGTTTTGCAGCAGATGCTCTCTGCCATTGACTACATAGCCTCCTTGCACATATGTCATCGCGACATCAAACCGGAGAACGTTCTCTACTTTGACAGACCGGGCTGTCGCAACTATACCTTTCAGTTGGCCGACTTCGGCCTTGCAAGACGCGAACAAAGTGCCTTGCATTTTGGCGGAACTTGGTTCTACCTGGCGCCTGAGTTGATTGAACGTGATGCGCCGCAGAGACCCAAGATGGATGTATGGTCCCTCTTCGCTACACTCATCGACGTACATCCGGGGATGGACTTTCCACCGCCTCTATCTGAGGATTACAATGACGTCCTGAATGCAATCCAGACGGCCGTACGGAACGCACCCCAACTCGCCAACATGGTACGAAAGGACCCGCGCGAGGGGAGGCGTCACAAAGCCGGCTGTGCAGGCGTCCCCTGCCCAGAAATCCAGAGGCGGCCTAGCCGTGCAAGGTTATTAATGGAAGAAGTTGTTGCCAGAGGGGCTCTGAATGGCCAGCCTAGAGAACCGCCCAAGGAAAGAAAGCGGAAACGAAGGGGGAAGACGGAAAGAAGGTGGAATCGAGAGGGAAAGACGAGAAAAATGCAGAAATGAAAGGGAAAGGCGTTGCGCACACGTCATTGTCGCTCTGTCAAGTTCCCGGCGACTTCTCACGTTAAGCCACGAGAGGGCATTAACCGGCCTCCATACAGTCGTTCACAGCCTTACAAAACCACTTTGGTACGTCTTCTTCTCATCCTATTGCAACTACCCCGTGTATTTTTACTTGCTATTTCATCTGCGTCATCATCTTGGGCCTTCTCTTTTAGCTAGCTAGTTTCATTTGAATGTTTTTGTTTATTCCCTTTTCGCTGTCTTTGTTTTTTATTTATTTCCTAATGTACAACGCAATGCAAACATAACCAATACCATAAAAAATCAAACATGGAATCCATAATGCAAATGCAGCTCTTTCGACGTTGTTCAGACGTCGTGATATCATCGTCCCTTCTCTCTCCCAAGAGATCACTCTCCCTACTCCTTCCGTGCCGGGCCAAACTCGTCGATGACGCTCTTGACGCCCGTGTACGTGCCGCACGGCTTGAAGTCAATGTCGTAGCCAAACGCCCGCGGGCCGGCAATGGCCAGAGCGTTAGGCGTGCTGGTCCACAACGGGTGCGCCGCCGCCACCATGACAAACACCTTGAGGCCGTACCGGTACTCGGGCACGCCCACGGCCTCGCCCGTCAGCAGATCCAGCACCATGATCAGGTCGGGCACGGTCGCCAGCGTCTTCTTCTCGCCCGACGGGTACGTGGCCTCGACGACCAGGTTCTCGTTGACAAAGGGGATCCATAGCTTCTCGGGGCCCTCCTCGTCGTCCGTGTTGGCACCAGCGGCACCCGGCACCTCCTCGTTCTCCTTCTCGTGGTCCTTGAGCTTCTCAATCACCAGTGTGCCCTGGCTCCGGCCGCCGTATAGGCGCTGCTCGATGCCTGTGATCTTGCCCTCGAACACCTTGCGCGCCGTCTGTGGGCCGCCAAACTCGCGGATCAGGTCCTCGTGCACCGTGTTAACGGCACCGCGTGCACGGGCCTGGCAGACGGCACGGCCCAGGCGCCACGCCAGGGACACCGACCGCAGACAGCCAAACTCCTTGAGCTCCTTCTTGCCGGCCGGGCGTGCGGCAATGCCGGCGCCAAAGCCCATGGTCATGACGGCCGACCGCAGCAGCTGGTCGACAGCGTTGGAGTCCTTAGCCTTGCTGATGGTCATGGTGGTGCCCTCGCCGCTGGAAATGCAGGCCGGCAGCAGGTGGTTGATATCGCCGTTGGCGCCAATGTACAGCGAGCTCATCTGGAAGGCCGGGAAGGCACGGCCCATGAGATCGGCGTCGACAGTGACGTTGTTCAGCGCGTGCGACGACGACAGCATCATGGGACTGAGACCGTTGGCACCGCCAATTTCGGCCGTCAGTACTGCCGCGAAAGTCGTCCTCATGTGCTCTTGCAGGTCCTTGACGGCATCCAGCACCATGCTGCCACCCAGACGCTCGATCGCCAGCACGGGGCTGCCCATGGCCGCCACCGGCACAGCGAGCATATCATCGGGCAGGTCATCGACGTCAACGATGCGGATGACACCGCCGTCGCGCAGCATCTGCCGCGCCTGCAGGTACACGCCGTAAGGGGTGCCACCGCCGGCACAGCCGAGAATATAGCAGCCGATGGACAGGTAGTAGGCGTCCGTCTCGGACAGGTTCCACATGCGGTTGCTGTCAATATCGGGCCGGTACGCGGCGTGGTCGACGTCGATGACGGGTTTGGAGTCCACGGCGTCACTAACCTCCCACTGCTTCTTCTCAATATAGGCCTCGTCATCCTCGTCCTTGCCCAGCGCGGCGTCGTCGGAACCGGCGGAGGTGCCGTCGAGGAACCGCTCGTAGTCGACCGGGCCGGCCACCTTGACGGCGACCTTGAACTTTCCCTCCATGTACGGCAGGCCAGCAACTTCCTCCTCGATGACGCGGACGTAGCCCTCACGGGCACCACGGGCGACCGCCTGCTCAATGACGTCAGCCTTGACGTCCTCGAGTGCCTTCTCGCGGTCGACCATGTCGACAACGGCCTCGGACGCGGCGCCAATCTCGGCAACGGCAGCACCGACGGCGTTGGCTACGTTGGCAAAGGCGGGCACCTCAATGGTGGCCACGCCCTCGAGCTCCGACGGGCACAGGAACGCACCACCACCGACCAGCAGGATATGACAAGCCTCGGGTGACGTCTTCATGCGGTCAACGTGGTCCTCGAGCATGCGCTTCATCTTAAGGCGCGCGGCGGCAACGGTGGCTTCAGCGACCTCGGGCACCTTGACGTCAGTGCCCGACATCTTGGCCTTACCGGCGGCGACCATAATGTCAGTCGTCGTCAGGGTATCACCGCCAAAGCACAGAGCCTTTTGGCGCAGGGCCTGGCCGACACTCTCAGGGCCAATGGTGATCTTGTTGCCGTCCGTGACGTGGATCATGGAGCCACCACCCAGGCCGATGCTCTCGACCTGCGGCAGGGCAAAGTTGACCTTGACGCCGCCGATCTCGGCGACGGAGCCGGCGAGGCGGGGGAAGCCATTGGGCAGCAGGACGCCAACGTCGGATGTGGTGCCGCCAATGTCGACGACGAAGCGGCTCTCGCTGGCGGAGTTGTTGGACGACAGGAAGGCGGCACCACGAATGGAGTTGGTCGGGCCCGACGAGAAGATTTGGATGGGGAAGCGAGCGGCCTCGTCGGCGGACAGCAGCTGGCCGGAGCTCGAGGTGAGGTAAAGCGGGCAGGTCAGGTTCAGGCCGCGCATGGCACGTTTGAAGCCGCGGATGGTGCGCTTGGCGAAGCGCATGATGGAGGCGTTGAGGATGGTCGCGTTCTCACGGGCCAGGACACCGACACCGGCGACTGTGTGTGTTAGGATACATAGAAGGAACAAAAATCAAACTGCGCGGGAAACAGGGGAGTACGTACTCTCTTTTGAGCAGACAATGTCCACGTCATCGCCGAGCGCCTTTTGCAGCACGCGGCGCACATGCTCCTCCTGGGCGAACTTCTTGTCCATGGGCGAGTAGACTCCGAGCACGGCAACGCTGCGCAAGCCACGGGCCTTGATGGCCTCGGCCTCCTTAAGGACCTCCTCCTCGTTGACTGGCGCAATGAGCGTGCCGTCGATCTGGACACCGCCGGAGAGCGTGCCTTGGTAGCCGTTCATGACTGGGGGTTGTTAGCGGTGAACAGCGAGGGAGAAAAAAATCAAAGCGCCTGAGCTATGAACCTACTGTTCTTCAGGTCGGTCGGGAAGTCAATAAATGGCGGCGTGTACTGCAGGTAGCCCTGGGAGGTCAGGCGCAGCACGGCGACCTTGGACAGGCGCGAGGCATCACGCTCGACAACGGCGTTGATCAGGTGCGTCGTGCCGATCATGAGGCTCGCGACCTGCGACGGCTGAACATTGGCGTCCTTGAGCAGCACACGGATGGCCTCCTCGATGCCGGTGGTGACGTCGGCACCAGTGGTGGCTTTGTAGGAGGCGATGACGGCCTCGGCGCCCGACTTGGCTGGGTTGAGCAGCACGGCATCGGTGTTGGTGCCACCAACGTCGACGCCGATGATGAGCTTCGTGGAGGAGTCGACGGCCATGATGGAGGATGTGTAGAGGAGCGAGAGGAGGGGTGTTGGCGGTAGAGAGAGAGAGAGATCTGGCGATCTTGTGAGATCTTGGGATGACCTTTCTCTTGGACACGGCTTATATGTCAGATCCTGGAGAGAGAAAGGAGGAAAGTAAAAAAGAGAGTGAAAAAAATGACGAAAGAAAAAAAAGAGAGAAAAAGAAGAGCCGAGAAGAGAAAAAAAAGAAGGAAATAAAAAAGAACGGAGATGGAGTCCGCCGACAAGCGGAGCGGCTTTTTTGCAGTGAGAGCCGAGTCTGGCCGTCCGATGATGTACTCTGGCGCGGTCTGGTGCACGCCCAGGCACGCCCAGGCACGGTTTGGAAACAACTTGAACGTGTTGGACTGCGGGGAGGGCAGCTGTTGCGCGCAGATTTGCCGGGTTTCGATCAGATAATTTGGTGACTGGTTGACTATCAGTTGACTATCGCGACGCGATAACGATAGCCAGAGGCCGATTGCCCTCTTTTTGGTGTCTTTTTCGTCTCTTTGGTGCTGGACACCGTCGTCACTTGCCCGCCAAGGTTGCCATTGCGTAAAAACCCGTGGCCGCTATTGCCCGCCGCCGGCGACCAAGCTATCTTAGCGAAACAACGCCATCTGCAAGCTATCTCCCGTTGGGGATGGTCAGGCAGCTGCACTTCGGCACAGGTACGCAAACAAGCTCGCGGCTAGGCACCAGGGACCTTTAAGAGCGCGGGGTGTGTCGACCAATCCGAGGCAGCTGGCGATGGTGATGTTTAGGCAGACATCGAGACGGAGAACAGACGAATTGCGACACGATCAGATAAAATTAGACGAAATAAAAAGAAGATCGGACTTTGCAGCAAATTCAACGATAGCGCAATCGCAGAAACAGAAGCGACAATGACCGTCAAGACGACCACCATAGAGGAGGCCACGACCGTGATCAAGCAGTCGCTGGTGACCTACACAGACCAGCTGTGGGAGGTGAATCAAAAGGTGCGTTTTTGAGATCAAATCTGGTGATGCTTCCGGGGATGTTCTTTACAGGGTGTTACGGAAGGAGCAAATGAGCGACCGCCAATTGCTCCTTCTTTGCGAGCGCATTGTTTTGTTCTTTCCCGTTTTGGTTCCAGCGCCCCCCCTCCTTCCCGTCTCGGCTGCTAACTCTCGTCGCACCAACTACCAGATCTTCAACAACCCCGAGCTCGCATATGAAGAGGTCGGTGCGCACGACACGATCGTCGCGCTGCTTAACACAATCGAGGGCCTGCGCGTGACGCCGCACGCATACGGACTCGCGACGGCATTTGAGGCCGAATACGGCTCGGGCGGCCGTGTGCTCGTGTTCAATGCCGAGTACGACGCGCTCCCTGGCATCGGCCATGCCTGCGGCCACAACCTGATCGCGACGGTCGGCCTGAGCTCGTTCCTGGCGGTCGTCGACGCGCTGCGGGCGAGCGGCGCACCGGGCCGCGTGCGGCTGCTGGGCACACCGGCCGAGGAGACGAGCGGCGGCAAGGTCAAGCTGATTACGGCGGGCGCATACAAGGACGTGGGCGCGTGCCTGATGATGCATCCGACGACGCAGGCCGTCTACGGGCCCGAGTCGGTGTACGGCGACGCCTTCGACCGGACGCTGGCCATCACGGGCTTCTCGATCAAGTTCAAGGGCAAGCCGGCGCACGCTGCGCTGGCGCCGTGGGACGGCGTCAACGCGCTGGACGCGGCGGTGGCGGGCTACACAGCCATCTCGGTGCTGCGGCAGCAGATCCGGCCGGAAGAGCGGATCCACGGCATCATCACGGACGGCGGACAGCGGCCCAACATCATCCCCGAGACGACGCGGCTCGAGTACGGCGTGCGGGCGCCGTCTCTGGCGGGCGCGCTGGCGCTGCAGAAGCGGGCGATTAAGTGCTTTGCGGGCGCGGCCGAGTCGACGGGCTGCACAATGGAGGTGGAGGAGCTGGGGTGGTACGCGGACCTGCGCACGAGCATCCCGATCTGCAACGCGTTTGTGGACGCGATGGGGGCGCTGGGGCGTGAGGTGCAGTGCAACACGGGGCGGACGACACCGGCATCGACGGACCAGGGAAACGTGTCGTACGAGTGCCCGAGCTGGCACGGCATCTTTGGCATCCCGTCGGAGGACGGCGCCTACCCGCACACAGCGAACTTTGCGACGGGCGCCGGGTTGCGCAAGTCGTTTGACCGGGCACTAGAGAACAGCGAGGGGATGGCGACGGTGGGCTACCGGTTCCTGGTGGACGACGCGTTGGCAGCGGATGTCAAGGTAAAGTTCGAGGAGCAGAAGAAGAATGACTAGGGCTGGGTGGCAACAATTATCAACCGGGCATAGCATAGGCAGCGTCAACAAGTGAAACAAAATCAAAAGCAATCGAATTTATCAAAGTGGCAACACAAACGAGTATAGTCGACACACGGTGACACGATTTGATGTACTTAGAAAGTACGGACGTGCATGGTTTGGCATATACAGACTTTTCTTGCATTGATTACAAAGTTGTGTGAGTGGTAATCGACCATGATGTTTACGATGAGTTGTCGATGATGTTGATAATCACAATACGTCGACATTGTTGAAGATAGTCACAGAATGAAAAGCCGACAGCATCCTGTAACAGACTGCGGTTCCGCTGCATTCGTCAACGAGATACGGTCTTCTTCTGAGGCCTTATGCCGCGTCAAGGCTATCTTGATTCCATTTACTTTTTCTCCAACACAAGGCTATCTGATGGCTATTTACACAGTTGCAAGAAACATCGCGAAATCAAACTTCAGCTTCAGAAACAACACACGACATAAGGCGTTCACAGCTCGCTATCACGCCTCCAACGCGGCTATCACGAGGCTTCGTAAGGACCTGACGACGCCTACGCACTGAATGTGCAGATAGAAAATATAATGCACGGATATAGAGATTATCTTGCTTGATAGCCCCTTCGGGCCGTTTTGGGCATTATGCAACCAGTACGACGTATCTCCATTGGCACCCCGTCTGCACTTATCTCTGGTGCTACTGTACCATGTTTCGAACTGTTCAATAGTTCGACTTCGTTTTGATTGTTCGAGTGGCCACCTGATTATGCAACCCTACCTTCCACCCCCAAATAGTCTCGATAGTGTAGATAGTCTCGAGGACCACGTGATAGCATCACAGGCGAAAAAGCAAGCTATCACGGCTGGACGTCCGATTCCGGCCTGACCGTGGGTACCATCGCTTTAAGGTTTGGGGAAGGAGGCCCAGTGGCGTCCATCGCGTCTCCAAGAATCCAATAAACCCCAGGTTTTGACTCGTTTCGTCCATGCCTGACCCCATCTGGTGTCGTGAGCAGCGCCGCGATGAAGCTTGTCTTGTTCGTAAAACCGGTGTAAGCCGCGCGGGTCAATGCAACCGCAGGACTCACACGACACGAAATGAGTAATTTCCGTTGGAGAAGGCATTGTCTGGGCTGTGTTGACTGGCGCAACCGTCGCCAGATGCAGGATGGAGGTCCCCGTTCGCGATAGAGCTATTTCGAGCTAATTGAGCTTGACAAGGCCAGGCAGGGGTTCGCGTGAGAGGATGCCGGCCTGCCGGGGTTTCGAGCAGCCCATTTTCCACCAAAGTGCAGAGGGAAGGGAGCATCGTCGACCGAAGCAACCGTATCAAACTTGGAGGAGACGAGCCGAGTCGAAGCAACTGTCTCCAACGTCCCCCAGTACACGGCGGACCAGTCCCGTCTGAGGTTGGTCCACATGCACAATGCTGCAACCAACGGAAGCCAAGTCGACCCAAAGACACCAAACGGGACAAGCCAGCGGCGCCGTCAGCTCCAAGCGTGCAAGCCGTCGCGTGGCTTGCATGCCTGCTAGCACGGACGTCTCGACCCTCCCCTGCCTCTTTCTTCCTGTGGGATTCGTTGGCGTGACTCTTGGGGACCACTCATTTGGCTCCTCTTCTCCGCATTCTTACCGCTTTGGGTTCTGGCCGACCATCGCTTATCAGCAGCCTCAGGAGAGGAGACGCTGCCGCCGAGCCCGTATCGTGGGAAATGGGCTAAACTGGGCGCCGAAAAGATAGAGGAAGGGGGGAATGTACCGGAATGTAAGGGTGGGAAAGGCGAGTTTGCTCCTCGCAAGGACAGTTGGGGACGGCCGTTGACCCTGAAAAAGTATAAGAGGTCGTCCTCGCCCCCTCTTGCTATCTTTGCTATCGACCAGCAACTCTGCCTATCTGACCTGTTTGTGCACTGTTTGTGCTCGTCTGCTCGCCTGTCGTCGGTTTACCTCGCCATTCTTCAGCACCTTTGGGCACCCCAAGATGCTGTATTCCAAATCTGACACCACCCCAAACCGCCCAAACCACAGCAAATCACCTTGGCAAATTGCATCCAGCGCCGTGCAATGCATCCGACGCACCCTCTGCACCCAGTGTCCTGCAGCAAACGGCCCTCGCTTGTCCAACATGCGGCATCGCCTTTCCTGTTCCGCCCTGGACCAGGCCTTCTCCACGTTCCTCGTCCGGCCATGTGTTGGCCCTATTTTGGGGGTTATCGGCCATTTGTTTGCAGTCCGTTGACTCGTCTTCGTTGATTCGTTACATCCGTATTTCGACTATCGACTATCGACCGTCCAATTCCGCTCCGGTCGACCCATCCGAGCTTTTCTTTCGATTTATTTTGCCCTCTTTGCTTTTTGCATCTTGGAAGAGATAGTCGTAGCTCCTCTCGTGAGATAGTGGCGCCGCTTTGTTTCGGTTTAACTGGTGAGACCTTGCTTTTGCTGATGGGTGATGATCCTTGTTGACGACGCACCCGTCGCCCAGCAAGCCTCGCGATGGGCCGAGTTTCCCCTCATTCTCGACACTCAGACGGGATATAGGCAATCGGAGACAGATTGGGCTCGCGTGGCATGCCGAAGCGTCTTATCACAGATTGCTCATGCAGATTGGTGTATTTTGAGAGTGAACAATCTGTGGCAAAATACGACGAACAGGAATAGGCCCAGGCAAGAGCACCAAGTGGGCCCTCAACCACTAGCCATATCGCAAGGGCCCCGGTTCTCTTTGTGTTAATTGTGTTTATTACGCTCCGTGACAGAACTGGCGCGGTTCTGTTATCTACGGAGCACGACGAGGCCTGTCGCTTTTGTCTAATGGCACGTCCTCTATTGGCCCGGGCGCACCGCTACAGGCTGGGGAAGGAGCCGCCGGTGACCCAGGTCCAGACGAGCCCAGAGAGCAGGCGCAACCCACACGCAGAACAGAGGGAAAGGCAGGCGCAACCCAGCGCGTCTTCTGGGCGCCCAGAGCCTAGGAGACCCAGGCCGTCGGTGTATAGTCCGAACGGTATCTAGGCTCGTACGTACGAGTAATGCAGCGTAGTGTGAAGTCGTAGCCTCTGTCGTCCTTCGTCCGCCTCGGAGTGTCAAAATTCGCACTCCAACTCTCAGTCTCACGCACGGCCGGCATCTTCCCAGGGTGCCGGGTATCACGATGCCACCCTCTCTTGTCTCCTCACGTCTCCTCTCTTCCTTCTCCTCGTTGGCCCCCCTTCTTCCAGAATAATACTTATGCAGGCCCTCGTCGTCTCTCGATCGTCTTGATTTTTTCTGTTCTTGTCTTTTTTTTCCTTCACTCGAGTAGACCATCATCCCTCGAAGGCAGACTGCACGCTCTTGACCCGGTCAAGCGTTGAACTCGCCCTTACTACTACACTTTTAATCCTTCCCCCTTCTTCTCTTCCCCCCAATTTTTTCTTCTTTACCCCATCACCACCCATAGTCTTTACTTTTTTTCTTTCTCTCGTCCTCCTAGCCACCATGGCTTTCGAAATAGAGGGCCGCCCCGAGCCCGCGGCCATGCGGGCTGCCGACATCTCGGAGCTCGCACCCGCCGACAACAAGACGGTCGACGAGATCACGGCCGCACCGGCGCTCGACACGGACGCCATGAGCCTCAAGAAGGGCGTCGTGGCCGAGACGCAGCTGGGCGATGTTGGTGCGCAGCGCATCGAGATCATCCAGAAGATCTGGGGCAAGCACGGCAAGATCCTGCTCTACAGCGTGATCGGTCTGGCGATGATTATATAGTGAGTCCACTTTGTGGATGACTGTCAAAATGAAGAAGTGAGGCTAACAATGCAGCGAACTTGACAACACCACCTTCGCCACGTACTACGTGTACGCGCTGTCCGACTTCCAAAAGATCTCGTCGTCGTCGGCGCTCGCCGTCGCGACTGACCTGTCTTTCTCGCTGACCAAGCCCATCTGGGCCAAGATGTCCGATATTTTCGGTCGTGGCGAGATGTACCCCGTGGCTACGCTCTTTGTCGTCATCGGCTACATCCTGGCCGCCTCTGCCAACGGCTTCTCCGCCTTCGCCGCCGGTACCATTCTGCGCGCTGTTGGCCTGACGGGCATCAACTCGCTCAATACCATCATTATTGCGGATACCACCACCGCCCGCCAGCGTGGTTTCGGTGTGAACTTCCAGTTCTTTCCCTACCTGATCCTGCCCTGGGTCGCTGCCGAGATCATCAACAGCGTCGTCTCGCCCGGCGGCGTCGGCTGGAAGTGGGGTGTCGGTATCATTGGCATCATCTTCCCCTTTGCCATGATTCCCATCATTGTCGTCACCTTCATTTTTGCCCGCCGCGCCAAGAAGATCGAGGCCAGTCTGGCCGACGCGGCCGTCGTCGGTAACAGCACTGCTGCTGATGACGAGGCTGTTGCTACCATTGCTGCTGCGGGCCCCGTCGCCGCCAAGCTCAAGATCACGCCCTACAGCCTCGCCTCCAACATTGATCTCGGCGGCCTGTTGATCATGATCGTCTCGCTGGCCTTCATCCTGATCCCGCTGTCGCTCGCCGCGCTCCAGACCAAGGGCTACAAGACGCCTTGGGTCATTGCGCTCATGATCATTGGCGGCCTTGGGTTGCTCATCGGCTTCCCCATGTACGAGAACCACGTGGCCGTGCACCCCATCTTCCCGCTGCGTTACGTGCGCCATAGGGCCATTGGCATTGCGTTCCTGCTGTACTTTACCGACTACATGGCCGCCGCCGCCAGCCACGGTTACCTGTACAACTGGGCCATTATTGCGCAAAACCTGACTGTCGTGCAGGCCACCGACCTGAGCTACATCAACGGCGTGTTCACCTTCTTCTCGGGTATGGCTTTCGGTTTCATCATGTGGAAGACCCGCAGCTTCAAGTGGTGGCTGCTGCTCGGCCTCGTCATCCGCATCATCGGCTACGGTGTCATGTTCCGCATTCGGACGCAGCACCCCTCGCTCGGCGAGCTCATTGTCGTGCAGATCTTGCAAGGCTTCGGTGACGGTATTGTGCAGACGGGTGGCTACATTGCCGCCACCATCAACGTTCCGCACAAGGAGACGGCCCAGGCCGTCGCGCTCATTGTCACCATTGGCATGCTGGGTTCCAGTGTCGGCAGCGCCATCAGCGGCGCCATCTACACCAACACCTTCCCCACGGAGCTGCGCAAGTACCTCGGCGACCTGGCCACACCCGAGCTCATCAGCAACATCATCAACTCTATCGACACCGACATCCCCGCCTGGGGCACGCCTATGCGCATCGGCATCAGCAACGCCTACAACCAGGTCACCTCGTACTTCTTCATTGCCGCCATGGTCATCATTGCCCCCGGCTTCATCCTGGTCTACTTCCTGCCCAACCAGAAGCTCAAGTATGTTCTTCTCTGTCCTCGCTTCGCTCGTCTTCTCTCATTCCCTAGTTCATCTGCTAACCCCTCCCAGCGACAACCAAAACTTGCTCGAGGAGAACGGCATGCTCGCCGCCCAACAGGCCGAGATCGACCTGCACCCGGCTGCCCAGCCCAGCACCGCCGAGACCAAGGCCTAAGCGTCTGGCTCAGTGTGCTGGGTCTGCGTGTGTGTTTTGGGTGTTCTAGGAAAGTTGGTAGTGTTCGCTTCTCGGTGGAAGGTGCTTGCTCGGCTTATCCGATTTGCCCCTGTGTTTTGTTAAAAAGTTACGAGCAAAGAAAGAGTAATATAAGGATCTTTCTTCATGGCCAGAAAATGACAATTCAAGTTGTTTTCCAAGGATCATATCGTATATCGTACATCGTTTCAGTTGCTTCCATTCAAGTTTTACTATCTACATCCCAGCTTACCGAGCAGCGTCTGCCGCTTCCTTTGTCACGGCCGCCGACGCCGCCACAATCTTGCGCGCCAGCGACGCAATCGTAATGTTACTCAAAATGTCAAAAACGGGCAGGTCGGCTTGCAGCGTTAGCTGGATCCAAGACCGTAGCTCGACACCGATCAGGCTGTCCACGCCGTAGCCGCTCAACGGCCGCGAGGATTCCACGTCCTCGACACTGATCATCATGGCGCGGGCCACCTTCGCGGATAGCGCCGCCACGACAATACCTGCGGCCTCCTGCAAAGACGAGGCGGCTGCCAGACGCGCGGCCGCGCGGGCTGCGGGGTCCTTTCCATCGCCATCCGTGTCAGCGCCAACCTGCGCAGCCACGCGGTGTGTGTCGGCCTGCATGATCTGTGCAAACCGGGGCCGCTTGAACCACCAGGGATAGCTGGCCGTCGCCTCACCGTCATCTCTCTGGCCCTTTCTGCTGTTCTTGGCCAACCGCATCATGCCGCTCGTGGCCAGGCCCGACACTACTTGGGCCGGCGTGCTGGGCGATGCAACCTCTGTAACCAGGCCTCCCGCTAGGACGGCCTCCAAGATGGTCAGAAACTCAAACTCGCGGATGCCCACGGATGCCCACGACATGGTGTTCTCGTACACCCGCCCGTCAGTGCCCTGCTCGGCCACGTAGCCCACGCCCACGCCCAAGACCATGCCAACGTCGACCGAGCAGGCCGTTCTGCCAAGGCGGTGGCAGTACGCGGCCAGCGCATCCTGAAACGCGTTCCCGGTTGCATAGTTACCTTGTGTGGGTAGGCCAATTACGCCGCTGACGGACGACAGCATCACAAAGAAGTCGAGGTCGGCCGGCAGGTGCGTATGGAGGTTCCAGCTACCGCGGACTTTGGGGCCCATGGCACGTAGGAATTGTTCGTGGGTCAGTGTTTCGTAAATCTAAGACGGTTAAGACAACGTACGTGATTATCCAAAAGGGGGCAAGAAGACTTACTGCATCATCCAGAACCATGGCGCCTTGTATGACACCCTGAATGGGACCCCATCCGTCATGCTTACGCCGCGCTAAACAGGCGTATAGCTCCTGCTCGTTGCCGACATCGCTCTCCCACGCCGCGGCACGGACGCCGATGCGCCCAAAGTGAGACATAAGGTCCTGGACAGATTGCTTCGTGGCGCCCGATCGCGACAGCAGCAGAATGTTCTTGGCGCCCTGTCGGGCCATCCACAGCGCGATCGACCGGCCCGGGCCACCACTACCACCCGCCAGCAGGTACGTTGCCTCCGGTTCAAAGTGATAACGGCGGTGGAGGGGTGGTACCACGACGGACACAATGTCCTCTTGTTTGTCTTTGCTGCCTTTCCCGGCAACCAGAACAAGTTTTCCTGTATGTCGTCCGGATTGAATCAGGCGCAAAGCTTCTTCCGTCTGGCTGAACGGCTTGGCCACGATAGGCCACACTGGGCAGGCTACACCCTGGTGCACCAGCGCCATGACTTCGTTCAAAATCCGGCTGGCAAGTGGCACACCTTCAGTCCAGATGGCGTGCAGGTCCAGGGCCAGGAATGTGGCGTTGCGGGCAAACGGTGTCATGTCCAGCTGCGCGTGCGAGTCAATATCGCGGTGGCCCAGCCCAACGAAACGGCCATATGGTGCCACGAGGTGCCACGACCGGCGCAGGGCCTCGCCAGCCAGCGAGTTGAGCATAACGTCGACACCTCGGCCACCGGTAAGACGCAGAACACCTCGCGAAAAGTCCTCGTCATCGCGACTGTAAAAGATATCGGTATCTTGCAGCCGCGACGGCCCATCGTTCCACAAGAAGTCTAAATTTGTTAGTAAAAAAGTAAGAAATGAGAAAAAAAGGATCATAGTGCGAAATAATGAGATGGAATGAGCAAAATGGGAAAGAATCAGTAATGGTGGTATCCAAAGAAAAAGAGCCAAAAGGAGAACTGATCAAAAGGGGTAACAACAAAACCGGAAAGAGCTAAAAAGGGGGGTAAACAAAACTAAGGGGAAAGAACGAAAGCAAAAGTGGCTAAAGGGGAAAGAATGAAAGAAGAGGTGAAAAAAAACCGATGAATAAAAATGGAAGGAACGGGAGAAAGCCTCTCATACAAGGAAGGAAGGTTCGTACCTGTGAGAGACCATGTCGCGCCCAATTGCGCATAGTAGCGGCCGGAGCGGTCGATGCTGACGCGGAAGGCGGGATACGCATACAGCTCGCGGCCCATGCCCGCCCACTGCGCCCCCTGGCCCGTGAACAAGAAGGCCAGCGGTAGCGGGCTGTCCGACCGAATCGACCGAATAGGGGCCACCGCCGTCTCTTCAAAGCAGGCGCGGGCCTGCGCCACTGACGACGCAACGGCAAACGACGTCCACGGCCAGAACGTGCGCCGCTGCGATAGAGTGCGTGCCAGGGTGGTCAAGGTGGCCCGATGGATGCCATTTCCGGCTTCCTCATCGTCGATACGTGCAGCCAGGTACTCGGAATATGCGTCGGCGGTACGATGAATACCGGCCTGGTCATGAGCCGTCCAAACGAGGAGCTTCGGGGGCTGCGGTGTTTTAAGGGCTTTGGGTTCATGCCCGTTGATGCCCGTTTTGGTGGGCATGCCCATTCTAGGAGGAGTGCCCGTTCTGAAGGGGCTGCCCCGGCGGCGCACGCAACAGCGCGCTCTCACGAACCAGCACATTGCGGTGTCTGATCATACAATGCGCGGCCAGGTAGCGCTGGGCGTCCTCTAGGATTCAGTGCGCGTTCGTCCCGCCGTACCCGGTTGGGTTGATGCTGACGCGCCGCGCCGCAGCAGCGCCGCCAGGCCAAGACGGCACCAGCTCCGTCGACACACGCAAATTCCACTCGGCCATGGGGAGGCGCGGGTTGGCCTGGCGGAACCACAGCGACGCTGGGATCTGGCCGTGCTCCAGCATGAGCGTGCCTTTGATCACCGATGCAACACCGGACGCGCCCTCGAGGTGACCAATGTTAGTTTTGATCGAGCCGATGTGCACTGAGTCTCCCGCCGGCCGTGCCGCGCCAAACGTGGCACCCAGGGCGGCCGCTTCAATGGGGTCGCCCGCCGGCGTGCCCGTGCCGCGGGCTTCCACATAGGCTGTGTCCTGGAGGGGCAGGCCGGTCTCGGCATACACCTAGCGAATAAGACTCACCTGCGCCTCGGACGACGGCACGGTGATACCGGGCGTGTGCCCATCTTGGTTGACGCCCGTGTTGCGGATGACGGCGCGGACGACGTCGCCGTCCCGGAGGGCCCGCCACAGCGGTTTGAGGACGCAAAAAGCCGAGCCCTCGCCGCGGCCATAGCCGTTGGCCTCAGCGTCAAAGGCACGGCACTTGCCCTCGGGGCTCAAAAAGTGCATGGAGTTCATGGCGGTTATGCCATAGGGCAGGAGGATGACGTTGGAGCCTCCGACGATGGACTAGGCGAAAAGGGCGGCGTGTCAGAGGTGGAAATGAGATGCGGTGCAGAGTGTCTGGACGACTTACCAGTGTGGACTCGCCCGACCGGAGGCTTTGGCAAGCAAGGTGCAGGCCAACCATGGACGACGAGCAAGCCGTGTTAATGGTCACGCTGGGCCCACGCAGGTCAAAAAACCACGAAATGCGGTTCGACATCATGGCGGACCCGGCACCTGTGGCGTAGTATGTCGGGATGTTCTCCGTATCCATGCACAGCTGGTGCGTGGAGTCGTTGTCACGAGGCAGCCGACGTAGCACGACGTCTTGGAGCCGCGGACATCCTCAATCCGGAGGCCAGCTATCGCCAGTTAGAGAGGAGGAAAGAAAGAAAGGGAGACCATAAATGAGAAACAGGGGGAAAGGGTACCATTCTCAATCGCCTCGTAGGCACACTCGAGGGCCAGCCGGTGCTGCGGATCCAGGGCCATGGCCTCGGCTGTGGCCATGCCGAAGAACGAGGCGTCAAACTTGGCCAGATCGCTCTTGAGAAAGTGCGCGCTCCGCGTGTTCATTGTGCCATGCCGCTCGGCGTGCGGATGGTAAAAGGCGTCGATGTTGAACCGGTCCGCTGGCACCTCGCTCAGGGCACTCTGGCCCTGGGCGAGCAGATCCCACAGCTTCTGCGGGTTCTCATCGTCGCCCGGGAAGCGTCCGGATACGCCGATGATGGCAATGGGCATGAGAGGGTCATCCATGATGGCTAGAAGCAGTTGGTGAGGACTCTTAGTAGGTTGTATAAGGCAGCAATAATATAAACAAATATAAGTCGGTGATGTAAAGCAGTGTTGAACGGTGATATCAACTGGTCAACACATAAGGCAAGTAGCACACAAAAATCAAAGAAAATGATTGAAATACTTTTTTTGGTCAGTATTTTGGTCGTTTTTTTCGTTGTTTCTCTGGCTTACACTGCATCTAGAGGATAGAACAAGAGGGTCCATTCATCTTTTTTATACACGTAGGCTTGCCATACTGGACTTGTCGTGGACCGCATGTCATACAGCACCGCAACTGGCACTTGGCGACGATATCTTCTCGTCCCCCTCTCCTTTTTCCAACAGTCGACCTGACCGAGTCCAACTGTCCGATTCACACCGTCCAAGCCCAAGTCAAGCTGCCCAAATCTTATTGTCCAAGTCCAACAATCCACAGTCAACAGTCCAACTGCTTCGATGCTCAGCCTGAATCATGCAACAGGTTAATATGGTGACATGATAGTGACTTTTGGACCCCTGAAAAAATATTAAAGATAGGAGAAGAAAAGAAAAGAAAAGAGAAGCAAAATAAGAAAAGAAGATATCGAGTAGTCCTCGTCGATTATGCACGCGTCTGGCGTCAACAGCCGCGTATAGAGCACGAGCCACGTGAGAAAGGCCCGGCTACGAGACGTGGAAGCCCGGTTCGGTACCTGCGACCGTCTTTTCTCTCTTCCCCGCTTCATCCAGAAGAGGGTGTTGTTTGGTTCTGCCTAGACCAAGTCAGGGGCGTCCTTCACTAAAACGGGTAATCGGGGATCAGGGTTCAACAAGGGCTTAATAAAAGAATAAACAGATAATTTACAACGTACGTCTTGGCCAACAGTCGGGTATGCTTCGTATCACCGGTTCTTTGTTCTTCCTCAATTTTTCCTCAGTTCTCGTCTAAGTACGAATAAAGTTGGTCTCGACCGTCATTGTCCTTTGTGCTTTGCCGCAAAAGGATTATTGTTGTGAGGCCAAAGCCAACAGACGCGGTTAATTTATCCATCCAGTCCAATCCGGTGTACGGGGTAATTTCCTATTTTCCCGCCTCGGCACGTGTAGGTTCGTCTCGCATTGTCTCGTAGGCGCTGGTCGTCCCTGCATCATAAGAGACAGGGAGGGATCACAGCCTTGAGGGCCGCCTCCCGATGGGTTTTCGCCGTTCCACAAACTTTTCGATTTTTGTGCCATTCTGTATCGTTTTAGGAGTCCACTGCACCTCGTTACACAATGGCGGCTTCCAACCGTATCGCCGGATCTGACGACAACACCAAACAAGCCAGTGTAGTTCTCGAGGAAATCAAAGGCCCGGGTGCCGCGCCGGCCCCATCTCCAGCCGTCCGAGATGGACAGACGCCGAAGCCGACCGTCTATCGTGACAATCTGCTCGAGCTGGCCCATCTCGAGACTGCACAGCTCATGCAGCAAGTCGACTCGCAAGTGACGGCCGGCCAATTTACGGTTCTCAGTTTAGGGTGAGTCCCATGTCCTCCTCACGCTACGCCATCACGTTGTGTCACTTACACTCGCCTTTGTCCTCTCAGCCTCGGCCTTGGCCTCTTCCTTTCGATGCTCGACACCTCCATCGTGTCCACCAGCCTGCTCGCCATCGCCACCGAGTTCAACAGCTTCGACACCATCAACTGGGTCGTCCTCGCCTACACCCTGTGCTACCTCGGCTTCGCCGTCGCCTTCACACAGCTCGCCGACGTCTTTGGCCGCCGCAACGCGTTTTTGGGCGCCTTTGTGCTGTTTGCCGGGTTCTCGATTGGCTGCGGCTGCGCCCGTACGCTGGAGCAGCTCATTGTGTTTCGCGCGCTGCAGGGCGTCGGCGGATCCGGGCTCTATTGTTTGTCCATGGTCATCCTGCCCGAGGTCACGCCCATGCGCTGGATGCAGGCCATTGGCGGGCTCTGCGGCGGCGTCATTGCCGTGGCCGGCGTGCTGGGTCCCGTGCTCGGCGGCGTCCTGACCCACAGCGCCACCTGGAGGTGGATTTTCTGGATCAAGTAGGTTGTCCGCCCGTCGTTCCTTCCACATCTTCCAGATCGTGTCTTTCTTTCCTTCTTTTTCCACCCCCTTGCCGTTCCCGCTAACCTCCAGTGTCCCCATCGGCGTCGTCGCCTCGATCCTCTTCTTCCTCGCGTGGCCCAAGCCCGGCCAGATCATCGAGGTCGAGCGCATCAGCTGGCGCCAGGTCGACGTCGTCGGGTCGGCCCTGCTCATTGCCGCGTCCGTGCTCGTCGTCTTTGCCATCCAGCACGCCGGAACCGACCCGACGCAGTGGTCCAAGGCTGTGTTCCTCGCCCCCTTCTTGGTGGGCGTCGCTTGTTGGGCCGCCTTTTTCCTATGGGAGTTTGTCTTTGTCCGTTGCTAGTCTTCGTCGTCCTCGTCTTCCAAAACAGCTGTTCTCTGGCCCCCGAGCCTCACGCGCAACCGCGTCTACCTCGGCGGTCTGTTGACGACGGGCCTCGGCGCCTATGCGTTCTTCACCGTCATATTCGCCCTGCCCCTGCGCTTCCAGCTCGTCAACCACGACTCGTCCGCGCTGGCTGGCCTGTTGCTACTACCGTTGCTGGGCGCCAGCGCTCTGGGAAGCGTCTTTGGCGCGGGCGCCAGCCGTGCCGTGGACCGCGTGTTTGAGACGCTGCTCGTAGCGGGTGTCTTGATCGTGCTCGGCTGCGGGCTCCTCACGACCCTCGCGCCCGTCCAGGCCTTCGAGGCCAAGTGCCTCGGCTTTTCCGTCCTCGTCGGTTTCGGCGTCGGCTTACTCAACGCCAGCGGCATCATGCTGGTGGCCTTTGAGGCGCCCGTCGAGGTGCGCGCCGTGGCGCAGGGTATTCTGGCGCAGGTGCGCATGTTTGGCGGCAGCATCGGCATTGCGGTGTCAACGGCCGTGCTGAGCAAAAGTGTAGCCAGCGAGCTGGCCACAATTCCTGGAGCCTCCAGTTCTGGCTCTGGCTCTGGTTCCGGAGCCGGCACGGTCATCCTCAACCCCGAGGGCCTCTCGAGCATGCCCCCGGCCATGGCGGACCTGCTGCGCGACATCTATGCCAGGGCCTTCAAGACGGACATGTGGCTGAGCGCTGTGATGGCCGCCGGCGGTATTCTCTGCACGCTGCCCATCTACCGCAAGACCCGGCGGACCATTGATGAAATCCGCGAGGAGCAAATCAAGCGGGAGATACAGCGGCGAAGAGATAAGGCGGCGTAGGGTTGTTGGTTCATCACAATGCTTAAATAAACACTTGGTTTTGGATTGCAGGCCGGCAACCTTGAAAATAGAAAAGGATTGTCAAAAACTACACTAAATCGCCTGCCTCTATATTACACGTCAACCAAAATGAAATCCTCTGTGCTTGTCGCCTCCTTCGGCGTCACCTTATCCGTCTCGTTGTCCTTTACATCCTCCAATTTGACTCCCCCCTCCTTCTGTTGGTCCTCGGCCTCCTCTATGTCGACAACAGGCCGCTTCCGCCGCTGGCGCAAGCCCTTAAAGCAGACGTCTCGGAACCGGCGCTCCTATGACCGGCCCAGGAGCAGCGAGGACGCGCCGCCGTTGCTGCCAATCACCGGCAGGCCCACCATCTCATCCGCCTCCGCCACCCACAACCGTGCCAGCGCCCGGCTCAAGCCCAGCCGCACCCGCTGCAGCACGTCTGCCGCCGTCGTGTTGGCCGGCAGCCCGTTACGCCAATCCCAGCCGCGATTCACGGAAGCCGCAGTGTTGAGCGGCCCGCCGGCACCACCAGCCCGGGCGCCAGACATGCTGCGGTGCAGCTGGCTCGCGAGCATCGAGCTGCCCGTCAGCAGGAACGAGGACGAGCCGCCAGACGCGGCGGATGTGGCTGACAGGTTGCTCGTCGTCTTGCGCAGTAGGTCAGCCGGCGTGGAGCCCTTGAGCCCGCCAGGCACGCTGGCCAGGACCACCTGGAAGAACTCGGCGCAAGCTGCGTAGACGCGCGACCCGGTCAACGTCTGCAGGTCCTCGACCGCCTTGAGTAGCACATCGACCGTCTCCGCGGCCACGACAGGCGGTGCCGTGACCAGCCCTGCGGATGTCGAGGTTGTGCTTCCGGAAGTGCCTGGTGCCGCTTCAGTGAAGACAAGCGCCTCGCCCAGCAGTGCCAGCAAAAAGTCTTCAGACACGACGGCGTCGCGCGTGGCGTCGTACAGACCGCCGCGGATATTGTCGCCGGCACTCGCAATGACGGCCGTCAGCGCCGCCGCAGCTGCCGTACGCCGCCGCACCGGTGCAATATCGGTCGATGGGTCGTCGCGTACGTTATAAAAGTGGCGTAATGTCGCGTAGCCACTCAGCAAGCGGCCCAGCAGCTCGGCCGCCACGAGATCGCGCCGCGCCAGCTGCTCCAGGGACGTCTTCCGCTCAAACAGCAGCCGTCGCAGATAGTCGTCAAGGTCCACCTCGGCCGGGTATGCCGCCGACTGGACCAGCGAGTACGAGATGAGCAGGTTCATCACCTCGCGCACCTTGGCCGGCCGGTGCGCAATGGCAAAGTACCACACCGCCTCGCCGAACCGGTACGTTTCGTTGGTGAGGAGATCGCCGTAGTGCTAAAGCAACGTTAGTGTCTGTCTGTATCATGCTATATTTGTTAGAAGGTAAAGTAGAACTCACTTCTGCAGCCTCTTCCGCGTAAGAGGTCATGCCGAGGTCGCTCAGCAGACGCCAAATCTTATCGACCGTCACACCCGAGTCCACGTCCAGTCGGGCCAGGATCGTCCGCACCAGCTCGCCGATCGTCTCCTCCGCCCGCTCCGGCGAGTTCATGCGGCCGAGCACGTGAATCGCCAGCTCCCAGCCGTCCATGTTAGCGGGAGACGAGCCTGCGCCGGATTCTGTTTCATCGTCCTGGTCGGCCTCGTCGCCCGTCGGCTGCAGCTCCTTGTCATTAATCAGAGCTTGAGCATACTGGACAAGCGTGTTGTCTTTGAAACCGTCCGATTCATCGGGGTCCGTCGGGTCCACGCCCAGCACCTCAAGGTCCTCCATGTCCAATCCGCCCAGTGCCGTCGCCAGCACCGATGTAGACGACTGTGTCGGCAGCCAGCCGCCCAGCGACGCAACCTCGACGACCGCCGAGGCCACGGGCAACGACCACGCCCGCAAAAGACCCAGCAGGCCGCGCGGGTTGTCCTCGAACACACACGCCAGGGCCACTTCGAGCGGGCTGTTGGTGTTGATTTCCAGCCCGGCGTCCGTCGTGGCTCGGAACGACCGCGTCAGTCGGTCCAAGTAGCCCTCAAAGGTCGAGGATGCACCGTCCAGGCCGCCGCCCGCCGCGTGCCCGCGCAGCGTCATGGACATCGACTGACCGTGGCGGCTAGTGCCAAAGTTGGCGGCATTCGGCGTTGGCGTCACCTTGGTCTCGTCCCACCAGCCAAACAGGCCCAGCGTGGCCTCGCACCAGTCCTGCGAGACACCCAGGATGCGCTCGCGCGACCCCAGGGCAATATCAAAGACAATGTTGAGGTTCTCGTAAATGTCCCAGGGCACCTGGCTCTCGGCCTTGCGCGCCATTCCGGCCATCGACTGGCGGCCGCCGCGGTACGACCCGCCAAACTCATCCTCGCCCTCGGCGTCTTCGTCATCATCGTAGCCCGCACCAGCATTACCGGCACCCCGGCCGCCTTCGGCAAACCGCCGCAGATGGTCGAGCGCACCCTTGGCGCGGATCCGGAACAGCGTCCACTCGCTGCTCCAAATGTCCCAGCTGCCAAACTTTCCCGGGCACGTGTCCAACATGCCAATCGTCTCCTGCACGGCACGCTCCACGTTGGACAGCGCACGACCGCTGTAGGCCTGGACGCCGGCACGCCGCACCTTGTCCCAGCCACCGGCTCGCAGGAGCTCGATAGCGTCTTCGACACGACCCTGTAACAGGCTCACAAAGACTGTTTGCCAGAACATGCCGTGGGAGGCCGGGCCCGGCTGGAAGCGCAGCACATCGTTGACCTGGTCGGGATAGACGTTATGATAGTCAGCCATCCAGCGGAAGAGGGTTTCGGTCAACGGTTCTGGGGGCGGTGCCAGGCCGGCAATCCCGCCACCGGTGCTGCTACTAGAGCTGCGGGTGTGGTACAACTGCAGCGCCAGGGTCGCGACGTAAGCCGCGTTCTCAAAGGCGCTCGCGTCGGGGCCTGGTCCGATGCTCGCCAGCTGCTCTTCATCGTGGTTCAAACGCGCCGTCTCTGGGAGGCTGTCGACGTAGGCCTGCCAGAGGGCCACAAGCTGTGCAGAAGCGTCAGCCAGAGCTTGGTCCAAGCGGTCTGGGTCGTCCTCGGTGCCCACGCCTTGGCTGTAAAGCTTGCTGATCTGCACCTCGGTCTGGCGGATCAGCTGCGGCGCTTCGACCAGGCGCGCGTAGCCCATCTGGCCGTACATGCTCTTGGCAATAGACGAGTACTTGAGCTCGCGGGGCCCGCGCGTCGAAGCACCGCCCAGAACACCGCCGCCACCGCCGCTGCGGGCGACCGATGCGCGAAAGATGTCCTCGGCCTCCTTGCGGATGCGGTCGTTGATGGCGGGCGTGGCAAAGGTGAGTAGGTCGCTGTTGTTAACGCCGTCCGTGCCGCCCATGGCCACCTCGCCCTCGCCGTCCTCGTCGTCGCCGGCAGGCATCCACGGCGCACGGCCCTGCAGGGAGGCACGCTCTCGGACGGCACTCTGCGCCAGATCGAGCCACGGGTCATTGCCGGTTCTGTCCTCGTCCTCGTCTTCGTCATATTCGCCCTCGCCGTCCTCCTCATCGTCCTCTTCCTCATCATCATCATCTTCTTCCTCGTCCTCCTCGTCTTCTTCGTCGTCTTCGTAGTCGTTGGCACGGCCCCGGTTGGCAGGGACCTTTTGTGCCATGTGTGGTCGGTAGTAGGCTTCGTCATCGTCTTCGCCCTCGGCATCCTCTTCGTCTTCTTCGTCCTCCTCATCCTCCTCTTCGTCCTCCTCATCTTCCTCGTCGTCGTCGTCGTCGTCGTCTGCCATCACTTGGCTGAGGCGCGAGGGTTGCCGTGTCGAGCCCGGACCAAAGGTGGGCTTACTTCCCTGAATGGAGCGGCCGAGGGGTGAGTTGGAGCCGCCGCCGCCAGCCTTGAAGCCCGTGCTGCCGCCGCCGCCACCCGCGGTGAAGATCTTCCGCGACGTCGAGGTTAATGGTGAGCCCGTTGACTTGGCCGTACCCGTCACGCCCCGCATCATGGAGCTACCAAGGTACGACGCCGAGGGCGCGCCCGCCGGTGTGAAGCTGCCTGCCGACGATGGCGGTGGCAGGCCGCCAGGTGTTGTCGAAGAGGTGGCGCCGCCATCGAACCGAAAGAGGTTGCCGCGACCGCCGCCGCCGCCACCAAAGCCGCCGCCAGGGGTGGCCGGGGACGAGAAGTCGTCGTCGTCGTCGTCGTCGGGAACAGAAAACCTGTTAGGCATGATCGGAGACGTCAACGGCGAGAGAGACTAGGTCGGTCTGTTATGATGCCTGGGAGAGGAAAATATCGAGAGTTGGTTGGCTTGTCGCTATCAAATAGAGGCCAGTGTCGGATGGTGTCAATTGAGCTCTCGGTTAGCGACAAAAGGCAGCGCGAAGCTGAGGTTGGAAGTGTTTGTTTGGATCGATATTTTTTGTTGCTGGGCCTCCAGGCAAAGGAAAAAAGCTTAGCTCTCCCACCTCCCCGAAGCTTCAAGCGCGACGCAAAACGCGCCTGTGAATCACGTGATCTCTACAACATCGACCTCATTCACGAACACAAACACGACACATTAACACACCTTTTCCATCACACGAATTGAGTCGATATTTCTATATTACAGATTATTAAATTGGTAGTATATTCGTCTATAGAGACATTCATGACACTCTCCGAAAAGAGCACCAGATACAAGTCAACCCGAAGGCAGACCAAGAAATGAACACCTATCATCGCTCCTTTAAAAAAGACAGACAACATCACTCTCTTGCTTTTTTTATCGTCTCACCGTCCATCGTCACCACTCATCATCCCTCGCTCTTTTTTCCTCTCCACCATCTTGCGTCTAGAAACAAGTTTTGGCACCACTGTGGCCATTGCAAAAAAAAGGTCGGCCGTGCGCCTCGTCCGTCGTAAGTTTGAGGGGATAAAACATCAAAAAGAAACAAGATCCCACAGTACTCCTCGCCGTAGCAAAAGAGATGTAACGTATATTTTCTCCCGTCCAAAAAAGGGCGCAAAAAATCGTCCACATGTCATACAGATGTGTTTGTGACCAGGAAATGGACTCGCTCGATGCGCGTTTTGGGTAATCGTGTGCGTCTATCTGCAGCGTTGCCGCTGCCACCTTCCAACAGCCCCACCGTGTTTGCATCAGGTGGGCACGTCTCAGTTGATGCGCTGGTAGAACAGCAGGTAGGCCACCTTGTTGTCCTTGATGCTCTCCTTGGGCTGCTTGTTCTTGGGGCTCGTCGCACCGTTGGCCACCGAGCTCCACTTCTTGCCGTTGCCGTTGACAGGCGCGCTCCAGTCGTTGTCGCTCTCGCCGGCCTCCTCCTCGCCCATACCAGCAAAGCGGTTTGCGCTGCCGGCAGGAGTGGGGGTAGTATCGCGCTTGACGGCACTGGTAGTGTTGCTCGATGCCGTTGCGCTGCTCGAACCGGTCTCCTCAGCACCAGCCTGAGCCACCTCCTCGCCGCGGATGCGGCGGATAACGGTGTCATCCAGGCGGATCCACTCACGGCCATCCTCGCGGAGAGCATCGACGGTGTAGTGGCCGCCGCTGGCCTGCTTGCCGTGATGGTAGACGACGGCGTTGAGGCGGTACTTAGGAAGGGGCTCCGACAGGAAGGTGTTGCGCTTGCGGCGGCTGAAGATCTCACGTGGGATCTCCAGCTCCAGCGGGTAGCCAATCTTCTTCCAGATCTTGACGGTGCCGTTGCCCTGCCAGTCGAACTGGAAGCGCTTGAGGTGCAGAATCAGGACCGGGGGCAGGTCCTCAATAAATACCTGCTTCGTTGCGCTGACGTCCTTGCCCTGGGGGGACTTGAAGTCGGCGTGAAGAATCTCGGGGTTCGTGAGGTTGCGCAGAGCATCGACGATGTTACGGACCTCGGGCGAGTCAATGTGCAGCTGCAGGGACTGATACGGCTCGAGAGTCACGGAATCCTTGCGGCCAGGAACGCGCAGCTCCGACCGCAGAAGTCCGCTAAAGATGCTGTTAATGGGCGAGGTCAAGGCATGGCCCGAAGACCGCGTCTCGGCCGCACGCTGGCGGGGGCCAACCTCGAGCCATCCTCCCAAGGCATCAGCAACCTCAGACGTAACAGAGGCAGCCGGGGTGGCGTGGGCAGAGGTGGGCGAAGAGCCGTTTGTGTTGGCCGCGTTGGCCACATCCTGCATAACCTTGGCGCACTCGTCGTTGAGAGACTCGAGCAGGAAGCCAAGGAACTCTTCGGCATCTTGCTGATGGCCGCGCTAGATAGAACAGGTATGTTAGCATCTATGATATCAAGCAGAAAGGGTTGTAAAAGTAACTTACGATCATGCTCGAGAATCTCGGCAGTTGCTTAATGGCGTTGTACACGAACTCGGGAGTAAAGGCCTCGCCGTACCGTTCCAGGTCATCGTTCTTGAGGCGCTTCTGGAGAGCAGCGGGGTCCGCACGGTCAATGACCTTGAACTCACGCAGGAACATGATCATGGCGTCAATCATAGGCGTCTCGCTCTTGAAGCTGAAAGCCGCCTTCTGGCCAACCTGGTCGAGGAAGTCATAGAAGGGGATGCAGAAAGTGAGGACCTGGAGCACCGAGTTCATGTAGCACATGTTGCCAGTGTTGATCAGACCACGGGGCTCGATGAAAGCCACGTTGTCCGCGGTACCGACACGGTACGAGGAGACGGCCTCTGCCAGCGAGTTTGCGTTGGACTTGGTAAAGGCACCCGCGGTACCGTTGGTGCCATTGGCAGCGTGGCCGTTGGTTGCAGCGCTACCGTTCACGCCGGCATTTGCTGCAGCAGCGGCCTTTGAGAACAAGCCAGTCCACAGCTTGGGACCCGATGGAGCAGGAGCCGCAGCAACCTCGGCCACCTCGCCGTTGGTCGCAGCCTCGCCGTCCGCAGAGACTTCTCCGTCCTTGGAGGGTTCAGATGCTTCCGTGGCCGCACCGCTAGCCGTGGGGCCATCGGTAGATGGCTTGTTGGCAGCCGGGCGGACAGGGAGAGCAGGAATGACAGGAAGAGCGGGCACAGTTGGGCTGGTAACAGATGCCTTAGCAGGAGTAGGTGTTGTGGCGGAGGTCGAAGAAGGAGCGGGCTTGGGGGTCTGGGGCGCTGTAGTAAAAGCGGTAGTTGCGGTCTCATGCTGGCTAGGAGGCAGTTCGACGTTCTCAAAGCCACCCATATTCCGTCTTTTCCGGCGTGCCGTTGTGCGTCTTGGTGGGAAGGTCTCATCAGGATGAGAGTACCATGGCAGCTATACGTGAAGAATCTGGTCAGTCTCAAAGACCACATGAAAAACGCGTCAAAAAGTTCAAAGGATACTTACAGGTGCGCTAAATAGCTTCCGGGTTTGAGAAATCTTGGCCACAGCAGGCGTCTCCGACTTGGGGGTAGCCTGCACAGCCGAGGGAGTCTCGAAATTCGCGTGTGGCGAAGAAGGATCGGCCTCAGACGTCGGGGTAGGTACCGCATCCGTAGAAGGAGTGATGGTATTGCCATCAAGCGTAGACAAAGTATTATGTTGAGTAGAAATGGTAGACATCGGGGTAGTCGTGGAGTGTGTCGAAAGCGAAGTTAAGGAGGCGACAGGGATGTTCGCAGTCGGGTGGTAGGGAGCGGGAGCGATCAAAGCAGCGTTGGCGTTGTTGTGCGGCACATCACCACGAGGAGGAATGGGAATGTGCGGAGGAAGAGACGGCGGTAGGCCCATTGATGCCTGGATAGGAGGAGGTTGGTATGACGCGATGGCGGACTGGGGGGATTGCTGAGGAGGAGGAATCATGCCGTGCAGAGGATATTGAGGCGGCAGCTGCTGGGCCTGCGGTGTGGAGACAACCAGAGGCACATGTTGGGCATTCCGCGCATAGGGAGACAAGTGCGGCTGCTGCATGTTATGCGGCAGTCCTTGTGGGTGCTGTGCGTGGGGAGTCAGAGGAACATGTTGCTGCGGCTGCGGCGGCGGCTGATGTGGCAGCACGCCAGGTTGTGCCGGGATATGCATGCCCATCGGAGCAAATTGACCAGGAACACCGGGGCGGCCGTACTGCTGCTGCTGCTGGAACTGCATGTAGGGGCCCGGCATGACCTGGTTCTGCATGTACGGCATCGGGGGATAGCCGAACTGCTGGTTGCCATACGGGGGGATGTATGCCTGCTGGTACATCTGCTGCTGGTACTGGCCGTGCTGGTTGTTGTAGCTATGGGGACCATGGTGTTGGTTATTGTAGTTGTTGCCGTAGTGGCGACCTCGCCGAGGTCCGCCGCCGCGGCCACCGTGATGACCATTGTGGCCGTTGTGCCCGTTGTGCCCGTTATGCCCGTTGTGACCAGCGTCGCCATGGCGTCCGCCTCCACCACCATTATTCCCCTGCGCAACGCCGAAGCGCTCGCCCGACATGTCGGCCATGCCCTGCCCTGCACCGGCCCCGAGGCCGGCCCGCCCAGCCGGCAGATGACCGTTATTCATCTTGCCGGCTTGGGAAACGTGTTCGCGTCGCCTGGAAGCCTACAGTCGCGATGGAACTGCAAGCGCCAAGCGTTCTGGTTCTCGGAAGTGTGCTGTCTGCGCGGTCGTAGCGTGTCGCAAAGAGCGGTGGGAGTGTCGCGTGGATGGCGAAAGCGAGATGGCGCGATCGGGTGCGATCGTGATTCGTGATGGAAAAGGATTTCGCGTCAAGAGTCGCGAAGTCGGCGTCGGGTCGAAGACGTGGGAAGCCGATGCGTGATGCTTGTAGGATGCGAAAAGATTACCGTGGAGTCGAAAGTAGATGAAGGAAACAAGCTCGAAATGCCAAAATGCTCCTGGGGATGGCCTTTCTTATAAAGAAAGGGCTTACAACCTTAAATCAGAACGCCTGCTATGCCTGTTGGTGCGTCACAGTGTGGCGCGGCGATTCTTTATCGCACTGTCTCAAACTATACCGAGTCGAAAGAATTAAGCAGCGAAAGGTGACGATCGTCGATAAAGTTCCAACGTTGGTTTGCGGCGACGATGCGATACGTTGGCGAGCTTTGTTGAAGCAAAAGTTGCGGTGTTGTCGTCGTTTTTTCCTCTCGATATCAGGGACAAGGATGACGAAAAAGAACGCGAATAGGGGAAATGAGCGACAAAAAGGAACCACTGTGAGCAAAACACAAAGAAAAAAGATCGAAACAAGAAATGGTTGAAAAAAAGACAGTCAAGAAGAAAAAAAAAGAAGAAAAGGGCAAGAGGAAAGGGACGGACGATGCTCGGCGAGGCGGAGAATCGAGCTTCGATGGATGGTGATAGGGAAAGAGGATAAAAAAAGCTGGCCGAGGAAGGAGGGCGAGAAAGGGAAGAAGAGCCCGTCACGGAATGCGCTTTAGTCTCGTTCGCTGCTGTCTCATTAGGTTTTAGGTGCTCCAATTCGTTCCTTCCCATTCTTTCTTGGTCTTTGGGTCCTTTTTTTTCTCTTTTTTTTTTTCAGGCGCACGACTGGCCCCCACAAAATAATCTACGACGTATTACCTTAGCGCGACTTCACGTTTGGGCGCATTTACTGACTAATACAATGGCGTGTGGCTATTGGCCTAGATGAGGAATGTGCACGTGCAGGTTACTGGCGTAGGCTCCACAGGAGCTCGCGATGCAACGACTCGCCCAATGTACGGCGTTTTGTCCGCCAAAAGGTCGAGGTAGTAGCCACTGCACGAACTCAACGTGCGCTTTTGAGACAATCTTGGCAGAAAATAATATCACCATTACCTCACAAGCATTCACGATATCAGAAGTGCAAAGATAAAAAAGAGCTAACAGTTAAAACCTGCCATCTAAATAAACTCCAGCCGGCTGTTGCTCTGCTGCAAGCTATGAACTCACTGCAGCCGCCAATCATGCACGTCAGCTTGCAGGACAGGGTGCAGATGTGCAGCAACCGATGCAAGCAAAGTCGAATGCCGAAGAGATCGCAGACACCATAAAAGAACTATGCTACCCAATCCCTTGAGCCCATCCAGGGCTGACATGCCCCAAAGCCAGCGTAAAAAAACCAAATAGCAAAAATGGAAAGAAAGTGCGTCGTCGCCATGCTCGTGTTTTTATATCCGTCTTCGCCTCCTTCATTCGTCACGGAACAGCCATCGCCCGCCGCCGGACCGCATGGCCTCCCGATACCGCTCCTGGACCGTGATCCGCTCGACCTTGTCCGCCTCTGCTCGGTTGTGCTCCTCGTCCTGCGTGGTGGGGAAGTCAGTGTCCCAGAACCCGGGAGGCGATGCTCTCCGGTGGTAGCGGTGCCGGTGCTTGCCGTATTTGTCGGCGAGCTCTTTTGTACGGGCCTCAATCCACAGCTCCTTCTTCTCTTCGGGAGACATCTGTGCCAGCATATAGGCGCCGTCGCCTAGGTGCCGTTCCATTAAGACGGTGCTCTCGGAGCGGCGGATGTGGGTGGGGCCGGCGGCGTCCAGCTCCGATGTCGCCATGCCGCGAAAGGCCTTTCCGCAGCATTGCGGGTCGGTGCAGCCGGAAAGGCCTGCGCGGTCTGCACGGCTGCGCACCACCTCATTGTAAGCAAACGTCTCGCCGTTGTTGAACGCCGGGTTGATTTTAAAATCGTCCATCTTGAGCCGGTCGACGGGCCGGCCGCGGAGAGGAGACGACGCCTTCTTAGCCGCGCTCTCTGCTTTGGCGGCCAGCAATGCCGCTGTCAATGGGTTCGTGGTGGGTGTTGTCAGCACCGCTGCAGCCGGGGTAGCAACGTTTCTCGCCGCGGTGGTACTTGGAGTCCTTGGTAGCGAGGAGTTGTCGTCGTCGCGTAGATGGGGCAGTATCCGAGTCGGCGGCGGGCGGCCAAACAACCCCGCAATCGGGCTGTCTGTGCCGCCATGATATCGCGGGACAGCCGACGGAGTAGGCCGTGAAAGTGACGAGACAGGACTTGGCTCAGAAGGCCGCGAGTTGAGTAGCGAGCTGAGTCGAGACGATTTCGTCGTGCTTGGTGGCTCCATGGCCGTGCGCTTTGAGACGCCAGTAGGTGAGCTGTAGACCTGATTGTCTTCTGCGAGCGATTCGATACCTCGCTTTAGGTCCTTCAGGGCCTTTGCCGGGTCCTTAACACCACGGCGGACATTCCCAGAAATCGGTGCCAACGGTGTGGATGGCGTGCAAGGTGTAGGTGGAGGAGGAGGTGGAAGGAGACCGGGGGGGAAAGGGGCAGCCATGGCAACCTTGGAGAGAGGCTCGTCGGCGGGCTTTTCCTGGGATGCACCTTGACTCGACTCGTCACTCTCTTTTTCCACGAGCAGCTGATGTTGATAGTAAAGATGCCTCTTCCGTGGTGTCTGCACCGTAAGCTGCCCCTCGTCGAGGTCGATGCTCTCTTGCGATTCCCGGTAGTGAGCAAGGCCCAGTACCCGCTGCGTATTATCAGAGCTTTCTCGCTTCACCGCAGGCAAGATCTGGGGTGTCTGAGGGTGTATCTTCCGATCTCCCTCCCCACCTTGCTCGTCCCGTTTAGGCTTCTTTGTCACCCGTTCCCAGATAATCTCAGGCCCGTCGGAAGATGGCTCGTTCTTAATCGTTACACGGCCACCAACATCGTCTGAGTTTGTCGCGCGTGGTGTGGGGAGATCAGGCTGCGATGCGTCCGAAGACGGGTCGCCCTGAGTAGAGTCCAGCACGGCCTCGTTGTTTACGCGGCCCGTGCCGTTCGCTTTGGGGATTTTTTGAGGAGGAAGCTCGGGCTCAGCTTCCTCCTCGTCTGCCGCCGGGTTTCCCAAGAATGAAGATGAAGCAGATGAGCTAAAACTAGCACTCAAACTTGGCTTGCTCACTTCAGCCTGTGGCTGTGGCTTTTCCAGCATCCTGAGTAATGCTGGTGTGGAAAGGTTGCTCGATGGGGGCGCCGGCGCTGGTACTGGTGCCGGCGTCGGCGTGGAAGTGTGGTCCTGGGGAGGCGATGTCGCCTGACGGGCGGCCGCTTTTTTTTTCTCGAGCTTCTTAATCTTCAGCTCCAGACTGTCGGCGTATTCCACCCACTTCAGCGTTTCCGCCTTGCGTTTCCGAACAAGTGCCACGGCCGCATCGAGTTGCACCTTAGTCGCCTCATGACGCATCTGTGACTTCTCGAGGCTCTTTTGTAGCTCTTCGACTAGCTGAGAAAGGCTTTCGTCCGACTCATCGTCGCATTGCGATGTGTCGTTGTTTGCTGCCGTGTTGACACCGATCTTCTCGGTGTCTCTGCTGGCTGGTGCCTCCGCCACTCCCGCGAGCTGTGCAGCCTCGGATTGTTGGAGAGAGGACTTTAAGGACATAATCTGGCCTCGCAGCTGGCCAATCTCGGACTCCATCCGCTTCTGTGTTTCCCGCGAGTCGTCTCGCAGCTTGTCGTATTTTTGTCGCCATTCATCGTCTTGCTTGTGAAAGTCTTCAAGCCGCCAAAGTCGGGCAACTGTCAGCACTTCTCTTGCCCTTTTGTCTATCCGTGTTTTCAGAGGTCTATGTGCTCTCCCAACTCACCTGCCGTCACTCTCTCGTTGATTCCGTCCAAGGCGCGCTCAATTGCCTGAAGCAAGTCTGGCCGCCCTAGACGGACTGCATCGGACATGATTGCGGATTGCCAAATTCTGTCGGTCTGTGGTGGTGGTTCAGATTGAAGCCATATCGTCGATCGTGTACACCAAGTCGTTGGGTCTTTTTTTTTTTTTTGTCGTTCCAAGGCACGTCGTCGTAAATTGTGACGTCGTCGTAAATTGTGCCCTGAAAGTTGCGTTGGACCATCGTCCTTACCAGAAAGACGCGTGTGGGGCAAAACGCGCCGACCGCGTTCTCCACCATTATTATCGACGCGCCAAGACACGTGACAGCACTTTGCGCCAGACTTCCAGCGAACGTTCAGCGCGCTTTTTACCACATTTCGCATAAATATGGGGAGTCGCCACCGCCTATCACTTTGCAGCACACCCCAAGCTTGGTTAGCACTGTTTCGATTGATCAACCCCTAAACCCCCTAAGCCCTTCCCCGTAGCCTTGTCCATGACTCTCACGGCCTCTCCGTCTCCAAGCAGGACCACGTCCTCCGAGCCTGAAACTCTCGATTGCACATCAGGGCCGGCCAGCACAAGTTCTCCGCCCTCTCACATCCCCAGTAAGTAAACACCATAGGCAAAAATGCGGCTCTTGATAACAGGAGGTACGGAAGAAAGGCAAGGCAGACGAGTCAGACTGGCAGCGTCACGGCTCTCGGTCGTTTCTGAATTAGATATGAAGCTCTCCTTTTCTTCCTTTGCCGAATCGCGTCTTTTCCGGCTTCTTACCTTATTATACCGTGCCTCTCCAAAGCCTTAAGGTCCTTCCTTCCTCCCGTCTTCTTGGACTTGGCTCGGTCAACAATGCCACGACACTGCCTCACCTCTCGGCGTCGACGCACATCGAGGCCTAATTCCCATCGATGCTGGCGGCGTGGCGGCCCGTGAAGGGCACGTCTCACGAGCCAAGAACCAGATGACACAGAATGTATCTCTCTCCACAGTTGCCTTCCGTGATCGTCGTCAAAGTGTTGGATGCCCGCCCTCGTCATACAAGCCAGCGTGCCTTTTCAGTGGGTGGCGATGGCATTATTATACTATGCCCAGAATTCACCAAGAATCCAACAGATGGTTGCTGTCTTAAGGGTTCCTTTTGTTAACATCCCATGTTCTGATATTTTGTGGTCTTTCTGCGCGCGGTGCAACCTTGGGCCGGTGCCAACACTCGTGTGGCCGTGTCTCTACCAGTGCCATATTGCCATGGTTGGGGCCATCAAGTTTGCCAAATGGGCAAGACAAGAGGCTTAAAGATAACCAGATCGAGTTCCTATTCGCTCTCGTGTCTGGCGCGATGTACGGCCGGCTGAAATACCATGCCTTTCATCTTGGTTGAATCTCGAACCGGAAGGCCCACGTGCGGGTCGGTCAGACACGGCCGTTGTGTTGTGGCAAAAGAAACGAAAATTAAGACGATAGGTTCCAGATCCATATTCAGGAGGAGGGTGCGAATTGTCGATAGTCAAGAGATATCGTGTAAGTGGCCAATGCTCTGTGTGCATAGGCTGATTGGAGCTGCACGGGGTCGCCGTCAAAAAAAGCGCAGGATGCGCAGTAGACGCAAGATGTGCGATAGAGCCACGGGCTCTCGCGATATAGAAAACCGGATGACGATGCGACGAGGATGCGCTCAGGGCGTGGCCGAGAATGATATCAGAAAAGGAATCAGATTGGCAGGAGTGGCAAGATGCAGCAAGATCTGGCCAAGAGAAACACCGTCCGATCCATCTCTTCTGGCCAGGCAAAGTACGCCGCAGGTCAGACAATCAAACCGAAGCGAGATCGCAAAGAGAACGACACGGGGCAGGGCCAGATGAGGTTCAAAGAAGCGCTCGCATGGCAGGTCGTACATGGCACATGGCACATGACACAATGCCGAACGTAGAAAGCTTCCAGAAGGCAGAATGCAGAATGCACATTCTGCCAAGCCGGGCCTTGCAAGCACAGAAGACTTCCAGAAGGCACATCAATCCAAGCATCCAAGCCAACCATGGCAAACACAAGAACCCCACCGAAGATCAGGCTGCGCTGGGACATGTTCGACGGGGGGACACGCTTGGGGGGGGATGGGGGTGTGGGATGCCGCTCGTCCACTTGGCAAACAACAAAAGGCGAGACAAAACCCCCAAAAAGCGAAAAGGGTAATTCCAGAGAAATAGAAGAAGCCGCATGGAAAGATCCTGGCGGCCGAGGAGAAACACTCCTAGGTCTCGGCCTATTGTCAGGACGCCAGGACGCATATCTCTCAACGTGCCGTAGAAAACAGGCGGTTCGTGGGATCACCAGCATGGAACTGGCGGCATAATTAGACGCGGCTCTTTTGGCTTCTCCCGCCTGGCTCTTTTCCATGTTTACCTGCACGTGGCGAGATCCAGAGGCCAGCTTACCAGGCTGGTGACAAAATCAAAGGAAGAATGGTTGAAACCTGCCGCCGGGCTATTTTTCCATTGTCAGCTTTGTCCCTTCTAGAATGTCCTTTCCAAAATAGCGATGTTATTAACGATGCTTGCTACTTGTGGCTGATGTGCAAAACCAACACACAAGACGAGACCAAATTGTCGATTGTCGTTCGAGGCTCGCCAATGGCAACCAACAAGAGCAGTGTGTGAGCAACGTACCCGACCTTGCATCTGTTGGGTCACCGCCACTTGTAAATATCGCTACGCACTGCACACTGCTGCATTGTGAGCTGCATTGCACGCTGTGCCCTACCTAGCCCTGACCGCCATCTCCTTGGGCATGCGGGTGAGGCTGTCTCTCACATGCATGAGAACAGCAACCCTGGTCAATATATTCTGACCGTCCTTCCAGTTTCGTACGCGGTTACCCGCTCATGGGTTTTTATCGTTTTCCTTCCTCTGGCCCTTCTGTCCTGCATATCGCCGGTGTGCTGTTTTGGATTCCATCGGAAGGATTTGTTTGCTTGACGGGGAGCAATGCCGGAGCAGCGCGAGCCGCTGCCCAGGGGTGGGAGGGCGTCCAGGGAGGGTCGACAATGTTAGCTAAAGAATGACAATGCGAGAAGTCGAGAACCACGTAGAAGATATGCATCCATTTTTCCCAACGCGAAAGAAAATAAGACATATCAGGAGCCTGCCGTTGTGGAAGACAGAAACTTCGCCAAGAGCGCTCATGGGCCAATAGGCGCAGAACGCTGGTGGGCCGTCGCACGGCAGAGAAGGCGCTGCAGCACCCCGTCCCCTTTCGCGAGGTCGATGCAATGTACTCCGTACAAGAGTACAAGGTAATATGCACTTTTCAACACCGCCGTATCGCCAGCATGCGTCGCATGCTCCCCCAACGCACGATATCCCACGCGGTCAGACAGCCGAACCCATGGTTCTCGAGGCTGTTGTGTCCACCTAGCGACCGTCCTTGTGTGGCAGGTGGCGGCCAACATAGATTAATGTGTGGCAGTGGACCGGCGAAAGGTCCATCCCATGTGTCGCCTACCCCCAGACCAGCAGAGAGCCAGAAAGGCTAGATGGTACAGACGACAAATTTTCATGGCGGATATGCAGGCACGGGCTTCGCCGGTTGGTTTGAGAGCCAAAAGAAGAGCAATGGGAAACTAAAGACGGATGCTGGCAGGTTGTCGCTGATCGGGAAGACGAGCACAGTGATGAGCCAGTTTCTGCCGAGCTGGGGGTTGGGATCCGAGATGGCAGAAATGGCTGGTCGGCACACCCCCTCGTCGGTTTGATCCAGGCGACAGAGGGTTGCTTCAGCGCAGCCTGAACAGGGTGGGTGAGGATCAGGAATGGAAGACGTCAAGGAAGGGGTCGTGGAAGGGGTCATGAAAGGGGTCATGAAAGGGGTCGTAGAAGGCGAGGAAGAGCGATCATGGGTGTCGTGAGGGACTCGTAGTCGCAGCTTTGCCTGGCCTGGCGGCATCGACAGGGACCAGGGGAGTTGGCCTGTGAGCATCTCGTCCCAAGTCGCCCACAGCCCTCACCCACGGAGAAAGGACTGTTATGTCTTTGTCAGTCTCTTCTCGTCACAAATTATCGTCTCGTCGTCTCGTCCTCGTCAGGCTGCTCGAGTTGGCCAGACCTATCCCCTGCTTCGGGTTCTGTGCCTTGCCGGGGGTTTATTCTCAGCTCGGCACCGTCCTCGCTTCGTTGCTAAGAAGTTGCTTGGTTTGGTCTTGTAAGTTGGTTGCATGCGTCGTCCGCGCGCTCGAGCGGCATCCTCCCACGACTTTGCCCACACACCCCCTTTGACTTACAGATACATCTCGTTCTTTTCTGCACAAGTTCCCACGGAGATCTCGTCTGTGGTTCCCCTGCGGTGCCATTCCACACCCTACCACCCGCTCCGGCCGACCCATCCCACCCCCGTCCCATGCCATTGGTCTTTGCGTTCCCTTTGCCATTCCATTTTCCCCTTGCCGTCTCTGAGGAGAATTTTTTGCAGGAACGCATACATTTCTTTGTTGTTGTATCCGTTTTCGTGCTTTTTTCTGACGTCCTCTGGCAATCACGCCTCATTGTCACTTTTGGCCTGCCTCGCTCTTGCCTTGTATTCGTCTCCTGCCTCCTGCCTCTGCTTTACTTCTCACAAGGTCCTTGTGGATCCTGTTGCCCTTCGTGCCTCCCCTACATAAAGCCCTCCCAACGTCGCCCGGGATTGCTCCTTCCTGTTCCTGTCTCCCTTCTCCCTCGTGCCTTCCCGTTCTATTCGTTTTTCGCCTACAGCTCGATTCTTATCTTCGCGTGCCTTCCCCATACGCCCTTCGCTCCTGCCATACGCTACAGTCGCTACTTCTCCTGCCAACATAGCCCTAAAAGTTTTCAAACAGCAAAACGCCACTAGGGACAAAAAAATAAATACTAAAAAAAGAGAAAAAATCTTACCAAACCATAAAATCTCAACCGTTGCCCCTCCTTCAACAAATCCACTTCCCACTTTCGAGCCTCTCTTGCTTCAAACTTGTCCTTCACCAAAACAAAAACACACGCAAACGTCTCTTGGTGAGTACTCCCCGTCATCCCCCTTCCTGCGCATCACGACCTCGCTTCGATACTCGATCCCGTCAGCTTCAACTGTCTTTCGTCTGTACTGCTCCTCCATCGTGCCTCCAATTGCCCCTTGCCCCTCGCCCCTCACCGCGATCGAGATCTTTTAGACCTCTCGCCCGCGTCAGATCTCACGAAAGTGTCACCGAACCGCGTTTCCTCCCGTCGCACTCATCTCTTTTCTCTCAAGACCTTCTCTTATGCACCTTGGCCTCACTTCAAGCACCATTGATCGCACATTCTCGCTTCTCCGTGCCGAATTGTAGCTAACAAACGCGCGTGCAGACACTCGTTCACTTCCACGATTCACTCAACTTTTCCTCAAACTTTCACAGTTTTTTCTTCCCACCAACAACCAAAATGGATTTCCAGGGTCAGCAGGGCGGCCAGCAGGGCGGCCAGCAGAGCGGCGGCAGAGCTTGCTTCAGCTGTAAGTTATGATTTTGCTGTTCTTCGCATTGCTTTGCATTCTTACCCATTATCGCGCTGTTCCAAATCAGAAAAAAATCGTTATCTAAAAACGAAAAAAAATCTGAACTACACTAAAAGCGGACTTTCCCCTCCTAGCGGGGCTGGCGCCGCTACCATGCATTGACATCACTACCGTTCCTACACCATCACAGCCCATGTTGTCGTCACTTTAAACACATCTGGCGTACCATATCCCCTTCTTTATATACATCTACCCCATACTCCTTTGCCATATGCCAGATCTGAGGGATCGTGCTAGTTTCGGGTGTTCCCGAGCAAGACGCAATCGTCTGCACCCCAGCCTACTCCCAAAAGAGTCCAAAAGCATGCCTTTCCAGCAACCTTGATGGCCTCTTTGATGGGCCTTACGCCTCTTTTATTGGCGGCCTCCACTCCCCTCACCCATCCCCTAAGCGATCATCCCTGGAGTTGTGAACATGAATGGCCAAGTTCTAGGAGCCGGGGCCTTCCCCAGATCTTCAACCTTGCCGTTCTCGCACGTTTTTGTCCTGATTTAGATGCTATGTGGAGAAACAAAGTCTGACATGAACCCATCTAGGCGGCGCTACCACCCACCAGGTATGGCAGAAACAAACCTTCGGGACACGATGCTTGAGTCTAGAGTTTTCTAGACCGGCGGGCCAGCCTTGGCCAGCCAGCCGTTGCGACGGGTCTCCCGTTCTGCTCCCTTTCTGAGTTACCTACTAACCTCTTCCACCAGGCCCGTGATTGCCCCAACCGTGGCGCTGCTAAGTGGTAAGTTGTTTATCCTGAAATGCCAGCCTTTCATCCTTCGAACTACAGATGCTAACACTCACTTTCTAGCTACAACTGTGGCGGCGAGGGTCACATGAGTAAGCCTTTTTTCTATGACGGCTCTGTTCAGTCTGAGGCTACCTGTATATGGATTCAAAACTAACCATGATTGACAGGCCGTGATTGCCCGGAGGGTCCTAAGGATACCAAGACGTGCTACCGGTGCGGCCAGGCTGGCCACATCTCCCGTGACTGCCCCAGCTCCGGCGGTGCTGCCCCCGGTGGCGGCCAGTCGGGTGCTGAGTGCTACAAGTGCGGCGAGGTCGGCCACATTGCCCGCAACTGCCCGAAGAGCTCGTACAACAACTCGTACGGCGGCCAGTCGGGCGGCTACGGCGGCTCGTACGGCGGTGCTCCCAAGACCTGCTACTCTTGCGGCGGTGTCGGCCACATGTCGCGTAAGTCTTCGAGTTCTATTTCATGACCATGGCGATGAAACTAGAAGTACTGTGCTAACATTACGTGACAGGCGATTGCGTTAACGGCAGCAAGTGCTACAACTGTGGCGAGACCGGCCACTTCTCGCGCGACTGCCCCAAGGCCTCGACCTCGGGCGAGAAGATTTGCTACAAGTGCCAGCAGCCCGGCCACATCCAGGCCGACTGCCCCAACAACTAAGGAGGCCAATTCCAGCAGAAGCCTTAGCGGCAGCATGCTCACCGTAGGCATACCACGCCTAGGCCACGAAAGAACGGACATGCCAACCAACCCTGTACACCAGAGAGCGAAGCATCCCCTTTCTTTTATTTTGCGCTTGGTCACGAGATCGATGGAGAGAGGTCGGCAAAATACACTTCTTTTTTTCCTTGTGGAAGCAACCTTTGTCCGCTCACGCGCAGAGGTCCACAGACGGGTCGGGCATGGTATGAACATGGGCAACTGGATACACAAAAGCGGACGGGATCTCTGTTATTCAAAGGGATTTATTCTTTGATTTTTCTGTGTTTTTTCGACGTCTTCCTGCTGTTATTCGGGGTTCTTCTCATTTTCTCCTTATGTTTTTTATGTCACAAAGTTCATTGTCTTTTATTTTCCATTTCTTCCCCTTGTTTTCTTTATTTCCTTGCCCCAACAACCGAAATTGTCGTCTGTTTATTCGCATTTCGCATTTCGCATTCTTCTGTTGTCTTTTCATCTTTTCCCATGTTTTGCACGAGAAAATTGAACTGAACGAAACTGCTGCTGTTTTTCTGCTTTCGATCACGACATCAACACGCCGGATTATGGAAAAGTTTACAAGGGAATCTATCAACGGAGTCATGAGGTCGGACCACTCATTAATGATGCGGTCGTCCTATCAGGAGGCCACCAAAAAAAAACTACAGTTTATTAAAAGTCATGGCCATGCAATGTGCAAAGTGAGATTTGGAATGTGAAGTGTGAAGTGCGACTCAATGCAGAAGAGTGTGAACGGAGACGTCGTAGATCGGCCCATTGAAGCGATCTGTGGCCGCGCCCTGTCTGGTGATGTTTGGCCCTCTACGGAGTACGGAGTATGGCTAATACGACAATCAAGGAAGCAGGGGGTCTTCTGGAAGGATTCAGTCGATGTCGTACAGGGAAGATACACAGCTGGAAAGAAGCCAAATAGGTGAAAAGGAGCCAAGTACACAGCTGTCCGGTTCGGGATTCGGGGTTCGGTGTAGACAGAAAGAAATGGAAAGAGGTTGCGGCGTTCTTGAAGTCTGTGCGTATCCCATCTTTTCATCTTTCCGTGTCTTTTTGGATGGTGGTGGTCAGAGAGGTCAAAGCGAGGGGGAAAGAGATCAGACGAACCACTGCAGTTCCTCCCCGTTTTCCCCTGATGCGTGTAACCTTTCCCCTGCGTGCAACCCTCCCTCGTCTCCTTTTTTTGCTGCTGCACATCATACAGCGCTGTCGCAAATCCCCAGCAGTCCAATTTCGGTTCTTCTTCCTGTCCGTATTCGGATACTTTTATTCTTTTTGTTCGACGGGTTGCCGTTTTCGATTGTGTTCTTTTTCTTCTTGTCCCGTTCTTGGCACTTCTAGAAGACTTCTATTCTTGTACAGCATGTGTTCTGGAAAAGGGAAATATTAAAGAGGGATTAAAGTTAATAATGTTGGAGATTTTTAATATGAATAGTTTATAACAGCATCTTTCCCTTTTTTTAAGAAAAATAAAATAAAATAAAATAATAATAAATAATAAATAATTGAAACAAAATGGAATAGAAAAATATTGTATGAGAAATCAAGAATATAATACCAAGATAAAGGTGATGAAAACCGTTTTACAGAATAGAATGAACACATAAAAGTTGTGTTAAATTGTTTTCATTATCCAGTGCTATCAAAATGTCTCTTCTTATATCTAAACACAGTCACCCTTGCCACATCTCCTTATAACACGGACTTGGGCATGAACTTCATGGCTTGCCGCACACCGAGGTCGCCCAGGACCTCCTCGGCGCCGCCCAGGATGGCGTCGAATTTGTAGGTCCGGTTGAAGTTCTCAATGACACGGCCCATGCCGGTCTGCGTCAGGCCGCGGCCACCCCAGATCTGGACGGCCTCATCGGCCACCTCGTGGGCCATGCGCGTGGTGCTCATCTTGAGCAGGCCAATGGGGCCGCCCATGTGCTTGGCCTGCTGGTCGTAGGGCAGTTTGCACATCTGGTAGGTGATGGTCTCGAGCCACGACTGGTGGCTCTCGACGAGGGCAATCATTTTGGCAAGCCTGGAGGTTAGCATTGCGCAAACAGAATAAAACTTCGACGAGGGGGGGGGGGGGACTCACTTCAGGCGAATAACGGGCTGGTCGATGAGGCGCTTGCCAAAGACCAGGCGCTGGTGCGACCACTTGAGGCACTCCTCGACGACAAGGCGGCTGTAGCGGTTGACTGCGCACACCATGCCCCAGCGCTCGTGGTTGAAGTTGGACAGGATGACGTAGATGCCCTTGTTCTCTTGGCCCATGAGGTTGGAGGCGGGCACCTTGACGTTGTCAAAGGTAATGTAGGTCGTGCCGGCGGCGGCCGAGTAGCTCGTCTTGATGGCCTTGGTCTCGACGCCCTCGCCGCGCTCAATCAGCAGCACGCTCATGCCCTTGTCCGTCTGCACGCCGACGACAAAGTAGTCACAGAACACGCCGTTGGTGATCCACTTCTTGGTGCCGTTGACAATGTAGTGCTTGCCATCGGCCGTCTTCACCGCCGTCGTGCGCAGCCGCGCCACATCCGAGCCCGCAAACGCCTCGGTGATGGCCAGGCAGATCTTCTTGCGGCCCGTCAGGCACTCCTCCATGACTCGCTTCTGCAGCGCCGCATCGTTGGAGTAGTGCAGCACGACTGTGAGGCCAATGGTCAGGCCGGCCATGTTGCCGTCCTGGAAGCCGCGCGACGCGGGGCGCACAAACTCCTGGGCGACGATCAAATCATGAAAATAGTCAAACTCGCTGCCGTCCATGACGCCGCTGGGGTTCTCGTCGCTCTTAAGCAGCCGCACGCCATGCATGTGCTTGCCCGGGCCCAGGCGCATGTGCAGGATGCCGGCGACGGCCATCTTGTCGATCAGCGGCTGGCCGACGTGCTCGCCGGTGCGCTCCTTCTCAATGGCCTCGGGCTTGACGTGAGTGTCGACAAACGTGCGCAGGGCGTGCTGCAGCCGGCGGTGCGAGTCGGTGAAATAGGGCGACTTGAAGACGGGCGACAGCCACAGCGGCTCGGCGTAGGGCACGAGCGACAGGTCGCCCGGCTTGGGGCGCACGATGCTGGGCGTCTCGCCCTCGATGGTGCCGACGGCTAGGTCGTCAATGTACTTCTCGAGGGCCTCCTGGCGATGCAGGTTGTAAAAGTCCGAGGTGGCGTCCTTGCCGGCGACCTGGCGCAGCACGAACTCGCCGCCGGGGTGCGCGTCGAGGAAGTCGGACACATCGTAGACGACGGCGTCGATAATGAAGAGCACGGGCTCGTCCTCGCCGCCCTCCGCCGTCAGCTTCTTGGCCGACGCGGCGACCTCAGCCCGCGTAAACGTCTTGGCCGGGATAGGCATGGTTGTGGATATTGATAAGGATGAGGATGAGGAGAGGTGTTCGGAGAGGAGTCGAGGATGGGGGCGAAGATCGTCGTGACGTAGTAGTGAGTAGCAACGATTCGACGGACGACACAGCTGGGGGGGGAAGATGCAAGGTCAATAAAAGAGAGAGTCCAAAAAAGAGAAGAGAGAAACGAAAGAAGAAAAAAAGGAAGATCAAAGAACAAGACAAAGCAATCCGAGGCAAGCGAAGAATATGAGACAGTCGTGTTCCCTAATCGCTGGTTCCTTCCTTCCCAAAAACAACCTGGGATGGCCTGCCCGACGCCAGCCGGGACCTTCTGTAATCAGAATCGCCGGGCATGCGGTCGGTACGGGTATCCCAATTGAGGTTGCAGCTCCCTGCTGCGGTTTAGCGGTTTAGCGGTTTAGCGGTTGTAGGGGGGGAAAGGGGAGGAATGCCTCGGCTTACAGCTAGTGCACCATCACTTCGTCACCCACACCCCGGAACTGGCGTCTGGGCTCCCCAGACCCGCTGACCATCGGCCACTTTAGACGCCCTGTGATTGGCTGGTGGCCACTTATTGCTCCGCATTCTCGTGCTAAGATATGGGGATGCGTTCGCTTTTTTGCGAATTTCGCCCTCTCTTGCGAACCAGGACCCCACAAGCCTCGGCCGCTTGGATCTTGGAGATTCGAGACCTCGACAAATATTGGCGAGGTTAGAATGGGTGGACTGGGAAGCGATATGGGGTATATTCGCGATAGCCTCACATCCCTCGGTTGGCGATGTTTGGCTGGTATCGTGGAGGCTAGGTTTTCGTAATTATTACTTTTCTATCGGCAACGGTAATTAGTTTGCCAAGTGGAAGCACTGGATATATTTTTGAAATATTTTAGAAAATTATGGGGGGTAATAAACATAACGAATCCACCCAACCTGAACAATAATTCTATACTGGTGTAATATGCAAAAGAAAACAAAAAAAGACATAAAAATAATGAAAAGGAGACCCAACATATCACAATTGTAACTTCAGCCCACTCTAGGCCGCCGCACCCGGCCGGCGCCGCTTGAAAAAGTTCAGGCCCTTGGACTTAGGCTCAAAGACCACTGGCAGGCTGGGCACGCCGCCGTGTTCGGCGCACGTCCCCGGCATCAGCTGGCCCTGCGACTCGAAGAAGAACTTGGACACCTCGAACTCGTGGTACGCATCGGGCGTCGCGCACACGCGCTTCACTGTCGACGACCGCAGCTGCGGCCAGCACTTTTCGCACCAGTAGAAGCTCGGCGCCGTCTTCTTGGCCGTGGCTACGCGCACAATCTTGCTGCACAGCTTGTTGGAGCAGCAGACCAGCGTCTCGGGTTCGTTGTTTTTGTTTGAGCCGCTGCGCTTGCTGGAGCTGCTGCCGCTGCCGCTGCCGTTGGTGGCGGCCGCATGGTGGTAGGTGATGGCCGGCCAGTCGGTGCGATACGTAAAGTCGTTGTTGATAAACATTTCGGCCTTGGACACGAGGCCTAGCTTCATGCACACGTTGTTGCACTTGTGCGTCGAGAAGAAGAGCTTGAAGCCGTCCACACCCAGGTTGGTGTCGGTCAGCACGAACCGGCGGGGGTCGCGCGTGTGGATCGCCGGGTCGGTCAGCACGTTGTCGATGCCCTGCAGGTCGGCCACGAGCAGCTTGCCCTTGGACCGCTCAAACGTAAAGTGCGAAAAGGCCTGTGCCGCCTTGCTGACCTCGGACTCGCCGTCGTCGTTGACGCTGCCGCAGTTGTTGTTGTACTTAACGTAGCGGCCGTTGAGCAGCATCGGCTCGAGCGACAGGCACTCCTCCTGCTCCTCATCGCCGCCGCCGTCACCGCCGCTACCGCCGGCCGCCGCCGTTATGGGCTGTAGGCACGTCACGACAATAAAGTCGAGCGAATGCTCTTCGCTGGCCACGAGGCCGTTGAACTCGAGTGCAAACGCCTTGCACAGCGCCTGCATGCGCATGTCCTCGGCGAGGTCGGCCAGCCGCTTGCCGTCGGCCTTGAACGTCTTGACGACCAGCGGGTTGGTTGACTCCTGCGTCCGCGCGTACGAAGCTAGACGCAGGGCACCTTGGGCAAACGGCTTTGTCCGCCGGTGAATGACTAGCTCGTTCGTGCTGATGCGGATGTTGTCGTCGCTCTGCATCATGCGGTCGAGGATCGAGGTGCCGGCACCTGGCGCAACGACAGCGGCAGAAGCAGAGCTAGCCTCGCCCGTGGTGGAAGTCGGTGGCGCAATGTCGATCACATCCGGCGAAAAGGCCTTGACGTGCATGGTCTGATCTAGCCAGCCCTCTTTGTTCCACTGCGGCTCGCCCGTGTCAAACTCAATGGTGCGGTCAGGCTTGGAACTCGTCGACTCGACTCGGTTCTCCTCCTCTTCCTCCTCCTCCTCGTCGGCCTCGACGATCGTTTCTGCCAGCGTGCTGGCATCGGTGGCGTCCCGGACCGCACGAATCTCTAATTCTGCCTGCCACTCCCGGGCCTCTTCAAACACCTCCGCCTCATCGTCCTCGGTAAGATTGCTTAGTGTAGCCGTCTTGTGTCCCAGCTTGGACTTGTTGACGCTCGAACGAGCGCGTCTGCCGCTTGCCGAAAGGCTCGATGACAGGCGCACCGCAGTCCGCGACGAGGAGGCCGTGACGCTGTTGACGACAAGGTGACGGAGCGAGCTGTAGCTGGAACCGAGCTGTACTTCCTCAAAGTGAAGACCGCCCTCGTCCTCCATCTTCTTTTCCATGTACTCTTTGACCGAGGCCCGAAGCATATGGGCGCGGTTGCGGGCGGTTTGGTCTAGAAGCCACTGGCTGGCTTGGGGACCAAACTTGTTCTCGCGATGCAGCTTGCAGCTCGTCGTGTGCATGCCGTAAACCATCAGAAACATAAAGAGCATGCGGTCCGTGTTGGTGTGCACGCGGAAGAAAATGTAGTTGATCTTCTGGCTGATCATCTGCTTCACGACCAGAGGGTATTGCAGACCGTGAGGCTCGCTGCCGGGATTGCTGTAATGGTCCGAATGGCGCCCCATCTCGTGCAGGTTGCTGCCGTGGGCGGGGGCATCGGCAATGTGCATAATGCACCGCGTCTGATGCTTCCACGACGCATTGAGAGCCTGGTCGAGGCCACCGAGGACATCTTCAGCGACGTCGTCGCCGCCAGTCGCCAGCAGGTTGTTGAGGAACTTGAAGACTTTGCCAACGTCTGTGGTGAAATCGAGAAACTCGATGCGGTTCTTATCGTTGTGGTCGCGGTATGCCACCACGGCCACGCGCACATCGGCCTCGTTGAAGAACGTCCGGTTGATGTCGCTGACAATGTTCTTGACCTGGGTCTTGGCGGCCTCGATGTAGCACATCATTGAGCCTGTGGCGTCTATGAGGAACAACAGGTCTGTCGAGCACGAGGCCTTGAAGATGCCCGTCGAGGCACGGGGCCCGGCCCGGGTGCTGGCTAGCGCTGCATCGTTCCGAAGCTGCATAACTCTCTTTTCGGCCTCGGCGGCGGAAGGACCCATGCGGTTCTGCACCTCGAGGCGCCGGGCAAACTGCTCCATCTGGCTTGCATTTCTCTCGGCCGCCGTCACGTGAGAACGGGACTGCCGGGGCCCCGAGAGAGTCTCACGTAGGTGACTGACCGAGCTGCGGAAAAAGCCTCGCCGGCCGGAGGCCGATGGTTCGTCTTGTTGTGTCTCAACTGGGAACAATGGCGTCGGGCGTAGCGGGCCGCCTGTTACGGGGCTACTGGGGCCGGGTAACGAGGGCGGGTTGGCGTATGGATTGGAGTAGGGGTTGTCACGGATCGTTGTCGTGCAGTAATGTGTGCCCAAAGGTGCATTCTGCTCTGCATCCCGCTGCTTGAGAATAGCCTTCTCATCTGGGTACTCATTGTCATCACTGTTGGGGACTGGCTGGCTGTATGGTGATCTGGCCGTCGAGGTTGTTTCAGCTGCTGCAGGTGGAGCTCTCGGGACTATAAGAGTCGAGTTGCGGGATGCAAAGGCCGGCGGTGGTGCATTGTGGTGGTCCGGGCTGTTGGCGGCATCCGTCGGCTCATACGGCGGCGGAGGTGGCAGCTCGGACGACTCCGGAAGTGGTTGCGTTGGAGGGGTCATTGTGCTATGGTGTGTGGCAGGAAGAAAGGCCTAGGCTGACTTACGCTCCTTTTGGTGTCTTTAAGAGGGTGAGTGTAAACCTTGTCGTCGTATCTTGTGAAAGTCCCGAGGAAATGACAAAAATGGTCTGAGATGCGTCGAGTTTGAAAAGATGAAGTTGAACATCAGGAAGGGGAACCATAGTTCATGTATTTAATGCTTCCTTTAACCGAGCCCACTTGGCAACTGGCAACGTAGCCGACATAGTCGGTCGACCTTGGCAAGGCTGCCTTACGACGAGCCACTCGACGGGGCAGCCCATCGTGCTCGAGGCTGCATCTGTACGCGAGAAGGTGGGGATAGGTGGTTTCGAGGCGTGGTACACCCGTGTTATGTGCTGGGCTCGCCTACATTATCACCGAATGACCCAAACGAGACCACCAACTGTAGGAAATTCCCGGTTGTGGCATCTGCCGATGGATGTTGGTTAGTTGACCTGACTGATACGATGCTCATATGGTACAGTTCAAACCAACAAAGACGGCGGCTCGGACGGGGCCGTGTTGAGGCTGAGCCATGGTGCAAGAGGGGAGACGAGATGCGCGAGAAATGTGGGAGATAAACAACGACATGGCGAAGAAGTAGAAGAAGTGGGAGGTTAGTGGAAAGGGCGTGGGGAGCCTGGAGGTCAGGAGTTGAGGCTGAGGCCCAGTCTAGATAACAAGGCGAACTGGGTGGGCGTTTTGGGGATTGTGACAGCGCGGTCGCTCCTTCCCTGCCTCTCTGGAGCAGGGTTATTTGCGCTTGCCAAGCAGCGCTGTGTGGGTTGGGGTACGAGGGGAAGGCACGCCTGAGCAGCGCTTGTGGAACCACCTCGAGCTGACCCTAGTGGGGTATTAATGCTTAAAGTCAACGACGCATTACGACGTATTACAGAGTAATTACGACGTACAAGCAGTGATGGAAGCCAAAAACAACAACATCAACAACAGTCAGCACCGAATGGTCACTCGCCACAAATGTCCATCCCTAACAACGCGTACCCATCGAACCGTCTTCCAAAACCATCGCTTTTCACAACTTCTCGCATAAACATCACACTATCGTTCTTCCTTTCCCTCACCAGCGATGGATGTACCGGGCATAAGTTCCTCCTATCTTGGCAACTTTCCTGTGGACTGGTGGCCCGAAGGATCAGAGGCCGTCGTTTCCGCCGAGGCCGTCGCCATTACAGCCGTCCTGGAAGAGCGTCAGCGCAGGCTGGTTCACCACATCGAAGAGGAACTGGAGAGAGTGGGATCAATCGATGACATCCCGAGTGCCCAGCGCGCATCATATAAACGTCTGTTATGGGAGTCACTTGTTGTCGTATCCGACTCGACCATGTCACGCCGCCTTCTTTTACCTCGCAATGGGCACGACGCCAACCTGGACGAGCCCGTCTCCAACGAGTGGCTCGACGAGAGGTTGATCTTCCTCCAGGGCTTCGTCCACGAGCTCCTATCACCTTACACGGAATCTACTGGTGGATCGCGTCCATCTGCAGACAAGACCGCGCAAACCACTGTATGCAAGTGGTACGGCAACAAATGTGCCCTCACGGGCGCAAACAGAACCGAAGGGGCTCATATTGTGCCCGTGCGAGTGACGCGGAGTGAGGGTCTCCAGCGCACTTGGAGAGCTCTCAAACTTCTATGGCCCGTGGAGCGTGTCGATGACCTCGCATACCGGGGCCGCGAGCCCAAGAACATCCTTCCACTCGCCCGCGGGATCCACAATCGATGGGACGCATACCAATATTACCTGCGTCCGGTCCTGGACCACAACGCGCCAGACAGGCGTATATACCTCCAGATCATATGGGCAGACGAGCTTATGGTCGGCGACCCCCAGGGCGATGCAGTCCTCGTAGAGGCCGCCAATGGGCGTCGCCCACTTATAGACCATGCAGCCTACCCGCCTCTCCAGACGGGGGATGTGCTCTGTCTCGAGACAACTAACCCGGTGCTCTTCCCGCTGCCCAAGCTGGAGTTTCTGCAAATCCAACAGGGTGTCCACCGCATCCTCGGAGGCCTACGCGCGGCGGCGACGCTGGCAGATATTTTCCGTGGAGGGCCGCCCGAGGACGACGATGACGACGGAGCCGTTGGTGTTGATGCTGGTTGGCACGCGCTCAAGGAGGACCAGGACCTGCCGCACATCTGGCGGGTACTTCTCGAGGCAGCTATGGACGCAGGAATTATGGGCCTGCGTGATGCTGGCTGCTGGGCGCGGGCCTTTGCGCGGCAAGCGCGTGACAAACGCCGTGCCTTGCTCGGCGAGGAAGAGGCTGCCGATGAGGACTAAAATGCCCCATCATTGCTTCCACCTCCCATCGCGCCCCTCCACGCCGCTGCCGAACTTGCTGGGCCTGCAAAATCTGCCGAGCAGCCTTCTCAGCAGTCCCCAAACGACAAGCACTAGAAGGACCCGACACCGGCTTCGCAAAAGCAACCGGTCGCCGCAGCGGCGGCATTGATCTCACAGCAAGCCAAAGTGAGCCTGCCCGCCGAATTCTCGGGCCTGGATCTGTCCAACCTGGGTGGCTCGCTGCGGCGCGCCCGTACCAAGGCGAAGAAGAAGATTACGGGCGGGTACCAGTCCTTCCGCGGAAAGCTTTTTTCGCCAGGTGCATAGCTGTGGACGCGACAGACAGAGCGAGGACGAAGTAAGATATGAAAGACAGCAAACAGCACACGGCAGACAGAAGCCGAAGACGATAATACTAGAGTGCTTTGCTTGGGAGAACAGGGCGTTGTGAGTTTCGGAAGCGCCATCGTTTGAGCCGACACACAGCAGTACGGAAGGTGCGCCGCCCGAACTCCGTCAGAACGGGATTTTGTATCTCACTTTTTCAGCCCCCAAATCTACATACCTCTTTTACCTCTGCGTCGTACCTCCGTCTCCTACGAATAGTAGGTTGTGTTTTAAGGGCATGGTGCTGTACAGTGTTTCACTTTTGCGTTCAAACTTTGACATCTTTCTTATTTAGTGGCGTCGACGCTTGTGCACAAATGGCAATGACGATGTAGCTGCGGTGTGTCTATTGGCTGCGAGCTCCGAAGGCTGGATCACAAGTAAAGTCTCCGGAAGGAGCTCTGGACGTGCTATGCCTAAGCCAGCAACGACTGCAATGGGAGCCTGGGCCAAGCCCGACATAATCCGTGGCTGGCTCTTTCCTCGGTTTGTCACGGTTCTCTGCCTCTTTCCTCTATTTCTCTTTCGTGTCTCCTTCTCCCCTTCCTTCATCCATTTCCCTGTTCTTTCTCCTTCAGCCATAACATAACATCTTTTCTTGTGCTCTTCGGGACTCTTGCGTTCCTCCCCACATCCTAGTGTCTCACAAGCCTCCATAGCTCTCCCCAATTCCCCGCCAATTCCCCTGTCCGGCATTGACCCACAGCGGACGCGACGGCGTTTCTGTTTGCATTTCTCCAAAGTGATCTTTCGGTCAGAAAATAAACTTGTGTTCGGTCTGCGCTTCACGTGCTTTTCTCACTGCCACCCCCCCTCGAGCATAACGCCATCATATTACAAGCACATTTCTCCCACCTCTCTCTTCTTTCTCCATCTCTCGACACCTTTGCATCTCTCCGAAAACCCCCTTCCAGACACACTTGCGCCTCACACACTTTGTCAAAATGGTCAACATCTCAGAAGGCACTTTTAAGGTGGACGGCCAGGAGCTGTACACCAAGACATGGCTGGTAAGTCTCCGAGGACCTCCAGTCTGTCACTGGATATTGGAAGTGTGCCTCTGTTCTTGTGCGCTGACCTGTCTCTCTCCTACAGCCCGAGGGCGCCGTCCGCGCCAAGCTCATCGTCGTCCACGGCTTCAGCGACCACGTCAACTGCTACTGCGAGTTCTTCCCTACCCTTGCTGAGCGCGGCATCGCCGTGTTTGGCTTCGACCAGCGCGGCTGGGGCCGCAGCGTCAAGAAGGCCGCCGACAAGGGCCGCTCGGGCCCCACGGCCACCGTGCTGGGCGACATTGTCGCCTTCATCAAGCCGCACCTCGGCGATGCGCCCGTCTTTGTGCTCGGCCACTCCATGGGCGGCAACGAGATCGCGACGCTCATGGCCGCGCCCGCCGGCTCCGCGCACGAGACGGAGGTCGTCAAGAACATCCGCGGCTGGCTGCTCGAGTCGCCCTTTTTCGGTTTCCCGGCCGGCGAGGAGCCCAGCGCGCTCAAGATCACCCTGGGCCGTCTGGCGGGCCGCTTCCTGCCCAACTTCCAGCTCAAGCACCAGATCCCCGCAGAGTACCTGAGCCGGGACAAGGAGGTGGTGGCCATCCTCAAAGAGGACAAGCTGTGCCACGACACGGGCACGCTCGAGGGCATGGCGGCGCTGCTGGACCGCGTGGGCGAGATCTCGCAGGGCCGCGTGAAGCCCGGCCCCAACGTCCAGAGCATCTGGCTGGGCCACGGCGACGCCGACCGCTGCACGAGCTTCGAGGCCAGCAAGAAGTGGTTCGAGACGTCGGCGACGGCGGTCCAGGACAAGACCTTCCGCAACTACGAGAAGTGGGTGCACCAGCTGCACGGCGAGCCCCTGGCGGACCGCCAGCTGTTCTACCGCGAGTTTGGTGACTGGATTCTCGAGCGTGCCGGTGGTGAGAAGGTGGCGGCCGTTGCTGCTGCCCCTGCTGCTGCTGCTGCTGCTGCTGCTGCTGCTGTCGTCGCAGATGCACCGGCCGCGGCGGCTCCTGCGGCCGTGGAGGAGGCCCCGGCGGCTGCAGAGCCGGAAGTGACCCCGGCCGCCGAGGCTCCTGTTGCCGAGGCCGCAGCTGCTACTGCGACCGAGTCAAAGTTGTAAATTTGTAGTGTGAAGCAGTTTAATTGTATGCCCACTGGGGCTTGTTTAATTAGTTTGTACGTTTCTTAAAATATACCCGCCAGACATTACCATGATATTAGATGCGAGAAAATGCAGATCCGTAAAGACCTAGTAGGAACAAAAGCACAAAAAAATAATCAAATAGGCCATGCAAGATGCATTCTTTTCTACCCATCCTACCAAAATATCTCACACTACCATCGGCTAATCAATATCCTCCTTTCCTTGCCATTATCCAATTATGTTTCCAAGTTTCCACCCAAAAAGTTCCCAAAAAACAGCAAAATACAGAACAGACCTCTTTCATGTATCAAGTACATCCATTTCCTCTTCCGAGGGCAATGCTGCGGTCACTTCGTGCTCGGGGTAGACCTCGTCCTTTTCAAACACGATACCAGGACCAAGATACGAGGGCTCCGCAATCTTGGTGTCGGAGAACGACGGCATGGTCGTCTCGTCGCCCCCGGCTCCGCTGCTGCTGCTTTGGTTGTAAATGTTGCGCACTGAGCTGGTCTCGAGACCACCGGGCTTGATCGGTTTCGGGCTCACGACGGGCGGCGCTTGGGCGACATAGGTCGGGGACCGAATGTCCTCGGAGCTAAACGGGAGCGGCCGCAACGGGATCGTCCGAGGCGCGTTGCTGCCTTCGCCCTCCGCGTCGTCGCCCTCCTCGCCGTCACCATGGCCAAGCTTCTGGAGCAGTATTTCCGACTGCTCCTTGGCCAGCTTCTGGAGCTGCGTGGTCGGATCCTTGTTGTCGCCAAGAACGTTAGTACGATGGAGACGATGAAGATGCTGAAGATGCTTGCAGAGGCAGTCTGCGGGCGTCCACACTACGCCGTGCACACATACCCAGTCGACCTGCTGCGGCACGCCGTCGGCGGCAGGCAGCAGGTGCGCGCCATCACCACCGGCAGCATCCTCGTCATCGTCTGCACCAAAGCTAGGGCCACCACCGCCCCAGTGCCTTGGTCGACGAATCGGTGCTGGTGTGACGGGTAGACTGGGTCGTTCTACTTCGCTGGGGAAGTCTGTGACTTTGGAGCCGCGCCTCCACGGCGCGGTGGAGGCGTCGTCTTCTTCGGCACCATCACCGCTCACGCCATCATCGCCTCCAGTGCGGGCACTGTTGCCACCGGGGCCGCTAACCGACCGCAGCCCGCCGCCGGGCGCTTGGCCACGGCTTCTCACACGGCGGTGCTGTTTCTGGAAAGCGTCGACGTACCGCTCGATCTGCGGCACCCCGTCCCAGGCGTTTGTTCGGGTGAACGACGCCCAGGGATCGGAGGGTGGCAGTTCACGGGCGGTCGATGGCATGATTGGTGTGGTGGGCTCCGTCTTCAGATCCATAGAGGGCGAACCTGTAATCATAGATGGCTCAGCTCCTAGCTCCTGGAAGGAAGGGTGTGGATTGTAGTAGCCCGACTGACCCGAATGCGTTTCGGCCTGGGTCGGTTCGGGCACGGGGGGTGGCGGCGGCTCGGCAAAGACGCGGGTCGCTGCTGGCTGGTGCGTCTCCCATGGGAAGATGGGCGCCGGCCGTTCGTGCGCCGGGGCCGGGGCCGCCTTTGGCACTTCATACCACATGTCGCGCGGCGGGCTTGCGTATCGCTGCGGCGGGACGAACGGCGTGGCATCGCGGGACATCTCGTAGTGGGTCTGCGGGAAGTTCATTGCCTCCGGCTTAGCATCAGCTGGCGGCGGTTGCCTGGAAGAGAGTATGTTAGCAAAGCGCTCTTTTGGGTAAATTAGAATATAGTATTGTGGACAACGTACCATTGAGCATCCCAACTGGGCTCCATAGGGGGTCGGGTTGGCTCATGCTTTTGCTCTTGCGCCGGAGGTTGAGACGTTCCCGGTTGTGGACCCGGAACCTGGTCTTCTCGAGTCTCAGTGTGTGTGCTCTCATCAGAAATCGCAAAAGACACAACAGGGGGCGGATGGTGCGAGGTATCTTGTTGAAACGAAGGAGAGGACGCTGGGGCAGGAGCATGTTCGGAATGACCATGCTCCTGGGGCTGGTGCTGTCCATCATGACCGTGAGAATCGTCATGTTGATGGTGATGGTGGTGGTGGTGGTGGTGATGATGAGGATGATGACCAGATGGTCCATGGTTATTTTGAGGTGGTGGTGGTGGGGTATGTTGCTGGTGCTGGTGCTCGTGGTACGCATAAAACGACTGGGGTGGAGGAGGAGGCGGCAGAGTTTCTGAATGCTGACCATATGTCGAGCTTCCAAGATCCAAGGAGGGCTCGCCGGGAATTAGTTTGTAAGTAACGGTCGGATGATATTCGCCTTTCACAAAGTACTGGATAATCTCGGGAGGCGGAGGTGGCGCGGAGAGGTTGGATTCCGGAGGAGGAGGTGTCTAATACGGGGGGAGACAATATGTTAGAAGAGTTGCGGGACGGAAGAGAGAAGAAAAAACGGCAACACCAAAAGGGCCAAACGTACAGCAGGGCGGTAATGGCGATCGTAGACGGACCACCACTGCCCGACCATCTCGTCGTAGACGCCGCCGCCGTGGGAGGCACCGCGGCCCTGGGTCCATGGCTTGTCGGAGCCGATGAAGTGGACCATGGTGATACTCGACTGGAAGTGGCGGTAGGCCGGGAGGTACTGGTAGTGAGCAGACGGTGTGACGTTGTAGGTAAATGGCAAGCGGTGGTAGGAGTTCTTGAAGTGCATGTTCAGGAGGCCCTGGTCGGCGCCGTCAAAGGAGATACCGCGCTGGGCCATGGCGGCCAGGGCGTAGTACTCGCCGACATCGGGAGTGAGGACCATGACACCGGTGTTGAACAGATCGGGCCAGCCGATGTCCGGTGCAGCAGCAAAGGCGTGGGGAAGGTCGAAGAGCTCATCGGGGGCGCGGTAGGCGACAACGTCGGCGTCAATGTAGACGATCTTGCGGAACTGGGCCTGTTTCCAGAGGTTGATCTTGGTGAAGGCGGAGTGGAGGTCGGGGCGGTTCATGAGGTGGAGGTTGCCGGGCGAGGCCTCGTTCTTAATGCGCGGGACTGATATTACGTAGTCGTACACATCCTGCGTCTGTTAGTGGTCAAGGCGGTCGTGTAGAGGAGCAGAAGGGAGAGACGGAGATGAGGCCGAAGCGCACTTTGAGCTGGGTAATGACCTCGGCGGACACGGTGTCGAGGGTGACCAGAACGGCCAGCTTCTTAGAGGTGCCGGCATCGCGGAGCGAGTGTGCTAGAACGAGGGCACCTGGAGAGTTAGACGGAGCTTTAGCAAGTGCAACGAGACGGACAAACGAAGGCGCAATGGCCGGAGGAGAGCTCTCTTGATCTAGAGCTCGGATCTGCGTCCGGCCACGCAAGGAAGGCCCCGGGGTGCCAATTGGCCTTCAAGCAAAACATACCTGGCAAATAGGTGTCGCTCGTAAGAAGCTGTACCAAAACGTCGTCAGCATATGAATATCCCGACGAAGGGGGGTGTCACGGCCGTTGCGGGGGAGAGACAGGCGACTGCAGTTGAGGAGCTAAGACAGGACGTACCGTGGCGTAGATGTCCTCCCCGCTCTGAAGAGCCATCGCGTTGGAAAATGCGATTGAGCGTCTCGAGAGAGGCAATGAAGCCGGGGAAAACGATCGAACGTAAAACGAGATGCAAAAAAGGCAACAGGACACCAAAAGAAAAGCGCGCAGACGAGGAGGCGAGAAAAAAGAAGAGAGCGTCCGAAAGAATGAGCGTCACGCGGAGCTTTAAATGAGCTTGGTGGTTGCCAGATAAAGTGGGACGCGGCGCGAGGAACGAGCGATGGAAAGAGCGACTAAAGCTAAACAAGCGAGACACCAGGAACGGCGAGGCAAGAACGATGGACCAAAACACGGCGGCCAGACGAGATGCAGAAAGCAACGGAAATGCACAGAAAAGGAAATGGAACGAAGAGCAAAATTAAGAGAAGAGGTAAGAGAATTTTGAGGGGTGAAGGCAGACAGGCGACATTAGCCAGGAAAGAGGGGATGCAGGGCCCGAGAGGGACAATATTACGACGGTCAAGTCCAAGACGGCCAGACGAAGAAAAAAACCAGGTAAAATACACAGAGGATGCAAAAGTGGCGTCACCACATATAGAGCCGGCTGGAGGAAGGAGCCGGGGGGACGAGAAAGAAAGAGCGTTGGGACGGCAGGACTGCTGTGGAATAAGGAAGGTGCGAGGAGCGAGACGAAGATGAAGAGATGACAGGAAGGAGGGGAAAGGGAAAGGGGAGGCACGAGGAAAGAACGCCTGGGGTGGTGCAACGCAGCTTTGAGAGAATGAGGCACGTTGTGCTATGTGACCGTGTCGTAACGAGGTCTTGTGTGCAGGCATGCAAGAGTGGAGGAGGCGACGTGCAGCCGTTCTTTCTCTCGCTGTTGTTTCTTGTTTTCTTTTATTTTGCGAATGGCTCCTCTCAGCCTAGGCCGTGTTTGTCCAAATGGAGCCCTGTCTTGGCTGGTGGCCAGAGCCTGGACTGGAGCAGTGGGTTTCACAGTGGGGCCTGGTCTGGGCCAGACCAGGGATTTGCACCGGGGAGCTCCTTCCACGATACGGCTGCAATGGGGCGGGAGGAGTTCGTGACGATATGGCACTCTGCTATCGAATGGGAAAGAGGCGGCTCTTCCTTGTCGACAATATGTACCGTAGAGCCACACGAAAGCTGCAAAAGAAAGAGGAATACAAGTTGCATAGTTCTTTTGCTACTTGAGGGATGTTTTCAAGATTTATGGAGTATTAATTACTAGTTAGACGACATATGGGCATGCATGCGGCCTTTTAATTCTTCCTCTAATCTCCTCGTTTCCCCTTCTTACTCATAGCTACCGAGAGCTTCCCAAGCTATGGATGGCCGTCAATCGGAGAGGACCAGGATGTGGGATTCTCGTGTGTTGAATACCTTTCCCCAAGCTCCCTCTTGTTATTCTCTCCTCGAGCACAGCTCTGCGTCTAACATTAACAGCTGTTGTCTCATCTGCAATGGCACCCGAGACCGGCGACGGAATGCTGTCAACAGCCGGACGGGCCGGTCAAAGATTGTGTAGAGAAATACTGTCTAGATGAGACTGTGATCTGAGATTTTTGTGCATCATAAACAAGTCGCAATACTCCGTCCTCTGCACGTTGTACTCCGTCTTGCACGCAGAACATCCCGGCTGCAAGCCACGCAATTACAGGACAAGAACCCCAAGCAGTTGGCCAAAACGTTAGCGCACTCGGCCAGCCTCGATCCCTGTTTTTGTCCTACGTCGTAAATTATCTCTCGTCTGCCCCTTCCCGTTTCCTTTTTTCTTTGTCCTCGAGAGCCTTGGCCCCTTCCCCCCTGAGTCCCCCTGGCTCCAATATGCCCGAGGGACTTTCCGCCATGGCCTATCCATGTCGGTTAAATCAGGATAAGATAAGAGAGAGCAACTCAAAATTGATAAGAAGCTGCGATGTTTGAATCGAGAGGGGAAACATCATTGGCGTCAACGGCCTTTCTTCATTGTAATTACACAAGTACCACACCGAGCGTACCTTCAGACGAAACGTCATCACACCCCAAGCACGTCGTTGCTGCCAAAGCTAACTGCCAAAGCTAGCTGCCAAACTAGGGCAGACAGCAGTGAGGGCCGTTGCAAGAAGCTAACAGAGCAGTACGGAGTCGTCGCCGCGTATCTCCACTCTCCAACACTTTCCACCACTCATGTCTGTTCTTTTTCCTCTTTCTGATGCAATGCTTCGTCGATCTGCGCCCGCTTCCCCCAGTCTCCCAGTTGAGCATGCTGCAGCTTTCCCCGCAAAACTCGTGCCCCTCCCAAGACCTCACCAATTCCGACGGCGCAAGATACATCTCGAATTTCTTTTCGTCTTTCCGCTGGAGCCGCCATGGTTGACATCCACACGACCAGTTAGAAGCACTTTTTTGACAAGATGGATCTAAGCTTGCAGATTTATGCGCGCATGACAACGAACCCCTCACTATGCAGGCAGGTTCAAAGGGTCCTTCCTTATGGATAGTAGAGCCTTTTTTATTTGTATTTTTTTGAATAAAAAACATCGTGTTCGTACGGTCGTGATCGCAAAAAGGAGATAATGCTGAGCACTGGGGGAGATCTAGAACAAAAGGAATATCGCACATGGAGAATAACAGTAATACCAAACCAAACCAAACTGTATGCGAAAGTATGGCTAATAAACGCGCCTCATAAAGCCACTGCGCCGCCAACGGTTTCCTCCTCCACCCGCCCTCGACTGCTCCGTACACCTCCTTAGAGATCCTTCTTGAAGGCATGCTCGGGCTTGTGCGTTGTCTCGTAGTCCACGTGCACGTAGGCACGCTCAATGTTCGGCAGGCACTCCAGCTTCGACTGCAGCGCCTCGGCCACGTCGTGCGTCTCGCCGAGCGTCGCGTCCTGCGGCATCACCACGTCCACCTCGGCAATCAGCCGCGGGCCCGAGTGGTACACGCGCACCGTGTCGATTTGCTGCACCGCCGGCGAGTGCGTCACGCACACGTACGTGATGAGCTGCTGCGTCTCGACGGAGGCGACCACGCCCACGAGAAGCAAAAACTCGGCAAACGCCGTCTTCAGCCAGATGGCCGACACGATGACACCTAACAGAATAGCGCCCGCCGGATCGATCCACCAGACCAACTTGCTGCCGCCGACGCTCGTCAGCAGACCGAAGCCGTTGATGAGCAGGTCATTGCGGTGGTCCTGCCATAGAATGTACACCTGGCTGTAGCGGTCCTTGAGGGCCCAGGTATACAGGAAGAGCGCAAGTTTCGTGGCGAAGGCAATGGCGACGGCGAGCACAGACGGCAGGTGGAACTTGTTGGTGTCGGCCTGGTCGGGCGACCGGCCCTCGGCCAGCTCACGGACGGAGAACGCAATCAGAATGAACGAGACGGACGTCATCAAAAAGCAGAACACGATATTTCCGACTGTCTCGAGACGGGCCTTGCCCGAGGGGAAGCGCGCCGGATCGACACGCTTGACGGCGCGGTTGGTGACGATGAGGGTGATGTTCGAGAGAGGATCGAACACGGCATCGGCCATCGTCGTGAAGAGCGACAGAGAACCGGATGAGGCGGCACCGTAGATTTGCAGGCCGGCCAGAATCAAGTTAGCAACGAACGAGCCGTACACTGCGATCCGATACCGCAGCTGGTCCTCGCCCTGCTCTTGGCGGGCCTCGGCCTGGTGCTCCTCGACGCTCTTGAGCATGTTCTCGATCATGGCGTTCTGCGACTTGTAGAAGCCCTGCAGCTTGCGCTTCTGGAGCGCGCGGCGTGCAGAGGACGGCATGCCAGGTAGCGAAAAGGACGGGAACGAGACCGGCAGGCACCGGGCCAGCAGGCCCTTGTTGTTTTTTGCACCGCTGGGGCCACTTCCTCCGCTGATGCTGACAACGCCGACGTCGGCTCGGTTGTTGCCGCCGGGGCTGCTGCTAACGCTGCCGCCATCGCTGCGCCGTGCACTGGCGGCATTCTTCCTCTGTGTGACGGTCGACTGAATCTGTGCGAGTTCCTGGTCGGTCTTGTAGGCCGAGGACAGGCCGTAAGGGTCGTTTTCAGCGAGGACACGCGGCAGGCGCCCGGCGCCCCCAGGACCAGCCGCCGTCTGGCCTTCGACATCCGTAACCCGCCCGGCCGTCTGGCTGCTCAGCCCGCTCTGGCCGCTGGGGCTCGCTGGATGGATCGCTTGGTGGCGCTCAACGGCGGCATCGTCGTCTTCGGGCTTGTATTCGACACCTGTGCTAGAGGCATTGTTTTGGTCGTCGCCAAGCGCATGCTGGCTGATGCTGCGGTCCATGCGATCGGGTGCGCTGGCAGACGGGGTGCCAGGTGTGCGCGACGACGAGCGGCTCGCAGGGGCCGAGTGTTCGAGTCGGAAAGGATGAGGGTGTTTGGTGATGCTGGCGCTCAAGTCGGGCTCCATGCTGTGCTGTGTAAGTCGGCGCTGGGCCCAAAAAGCGAAGCTTTTCTTGGTGTTGCTTGGGCGAAGCTTAGCGCGTGCTTGTTCAATGACGTCTGGCAAAAACAAAAATAAGAAAGTAGGTCGCTAGCCTAAAACGACGGTTTAGAGAACGCAGTGCAACATTCGAATGGACAGCCGAAGGTGAAAGAGAGAAGAAAGAGAAAACAGGACAAAATACGAAAGGGGGGAGAGGGGAAAGAGGGATGTAAAATAGATGTCAGACAAAATTCAGGGTAGATGTGAGATAATAAATTGGATGGACGCGGGATGGGGGAAGGGAAAGGGGAAGAGGAGAAATAATAACAAGAGGGCGCGGCGGAAAATGAAAAGAGAAGAAGCTGGACGAGCTGGGGTTCAGGCGCGGAGCAGAGATAGAGAAAAAAAAGGAAAGAAAGGGTGCACAAGGCACACGGACGGCAAAGTCGGCGACGGTAGCACCGCCCACTCCGCAGCACACAACTTGTCCGAAATCTTGTACAATTTCGAGAAGTGAGGGGGGTGTGGGCGAAAGGCAGAAGGACGCACAAGAGGAAACCCAGAGACTGGACTCGTCTCCGCACGAGCCAAGATTCGATGCTGGCAGATGAGATTGGGGGGGCCCGCCTGGAAAAGTGGTTGCGTTGCCAGACAGACGGCGATCGGTTGGGTCTTCTTTTGTATTTCTGTGTTTCTTTTCTTTTCTTTTTTCTTTTTCTCTTTTCTTTGTGCTGTGTTATGCCGCAGATCCTCCTGTTGCTCCGTCGGCTCGGATCAAACTGCCCTTGTTTGTGGCTGCTCGGCCCCTGTGTTGGCTGCGTTTGTTTGGCTTTCTGGCTTGGCGAGCGGGAAGAGAGGAGGTCGCGTGCAAAGACGGTGAAGGGTGGATGGGAATTGATGGGAATAGGGAATGAGGCACAAGAGCAAAATAGCAAAAAGCTTGGAGACGGGCAATTAGATAGCTTGCAGCTGATATCGCAAAGTTCTTACGTTCTGGGCAGTCTGGGCGCACGTGTGCACATACCGCGCTGTGAGTAGAGGACGGTAGAGGATCACAAAAGGAAGGCGCGAATGTAAGACTCCGTTCTCCGCGTGGAGAAGGCGCGCTTGGCAGGCAAGGAAGCTCTTATTAGCTACGAAGCTCATTTTGACGCCCAAGGCACCTAAATTTGCCTCTCCGATGCACTACAAAACAGCTCTTACAAAGTGGAACGCGCAATGAGGCAGCCCGTTTCAATGACTCTTGCAGCGCACCGAAGGACTTTTCTGAACGCTGTCGTCATGTTCGTCGCTGATGATCAAGCTGCCAAGCTGTTCCAGAGGCAAAAGCAAGTCCAGACCAAGCTACGGATTGCTAGGCTACAAATTAGCCGTGGGCGGGTCTGTTTTGTCAGTTGGAAATGGCAGTAGCCTGTCGCTCTTGCCTCCTGTAAGCGTCAGGCCTCCGGCAGCGACCAACATGCAAAGTGGAAGCTGCGTTTTACAGTGTAAAAACCTATGACAGTGGAAAACCAAATTGGGAAAGCACGGCCGGCAAAAGTAGCAAGAAAAGGGACGGTTCGCAAACAGACCTGCGGGTAGAAAGTTTGGAACGCAGACCGGGAAGGCGCGACATAAAGTCTACGAGAAAGGGAAGGAAGTTATTCTCCGGCAATGCAGACGGGAAACAAGGCGATCATAATAAACAGAAAGAGCACGCTGTAGTTTGCGCGTCTGTTCCTGCTGCTTTGTATCTAAGCCTAACCGTCTTGTTGACGAGCCCCTTTTCCATATATTTACCTCTCACACCAAAATTACTCCACTCAGCAACCTGCTGTTTGACCTGCAACTACTTGTACAAGTACAAGCTCGCCATCGACTTGCCCATCAAACACTGGGCTGCCTCCATTTTCCTCCAAAATGTATCAATGTGCTACATTTGCCGACCCTGCCATCCTTCTAGAACGTCTCGAGCCGTTCGTCAGGAAAACTCGGCTCGCAACACGACGCCTGCAGATCAATCCGCAAGATAAAAGGCAAAACGGAGCGAGCAAAGAAAGGTGGGCGACTTTTACAATACCCGGCGCATCTTATTATCAAACAAACGAATTTTGCTCTTCTTGTGTCTTTTTATACTTTATATCTTGCAAAGGCACATAGCAAAAAAAACATACACGACAAAAAAACAGACACAAATGGGCTGACCAAATAAATCCTCCCTGAGTAGATCCCTCACTTTTTTTATTTTCCAATCCACGCTTATCCCCGTCCGCCGCAGCGACACGTCTCTTTCTCTTTCCCATTTACGCGTTCTCGAACAGGAAGCTGGGGTTGCCCGGCGTGGCGCCCGCGGCCGCTTGCGGCAGGGGATCCAGGGTCTGGCCGTCGCCCTTGTACACCTCGCCAGACGTTGCGCCCGGTTTGACGGACACGACCACGACCGTCTCCAGCTTGTTGACCGTCTGCTTCAGGCCGAGAATCATCGTTTCCAGCGTCGCCAGCTCGTCAAACGCCAGCTTGCGGTCGAACACAGCCGCGGCGTCCTCGCCGCCGTCGATGCGCTTCTTCAGCGCCTGGATGAACGGCATCGACTTCTTCAGCTCGGCCTTGTCGAGCTTGCCCGTGACGTTCTTGACGTCCACGCTGCCGGTGGCCTCCAGCACCTGCTTGACCATCTCAATGCACTTGTCCTGCCACTCGGGGAACGCGTCGGCCACGAAAATGGTCAGCTTCTTGGCCTTCTTGGGGTCGAATGCAATGGCCTTGCCCTTTGCCAGCTGTTGGAGAGGATTGGTTAGCAATCTGATATATCACACAAAAACAGCAGAGAGAGCGACATGGGATTCCTTCAGACATACCTTCTTGGTCTGCAGGCCCTCGGCGGCGGTGATGTTCGAGGTTGTCTAGTGGCATAAGTCAGTATACTAGCGTCTGACAATAGCGGCGCGATGGGGGATGGGAGCATACGTTGCGGATGTAGTTGCGGGCCGCCGTCAGGCTGGGGTTGGGGGCCGGGACGGTCGGGTACAGAGCAGTCTGGACACTGTCCTCGTGCTTCAGAACGTCACGCCACATGTACTCGCTGACGTGCGGTGCAATGGGCGTCAGCAGCAGGGACTGCAGCTCAACGTAGCGCTTAACCAGGTCGCGGTGCATGCCCTCGCCCGACGCCTTGGTGATGTCGCGGTACCAATCGCGCGAGGCAGTAAAGTCGTAGAAGCCGCTCTTCAGCGCCAGCTTGAAGAAGGTGCCCTGGTAGTGCTTCTTGGTCTCAATGACCAGCGTGTTCATCTCGTTGTCGAACATCTTGTCGAACAGGCCCAGCTCGCCCGTGCGCAGGGTCGTATCGTTGGCGACCGTCTCCTGCGCCCACTTGCGTAGCTCGTACAGGCGCAGAATCGTGGCGTTGGCCACCGACTCCTCAAAGTTGGCGTCCTCGATGCCGTCACCTGCGTCAGCCAGGGCGACACGCGTGGCGTCGGCGCCGAACTTCTCCGTGGACTCGCGCAGCGTCAGGAAATTGCCCGTGCTCTTGCTCATCTTCTGGCCGTTGATCAGCAGATGGCCGTTGACACGCATGCCGCGCGGCCAGTACTTCTTAGGGAACAGGGCCGCGTGGTGGTACAGGCAGAACGTCAGATGGTTGTTGATCAAGTCCTTGCCCGAGATGCGCGCATCCAGCGGGTAAAAGTACTGGAACTCGCGGCGCATACCCTCCAGGTCCTCTTTGGGGATGTCGCTGTCGACGGAGTCGGTGCGGCAGAAGATGTAGTCCCAGACCTCGTTGGTCATCTGCTGGGGCGTAATCGGTTTGGAGGCCTTGCCGGGCGTCTTGCCAAAAATATCACCGTGTAGATACACGCAGACGGTGTAATACGCCATGTAGACGGTGCTGTCGCTCAGACTCTCGACCAGCTGCGAGACATCCCACGGCAGCTTGGTGCCCAGGCCGTACGACCGGGAGCACGCCCAGTGGCCCAGCCAGTTCAGGGTCTGCTCAAACGCGTGCTTCGCCTCCGGGTAGAAGCAGTCGACCGTGCCGTCCTCCAGGGCATCCAGCACCTGCTCGCACCACTCGCCGTCGCCGCCATTCTCGGCCGTGCCGTAGTTAAGGTACCACTGATCCAGGTAGGCGGCGACGCAGACGTCGGCGGAGCGGGAGATGACCTCGCCATCAGGCTCGGCGTAGTTGAAGGCCAGGCCGGCGTCCAGCAGCTGCTTGCGAATTAGGGGCTTGGCGTCCTGGACGGGCGCACCCTTGTGCTCGCCAACCAGCATGGTGCCCTGATAGAAGCCCTCCTTATACGCTTGCTCCTTGGCCTGCTCCAGCAGCTTCGTGTCCTTGGGCGAGTTGATCTTCAACTTCTCGACCAGGAACTTGGCGATCAGGTCGGACGAGGGCGTCTGGATGACGGGCAGGATGTCCTTCTCCAGCCACTCCTTCTGGATCTTGTAGTACTCCGGCTTGCGCAGCAGCTCCGTGACGGTGGCGTAGTCGTCGGGGCTGTCGGACGGCACGCACGTGACGACACCGGTGCCCTTGGTCGGCTTCAGGGTCTGCATGGGCAGGATGTACACCTTCTCGTAGACGGACAGCGGGGCGTTGACCAGTGTGCCGATGACGTCGGAGCCCAGCAGCTCGACGACGGACTCGAACTTGCCCCACGGCAGGATGTTCTGGTACGCCATGTTGCGCGCAGCCCGCTCCGTGCACAGGTAGTACTCGAACTTGCCCTCCTGGCCGGCGACGGGGACCTTGAAGATGCCGTAGGCGACGCTGGGACCGACGAAGCAGCAAATCTGGCCGTACATGGTCTCGGGGCGTAGGGTCGCGGGGATGAAGTAGACGTCGGCGTCGGCAGGGATCTTGTCGCCAATAACCTGCTTGGCCGTCTCGGACCACTCCAGGGCCTTCATCTTCAGGGCGACGTACTCCTGGACGGTGATGCCCTCACCGGAGCTGCGGTCGTGGTCCAGGCAGGCCTGGCCATCCTTGGGACTGTAGACGGTGTAGCGCTTGCCAAACTTGATCTTGCCCAGCTCCCGCAGGCGGGTGATCTGCCAGCGCACAAAGGCGTCGTAGTACAGGTTGGCGGGGGTGGTGACAAAGGAGCGGCGCCAGTCGACGCGGGCGCCCATGCGGCGAAGGTCGGTCTCGCAGCGCTCGGGGAACACCTGCAGCCAGTGCTCGGGGTCGGTGAACTTGTGGATCTCCTTCAGGTCGAAGCCTAGGGAGACCATAATCTGTGGACGTCGGAGTTAGTATGATGTCTAAGCCTTGACTCATAGTTTTAGAGTATGCCTTGACGGCACGCACCTGGTACTGGTACTTGGCCTTGCCGCTCTTTGCGACAGCTTTGCTCTTGCTGCTGCTAAACTTGCTCATATCGGTCTTAGCCTTAGCAACGGCTTGTGCGGGAGCCGCAGCAGCAGCAGGGGCCTCGGCGCCCGGCGCGGGGCGGATGGACAGGCCTTCCTCCTCGTTGGCGTCGGGGGCGTTCTCAAAGAACTGGCCGAACATCTCCACCTCTCTCGTCAGCTTGTCGGCGGCGGCCTTGATGGGCATGCCGGTGCAGTGGTAGCCCTGGGGCAGCAGGGCGCGGCGGCCCTCCATGCGGGCGAAGCCGGTCATGAACTCGACTTTGGAGAAGGTGAAGCAGTGGCCGGCGTGCAGGCTGCCGTTCATGTAGGGGTAGGCCATGGTCGTAAAGAGCTTGTCCTGCTCGGGTTCGGAGGGCAGGGGAGCATCCTGCTCAAAGTACTTGGCCGAGGCCCACTCATCTTGGAAGCGAATCTCGTCCTAGGAGAAAGAGAAAAGGTCAGACGTCGGTTTGGGACGGTCGAGGGTCGAAGAGAACGGTCGAGGGCTTCCAACTTACGGCAATCAGGGTGTCACGTTTATCGGTCTGTTCGGAGTCGAGTCAGTCATTCGTCAGTTGTCCATACACGTTCAGAGGCAGGAGTGGTGCAGCAGCATACGTTCTCCAGCTTGAGCGTGCGCTCAGAGCCCACGGCTTTGGCGTCCTGTCCGTCCATGGTGTCTTTGGCGGGCAGATGTGCGAAATGGTGGTGACAATGTGTTTGGTTGCAGGAAAAGGGCTCTGGAAAATGCAGGAGCAACGAAAAAAGACGTCTAAAAAATTCCAGTAGAGGCGCCTGTGAAACCGGCGCAAAAGGCTGAATTGGTGGCACTTTAATAACCCGCTAACAGCAACAAAAGAGGAAACTTGCCCCTCTTCGTTTGACTCGCAGTCGTGCCTTCCCCCGCGGCGGCGCTGGCCAGCTTTTATCGCCGCCACTGACCGCCTTTATTTACTTCGCAGATTGAGTCATGCCAAAACGGGCAGTCCATTTGGACGAGGCGCACCCTGAACATGTCCTAGATTACAGAACGCTGTACATGAATTAATGGCAGAAGTGACTGGCATTTTTTGATATGATTGTCTGTGCTTTCGTTTCGCTTCAGAGGATCGTGTTTTACTGCGCACAATTTGCAGCAGCTTGTATCATGACTCAGAGTCCCGCGTGAGCTGCTCTGATAACGGAAGACCTGGATGTTACTCCATGTCGATAACCAAGGTTGGAATCCAGCCATTGGGACTGGGCGAAGTGGTATCGTCGAGTCACATACGAAGTAGAGTCACCGATATGAGCACTAGGCCACATAGGTTCTTGTGGCTTGCCACAAGGCGGCCTGGGCATAGCTGCGTAGTCCCAGAACAATGGGCTAGATATGAAGGGTTACGCCCCAGCACATCAAACGTCAACAGAGCCAGGACAATTGCAATCTAGAAGCAGTCTATTAAAAGTTGTATTTTAGTTGTACAAAGTGTTGTACATGGGTAGACACCAATCTTCAAAAGAAGTATAGATTGGTGTCAACGCACAGCCGCGTCATGGATGTAGTATGCCCATGGCGCTGCAGCACAAGCACAGGCTGCGGGCTGTCCCAGTTTTTGTTTCCAGCTCCTCCACCATCCTCAACCTTTTATCCCAAGCCTTTTTACTCCGTAAGAACCATACTCTGCTTCTCCAAATGCGTGTCCACGTTTAGATCTTGCCGGACAGCAGGTTGCCGATCATCTGGTAGCCGGTGACGTAGGTGGTGCGCCAAAGGGTCGGGATGTCGAGGGTGCTGAAGAAGCCGTCGGCAAAGCCAAAGAACATCATGGGAGGGATCCAGCCGCGGGCGTACTCGAGGGCGAAGCAGCTCTCGGGCATCTTGTACTGCTTGACGTCGCCGCGGCGCAGGTGGTGGACCTCACCGGGGCGGTAGACCTCGCGCTCGAACGTGCCGGGGACGTAGGCCCACTGCTCGCCGGTCAGGATGTGGAAGTAGTCGTCGGCGGTGTGGCGGCCAGAGTGGCCCTCGGTGCCAACGGTGGTGCCTGCGCTGTTAGCAATGGGGGGGCGGAGGAGAACCAAGGGTGCGCTGGGGGTCTTACCAAAGACAATCAGGTACTCGGTGATGCTGGCATGCAGGATGGTCATACCGCCCATGGCACCGCCGGCGTTGTTGAGGATCCACTCGCCGTTGTCGCTGACGTAGTTGGACAGCTTAGCAGTGCCCTTGAGCTCGTTGGTGATGAAGCCGACAATGGCGCCAGTGTCGTTGCCGTGGGCAGCAATGGCGCGCTTGGCCAGGTCGTGCAGGTGGTTCGTGTCAAAGATGTAGAACGAGTCGAGGTTCTTGTCAATCAGGTAGACGAGCGACGCCAGGACGGCACCGATGATAGCGAGGACCTTCATGGCTGCGGTTTAGGTGATGGGATGCAGTTAGGGGAGAAAAAAAGAGCGTGGTGGACAGCGTACAAACAAAGGAAAGAAGGGTGGAAAGAACGAAATAAATAAAAACGAAGAAAAGGGATAAAAGTGTAAGGGACGACACGACCGGGGTTTTCGGGCGTTTTGGGGTGTGATTTGCGCCTGCCGAACGCGCGCGTGGTGGTGGAAAAGATCTGGAAAGGGTGGAAAATGCGCATGCTACCGACCCTTCTTTCCCCTGACAGACCCGCTTTTTAGAGCCTGCAGCAACCGCGCTCCACTTTACCACAATTCAGCTGTTTTTTTTCCCAGCCCAGCACTCTGGACTCGTATTCGGACGCTGCCAGTTGCCTTTCTCAACCAAAATCAAAGGCAAAAGACACAGCAACGCAACACAACACAGCACCAACGCCAGCTTCCAGCGTACCTCGAGATATGGACAAAAGCAAAAGTGCACGCCGATTTGCATGTGGCGTTGTTCCACCGATTGTTACAGGTGTTTCCCATGTCCGTGAGACAAAGAGCAGACGCTGTCGTCATTCAACGAAAAAGTCCGGATGATGTCAATGTCAACAACAGAACTCCGTACTGGCAACCAATGGAGATGGCTAGGCTCTGTAAGTTGACTAAACTCTCGTCCAATTGGCGAGTGACAGGGCGTGGAATCAACGGCCAATGGCAGACAGGTCGGGGACAGCCGTCATCATTAGCGGGATCGACCATGTTCCCTGCTGTGTGGCACAATCTGTCTTTCATGTGTGCTGAACTTTTTGCTGCACTTTCGGCCTTTCAGAGGATGCAGCACATGGAATCAACTAACACCGAAACAGATATACGGAGGCTACAGCGGTCGGCATCACCGGAATGCCCTCATAATTCAGCGGATATTTGTCATCCGCGGTGCCCTTTCGGGCCAGCAACGACGACAACGCACACGGAGCACTGCCTACAATCACGGTTTCCTGCTGTTGAAAGTGAAGCATCGGCACTTCGGCGATAAACAAAATGACCGGCCGTCTGTCCCAGCACGTTGCTTAGCGGCTGACGCCACAGGACGCCAGGGAGAGAGGCCCAAGATCCTGCGCCTGGCCAAGACGTTGCGTCCCCGCAGCCACCACCCCTGCCAGTTGCAACTCGTACGAGACCAGGCTCTCGGAATCAAGGCCATCCAGAACTGCACAGGAAAAATATGGGCCAATCCTTCCTTGTTGGATATAATTGCTCCGCCGAACGGCACGAACGCACGGGGGTCCAGCCGAAAACGAACGGGCAACAACACAGATCCGTTGATTGATTCATTTGATTTCGATTCGATTGGCCTTATGGCTGCTGCCTACGGAGACATATCATGCTTCTGGGCGGTCCTGTAACCCGCTACGGCCGGGCACCGCCTTGGCTGGGCCCTCCTCCTTCTCCTGCTGCTCCTCCTCCCAACAACGACTGCACCAGGATCCCGGCAATGTCACACGCAAACATGTCGAACATGCCGTATTTGCCGCCCTCCAGCGGGCCCTGGGCGCCGTGGGCCTGCAGCAGCGCCTCGATGGCCTGGAATTTCGCAATCTCCTGCTGCTTAGTAGTTGCGCTGTCGTCGCCCCGGCGGGACGAGTAGAACCACGACGTTTTCTCCACGTTACAGCGGCCGTAGTAGGCAGCCTGCAGCGCAGTGCCGCGCGGCGACTTGACATGCACGTTGGCACCGTGGTCCATCAGGAACTGCACAATCTCCATGTGGCCGGCCAGCGCGGCCTCACTCAGCGGCACGTCGGGCGCGGTCGTGATGTTGGCTGCCTCTGCATTGCTCTTGTCGCCGAGGCTGTTGTTGGCCAGCACCGGCACCGGCCCGTTCACGTTCGCGCCATGGGCTATGACAAGATGCTCAACGTACGCCAGGCGCCCCTTGTTGCACGCGCGCGTCAGCGCGGTGGCCCCGTCCTTGGTAACAAACTGGTTGACGTCGGCGCCACCGCGTGTGATCAGCAGCTCGACAATGGCCTTGCCGACGTCCTCGTCCTCGTTGACAATCGCTTCCGACAGGGCCGAGGCACCGTGCTTGGTCACGGCATCGGCGCGGGCGCCACGGTCGAGAAGCAAGCCGACCAGCTCGACGCTGCCCTTGTCCCGGCCATAGGACTTGTCCCTGGGCCCGCCGTGCCGCGCGGCGAGCGTCAGCGGCGTTTCGGCATCGCGGTGGTCTGGGTTGAATCCGTTCGGGTCGGCACCCCGGTCGAGCAGCAGACGCACAACAGCGACGTCGCCGCGGACAATGGCCTGCATGAGCGGCGTGCGGTCCTTGTTGGCAAAGAGGTTGGGGTCGGCACCGCGGTCGAGCAGCAGCTCCACCATATCCGTGGAGGACGATCCCTCGGCTGACTTGTCCTTGTCGCCGTCGTTGAGCCACACAGCGGCCCAGAGGGGCGTGCCACCGGTTGTTCTGCGCACAAAGGGCTCCAGGTAGTAGGCGTCGTTGTCGGCGTAGTCCTCGCTATCGCCGCCGCTCACGCCGTACTCGTCGTCGCCGTGCTCTGGCTTCTTTTCTTCGACCACTTCGTTCACGTCCAAACCAATGTCAAGGTCCAACAATCGTCGCACAAGCGCCGTCTTGCCCGACGCACACGCTGAAGTCAGGACGCTCTTGAGCTGCGGCTCTTTTTCGGGTGTTCCGTCGCCTTCTGTCGAGGGACGACTAAACACGGCGCCCCATTCGAGAAGCAGGTCGGCGGCCTCGCCGCGGTTCCGGTGGAGCGCAAGCTGGATGGACGTGCCGAGCCGACCGCCGGTGCCCTCCGCGTTGACATCGGCACCGTGGTCGAGTAGCAGCCGGATGCACTCCGCACTGCCCGAGGCCGCCGCCGCCTGCAGCGCCGTCCCGTATTTGCCGCCCTGGATGTGCACGTCGGCGCCGTTGTCGAGCAGGATCTTGGCACACGCGTCCGCGCCCACGGCACAGGCGGCCTGCAGCGGCGTCTCGTACATGCCGCCGCGCACATCGACGGGCACCACGTTGTCCTGGAGACTCGCCGCCACCATGTTGCTGTTCTTGATCATGCATGCAATCTGCAAAATGTTGTCGAAGCGGCCGCCGCGCGCCTTGAGCACGGCGCCGTGTTTGAGGAGGAGCCGGGCGGCGTCGTAGTTTTTGGCGATGAGCGCCGCAAAGATGGGCGTGCCGGCGCCGGCCGTGAGGCTGCTGACCGCGTTGACGTCGGCGCCGGCTTCGATCAGGAACGAGATGGGCTCGTCGGCGATGTTGCGGCGCACGGCAACAATGAGCGGTGTCGTCGGTGTAGGGGGTGTCGACGATGACGCCTTGCGCGAGACCTCGACATCGACAGACGACATGGCGTTGACGTCTGCGCCGTGGTCGACCATGAAGCGGAGCGCCTCGATGGAGCGCGCAGCGAGAGCATCGTACCACGAGATGCGCTTGGCGTCGACAGTGCCGCCGCGGTCGGTAATGTGCTGGCACAGCAGGTGCGCAATGTCCATCTGCTGGCCGTGCAGGGCGCCGCTAATGGCGCACTGGAAGGAGCCGCAGATCTGGCTGATGAGGTAGTCGCCCTTGTCGTCGGCGCCGCCGTCGCCGCCAAGCTCGCGCGCGAGGATCTCCTTAACGTCGTCAACGTTTCCGTCCTCGATGGCGACGGCGAGGTCCTCCTGGCGACGTTTGATCGGGTCGTCTGGTGGTTGCGGTGCTTCCTGCCGCTCTTCGTCAAACTCGAGGTCCAAGAAAGCCAGCGCAGCCGCGCGCTGGCGGTCTTGCTGTGCAGACCGCCACAGACCAAAGGCTGCGACGAGCATGAAGCCCGCAGCGGCCAGGAGCAGAGGGGCGGCCATTGAGTCGAATGCGTCGTTATTTCTGTTTATTGTCCTATACGTCGTAAAGGGCATACAACTTCACCGTCGCAGTCGAGGTCGAGGTCTTGGCAGCACCTTTTAAACGATTCTCACGACGCCTTACGCCGTCCTTTTCGTTATCAACATCACCAAGCCCCCCCCTGACGACATCACTCGGCACGCCGGCACCAGGCGCGCGCAAAGCTGCATGCTGAAGGGCTGGCGACGCGGAATCTGTGCAGTGGACAGGCCAGGCATCTGGCAGGGCTTCTGGCAGGGCTTCTGGCAGGGCTTCTGACAGGGCAAGTTGGCAAGCTGGGCAGCTAGTCCCGAGGCTGACCGCGTCTTCTGCGTGTTTAGCCCAGCGCGCTATGCCTTTTCAGCAGCATGGCCGGGTGAGAGAGACCACAGGCCTGGGGGCACAGTCTCCTTATTCTTTGGTTTTCAATCGAAGGGCCGAACATGCTGGTATTGCTGGAATGCACTCTGCGCGACAGACATCGGCATCCCGAACTGCGATGCCCGATCAAACGTGAAAGGGCGGCCCAAGCCATGTGGCCCCGGTAGGTCGGGCCCGGCCTTGCGAACGCCAGCACGTGGAATGCAACAGAAGCGGGTGGCGTCGAGAGACAGCGCCAGACCTGCTGTAACCGTTCAACGGCGTGAAAGGACAAGCCCTGCATTAACAGGTGCCAAGTCCAGCAGAGCCAAGAGGGTGGCCCAATTTACAGAGCTCGCGATGCTCGTATTATGGATGGCGACAGAAAAACAGGGCAATTGGCGCCTCGCCAAGAAAATAAGGATAAGGTTCGGTAAGTTTTGCGACTGAAACAAAGGCAGAACCCGCGCGAACGAGATGAAAGGAAATTGATGGGCCCAAAGTGATGTGGACAAGAGAGCCGCAAAAGGCTGGAAAATGAAGCGGATTGAGGAGAAAGTCGAAAAGGGGAGCCTGACGCCAGACGCCAGGCGTCACCCAATTTCGGCCCTCAGCCCCGCTAAAAAAGCACCGTTTCGTCTGGGCTACAGCCTGCAGAGCCAAATCAGCCTTTGGGTGGGTCCTCTGGCGCCGCTGTGCATCGATCGCTGTTTTGACTAGGAATAACGTCTTTGGACTTTTTTTTTTCATCCCAGGGCCTGCGCATGGACGGCTTGCGCGGATCTCGTCTGAAGTTGCCCTTTCTCAGTCCGATTTTGTTTCGTTTCATTCCGCATGCTTGGTTGACTTTTGTTTCGTTTCAACCACCAAAGTTAACGCTCTCGTGACGGACGTCATCTCAGCCAGACCTCCAGACCAGTAACCCAGGAACTGACAGCAGCTAGACTGAACCCTGGCTTCCTGACAAACCTGAGAAGGCGCACAGCCCAACAGCGCCTTCCTTCCCACGCCGTCCTTCGCCGTTAGCTCCCCTCCCCTCTCTCCTTCCCTCTTTCTCTCTTTCTCCGATGCTCGCGCTTTCCTTTTTCGTCTTTGTTTTCACTGTCTATCAATATTCCCTAGCCGCACTAGGCCCTTTCCGTAGCCATTCGCGCGAAGTGGCTTTCAGGTCCCCTATTTCTGATTTCACGAACCCTTCCATTCCCCTGCTCTGCCTCGCACTCAACAAAAAGGACGCACTGCAACAAGTGTGTGCGAGGGACACAGCTCGTACGGCGCGACACCACCCTCTCTCGCGGCATGCGATTCGCGGAGAGGTGGATTTGTTGTCTCTGTCCTTCACGATGGCCGTCACAAGCGAACCAAGGCTTCACTTGGCCTTGGGACGAACAGTTCAGTATTCAGTATTCAGTTCCTACGAGTAGGGTCGAGAATGATGCTTTCTCAAGATAGCAATCTGTACGTCGTCTGCACCCTGCCAGCTACGGAATCCTCCGCAACAACTTTTCTACTCTAGTCGTCGTCTGCCAGCCGCTGCACGCCCCAGGCCGCCGGGTGGTGGGTGGCCTGCAGCATGCAGCATGCAGCATGCACCAGTTGTTGTAGGACAGTGAGGCTGAGCGACGATGGGTCTAGAATTGTGTTGTCAGAAGAGACAGAAATAATACTACAGAATACTCGTAGCCTGCCACCCCAGTCAGTTCAGCTCTCTCAGCTGTCGGGTTGGCTTTCTTATTTTCTCATTTCCCCAGTTCCGCAATTCCTTGGCCTGCGCTTTTCTCGTCGCCAAGTCTCTTTTTGTTCTTTTTCTTTTTCTTTTCTTACTTCTGCTCTTTTTTGTTTTTCTGCACCATTTATTTTGTTTCCTGTTGCGTCTTGCTGCATCCTGCTGCATCTCGTTACATCCTGTCGTCTTTTCATCTATTCGTCCCCCTTTCTTGTACGTTCCCGTCGTGCGACCCCCTCTTCGTCCTTTGTTTTGCTGTACGTGTATCGCCTTCACACCAACCCTCTCTATATCGGGCTTCTGTTGGTGACTCTCGTCAGGCACAGCACGGAATAGCCGGACAACGCGCTTACAATAACGTCAGGAACGAGAAAATTACGAAAGAAAAAGAAAGATATAAAGGGGAAGCCAAAATGAAGCAGTTCTCCCACCTCGCGACGGCCGTCGCCGCGGCCGCCTGCTGGGCCACTGCCGTCGAGGCCCGCCGCAGCCCCTTTTACGCCCGCAACAACGCCGAGCGCAGCTGGCAGCCCGCCGTCGAGACGGTCGCCGCGGCCGCCATCGCCGCCGGGGTCGGCCACGGCGACCTCTCGTCGATCCCGCAGGTCGCCATGAACGACTTTGTCGGCGAGGCCGCTGAGCCGCCCGCCACCACGGCCGCGCCCGCGCTCCACCCCCGCTTCCTCAAGCGCGACTCGTCCGACAACACCTGCGGCTACGTCAGCGGCATCAGCAGCCTCTCGCTCTACTGCGACTCCACCGACGAGTGCGTCGCCAACTCCATCAACTCCATGGTCGGCTGCTGCCCGGACACGTCCACCACCTGCCCCATCTACACGACCTGCTACCCCTCGTCCGAGGGCTCGCTCTACACGACCAACAACGGCTACACCCTGTGGTGGTATGTCCCAACCCCCCCTCTCTCTATTTGATTTATTATTTAAGTGCACCCACGTCTAATTCCCCCCAGTGGAAGCTCCGCGTACCCGCAGTGCGTCACGCACTACTACGCCGACGCCGTCTTTACCGGCTACACCCTGCTCGGCTGCGGCAAGACCGAGGCCGTCGACAAGGTCTGGTACCTGCCCACCTCTGCCTCTTCGTCGTCCTCATCGTCCTCGTCGTCCTCCTCCAAATCCACCAAGAAGTCGACCACGACCACGACCTCGAGCACCGCACCCCCAACGACCACCACGCCCCCCACATCCACCTCCCCGGCCGGTGGCTCTAGCAGCGGCTCCAGCGGCAGCTCCAGCGGTAGCGGCAGCGGCAGTGACAGCGGCAGCAAGAAGTCCAACACGGGCGCCATTGCCGGCGGTGTTGTCGGTGGCGTCGCCGGTCTCGCCCTGATCGCCCTGGGCGCCTTCTTCCTGATCCGCCGCAGCAACAAGAACAAGGTCAACAACGTCGGTGGTGCCGCTGCCGCTGGCGGCGTGACCGGTGGTGCGCCCCCGCCCGATGGCGGCGGTGCGCCGCCCATGGCCCAGCCGCAGCAGCCGTACTATGGTGCGCCCGGTGGCGACCCGG
>WNYF01000013.1:131465-527577 GCA_021396225.1 Sporothrix inflata | reverse complement strand
CGCTGCTGCCGCTCCCGTCTCCCAGGGCCCCGGCCTGTTCGGCCAGATGGCCAGCACCGCCGCCGGTGTCGCCATCGGCTCGACCGTCGGCCACGCCGTCAGCGGCATGCTCTTTGGCGGCGGTTCGTCGTCCTCCGAGGCCCCGGCGGCTGCCCCCCAGCAGGCCGCCCCTGTGCAGCAGTACGGCGCGCCGTCGTCGGCCCAGCAGGAGAACTGGGGCAACAACTGCGCAGGCGCGACGACGCAGTTTACGCAGTGCATGGACGAGAACAGCGGCAACATGCAGATCTGCGGCTGGTACCTGGAGCAGCTGGTGAGTCCCCCCCCCCCCCCCCCCCCCTCCGTGCACTCGTCTCTTCTGTTTACTTTTATTCCCCGTACTAACTCCCCCGCAGAAAGCGTGCCAGCAGGCGGCGTCCCGGTACTAGACGGCCGGACCGCTTGAGGCGGAACGAGACGATGGACGACCGAGGCGGAAAGAACCATGGAACAGCTGCATGGCCCTGACATGAAAAGGAAGGGCACAACAGTGCGTGCCACTGAGTCACTTCTAGTTGTTCTTTTTTCTTTGTTTTTCGATTCTATGGGACGACTCGGCCGGATCAGCCCCTCCCTATTTGTATTCTTTGCATTGGGCAGCATGAGCGCGCGGATGAATCACTGCAAAACATTGTTGTCCGTCAGAACAAGGAGAGGGACGAAGAGGCGGGCAGGTGAAGCAAAGACAGCATTCTCTCCCCTACTCTAAACATCAGAGATGGAACAAAAAAAATAGAAAAGACTTCCCTCTTGACTGCTTTCGTTTTGATATTGTTGTCACGTTGTTTTCGTTCAATAATGATATAAATTTCGTTTTAAATTATAACTCACTTGAATAAAATAGAATAGGATAAAAAGAAAATCAATTCTCGCTGGTCTTTCGTTCCCTTTCTCTGCGTACTATAGTCCCGGCAAATTTGACAGACGAAACGAATCCAAAGTAGATAACATATGCATTGCATTCTTCCCCCCCAAAACCAAAGTCTCTTCTTCGTCTTCACCGTCTTGTCCACTCGTTTCACCGTCTCTTCTGGTATTTGCCTTGAACAAAAATAAAAACACAATGTCTCCTGATATGAATAAAAGTACTGGCATAAACAAGTGCAGCAGAGAAACGATTTAGAACAGTCGTATTAAAAGAGATCGGCACACCAAAAAATCAAGAACGTTAAAATAAGTAGCATAATAAAGAAGATATCAAAAAAGGAACACGAAATAAACCAGGAAGCAACAGAAACGACAACGATATAAAATAAAGGAAGAAAAAACAGCTATCGGAACAAAAAGATTTAAAAGGTTTGTAAAGAGAAAATAAAGGGAGAAGATAGAAGTGGAGAAAAAGTAGGGGACCACTTTTCTTCTCTTGCGACGATTGCGACTATTGCGACAGCCGTGTCGTGCCCGAGGCCGAGGCCGCGCCGCGCTCGGTGACGTCGGGCGCCGCCGCGGGCAGGGTCGGCATCTCGGACCGCCGCTGGCTCTTCCAAAAGTCGAGCGCCTCGACCACGTCCTCGCCGCGCTCGTCCTCGTACGCAAAGATGATCTGTGGGTTAGGGTTAGTACGGATACGGTAAAGACATTTTTCAAGTAGTAATGGGGTTGGTGGCCTACCTCATGAGTGCTGCAGTGCAGCATCCGGATGTTCTTGTGCGGGACAATGTGCACGGCGCCCGTCTCAATGTGGCGCAGCTCGATAAAGTTGGGCTCAAACGCCAGGATCCACGGGTACGACAGCGCAAAGCTCGCCGGGCTGCCCTCCCAGTCGATGCGCCACTCGGGCCGCGCGCGCCAACCGTTGCGGTTGACAAAGAAGGAAAACTCCGAGTAGTTGAGCAAGAACTCGCCGTTGAGCCGCTCAATGTGGATCGGCCGCACGTTTTCTTTGCGCGCCACAAAGTCGAGCGACGTGTCGGCCTGGTCGAGCAGCGACTGCGTCTCGAGCGTGAGCAGCGACACGACCTCGAAGCCGCGGGCGGATGCGACGCACAAACTCGACTTGAGGAAGTGGATCGACGTGGACTCGGTCGGAATATAGAATTCCTTGAACGGCTTGAGCTCGTCCTGGCCGGCGTTGAACATCTTGCCGAAACCCTTCTTGTTCTTGGCCTTGGACATGGCGTCGTTGGGCTCGTAGACCTTGACGGTGGTCGACAGCGCGGATGACTTGACGCAGCACACCAGGTGCCGGCCCAAGCAAATGCCCGTCTTAAAGAACGTGCAGTGGCTCTGGATCTTCTTGGGCCGCTTCGCCAGCAGTGGCTCGTTGGGGTCGAGCGCTGCCAGCGGGAACGACAGCAGCGTGCGGTTCGACAGCACCAGTAGCAGCTGGTACTCCTCCAAAATGTCGACCTGCGTGACGGCCTGTGCCTCAATGACGCGCCGCGGCAGCGTGGGCTCGCGCGACTTGCGGTCGGCCACGTAGATGCCGTTGTCTGTGCCGTAAATCAGCTTCCGGCCGCCGTCGAACGGCGCCGCGCAGTTGATCTTGTTCATGGCCGTTGTGAACTTGGTCGGGATCACTGTGATATTCAAGAAGTCGGCGCGGGCACGCAGGCGCTGCTGTGCCGTGTCGATGAACTCGAGCCACTTTTGGCGCGCAGCCTGGTTCGCCGCATACAGCGTGAGCTCGTAGCCGGCCTTCCCCAAATGGCGGAAGGTAATGGGCCAGCCCTCGCCACGCCGGGCATCCGTGTTGTTGTTGCGCAGCGGCAGCAGACTGCTTGACGAGCGCTTGACGGACCCAGTTTTGGGGATGACCTCGTCCATCTCCTTGATGGCGAGGAGCTCCAGCGGAATGGGCCGCTTGTAGGCCTTGAGCTTCTCGACCTTGCCGACCTGTTTTGTCCGCACAAGCAGCACGGCGTGGTCGAGCAGGTACGCCACAATGTCTGGCGGGTCGGCCGGTGCCTTCTTGAGCTGACTCTTGTACACGAGCTCGCGGTTCGCCTCGCGCAGCTTGAGGTCGACCTTTTCGTTGGGCCGGAACTCGAGTTGCTCGTCGAGGCGCCGCAGGTTGAAGCGGTTCTCGGCCTTGCCGGACTCGGCGTTGACGCGGCTCAGCAGGTCGCGGATGATGGTGAGCACGCGGGGGATGTCCTTTTGATCCGGGTTGTCCGGGTCGGTGTACTTGAGCACGTTCTCCAGGAGCAGCGGGTAACGGGCCAGACGCGTGGTGGGCTTGGTGAGGTAGCCGTTGAGCTCGAGCTTGCGGGACTCGCGCCGCCGCTCAATCTCGTCGACCAGCCGGCTAAAGGCCTGGTTGCTGCTCCGCTCGTTTTCAAATTCGTACTTGGCCTCGAGCTGGCGCGAGCCGTAGCGAATAAAGGGCTCGAACTGCGGCACAAACTCCTGGAAGATGTCACCGACGTTGTGCACAATCGGGTTCTTCTGCTGGCGTTCTGTGAGAGACTTGGCGAAGCGGGCACTGACGGCGCGGATGGCAGGTGGGTCGACAATGTTGCTAAAGATGGTGTTCACGACACGCATACGACGCGCCGCCGGGATGGGCGAGTTGGGTGCACGCAGCGGCAGGATCCAAAAGTCGCGGAGGTAGTCGAGATCCTTGACAAAATCGCGCTCGGTGTAGCAGATCTCGGAAATGACCTCCTGGCGCTTCTTCTCCCGGTCGCTGATGCTGTCGGCCACCTCCTTGGGCACGGAGTTGATCCACAGCTTCTGCTCGTCTGTGACATCGGCATCGTCTTCGCCGACCATGGCCGTGGCGCCGGTCGCGCCCTGCAGACCAGGGCCCATTTTGAGGTTGAGGCGCGAGACCTGCTCGAGGCGGCGCGGACAGGCAATCGAGTAGCACAACTGGTCTCGTGTACACGTGGGCGAGTAGCACTCAGACAGGAGCACAAAGACACCGTTGACCTGCGAGCTCGTACCGGTGGTCTGTGAGCTGGTCTCGTCGTTGTTCATCTCGTCGAGGTTCTCGCGGAACTGGTACATTTCGTTGGTTGAGTCGCGCAGGCGGTGTTCGTAGGTGACGTCGTGGAAGAACTTTTGGGCGTCGAGGGCACGGCCGAGCAGCAGGGCCAAGTTACGGTCCGTGGTGCGGATGATAAACGACAGGACATCCACAGCTTCGGCACCACTAAAGGCGTTCTTGTAGGACAGTTCGTTCTTCGTGCGGTCGCCAATGACAATCTTCTCGCGGAAGACCTCGGCGACACGGGAGAGCATCGCTGGGTAGACCAGTGGCGGCCGGATCTTAGCCGTTGGCGGGCGGTCCCCGTCCACGGAGCGCGTCAGAGAGCCGCGGTTGGCCATGGAGTGCTGGGACGAGGATGGCACGATGGTGCGCTCGCTAGCCGCAACCGAAGGTGCAATCGTGGACGCCATCGACATGGTGCGCTGGTGGTCGGCAGCGCTGTTGGCTGCTGCATTGTTTGTGCCGTATCCGTTCGTCGTGGATGCCATGCTCGTCGTTCTGGTCTGCGTGCCGGGAGCGGCAGGCACGTTGGAATGCGCGTGGCCGTTGGTAGAGTCGATGCTGCCGCCGCCACCGCCACCAGCTCCGCCGCCTGGCATTCTGCGGTTGGGGATGACACGTCCGCTCATGGTCTGGTGCGAGTCGCGGTGCTCAGAGATGGCTGGGAATCCGCCCGACATGGTCATGGTGCGGTCGTCTGCTGGATGGCGGTCGGGCACGACACGACCTTGTGCTGTGGTGCGGGACTGGGGGAAGTTGCCAGGAGCAGCGCTGCCGTTCGCGCCGGCGTACTGGGCGTGGCGGAAAGCGTTTGCAGGTGCTTGTTGGTAGGTGTTTGGTGGCGGGTGGTACATGGCCTGAGCGTTTGGACGGGGCGCGCTGGCCAGCGACTGCGATCTGTAGGGATCCGAGTTCAGAGCCGGGGCAGGGCCACTGCCCTGGTAGAAGCGCTGGGTTGGTGAGCGCATGTTCGTGTAGCCGTCCTGCGGTGGTGGCTGCACAGGCCGGCCATTAGGTCCTTCCTGGCCACCGCCTGGTGGTCCTTGGCGTCCGGCCATTCCCGGTTGTTGGGGCGGCGCAGGGCCGCGGGATTCCATTCGTGGTGGCGGCGCTTGCTGTCCTGGGTGGCGGCGCATTTGCTGTTGCTGCTGTAGATATTGTGCCTGCGGTGATGGCATTGGTGGCCCGCCTGATACGGACCGCAGGCCACCGCGAGGGAAGTATCCGTTGCCGGCGCCGCCGCCCATGCTCTGTGCTACACTGGAGTCCATCGTTCTTGTTCTTTGGGCCATCATGGGGTCAGGGCCGTAGTTGCGGTTGTAGCCTCCACCGGGGGGCCCTCGCGGTGGCGGAGGACCTTGCCGTAGGGACATAGTCCGGTCACCGGCGTCGTAGGGGGCGCCGTTCTGCTGCTGCTGCTGCTGGTGATATTGCTGCTGCTGTTGCTGCTGCTGGTGATGGGGATGGTGAGGATGCTGCTGTGGCCGGTGCTGCTGTTGCGACATGTCGGGGGCAGACATGGAGGTCATAGTCTGCGAGCGGCCAGGTGGCGGCGCAGCGCCAAAGATGTTGGAGAAGGCAGCATCGCGCTGGTAGTTGCCCGAGTTCGGCGGGCTGTCGTAGTCCTGCTGGTGCGGCGGGCCTGGCCGGCGGTTCGGTGCCGGGTAGTTGGCCATGGTGGTCGGTCGCGCGGGAAGCTGGTTTAGCGATCCGACTTCACGTTGTCTGCCATGGGGGACGAAGAAGAAAACACGTTAGCAAGCTGAGCTGCCGTGGCCGATCAACATGGACGGAAAGCAGTGGGGACGCGACGGCAGATGGCGTGTGGAATAGTCGACAGCAAGTCAAGGTCAATGCAGAGAGGGCACGTCCGGAGAAGGGGCACGGTGGGCGGAGCAGGGGAAGAAGGGGGGCTCCTAAAAATAGAACCGTTTTTGGGGCAGAAAAGGGGACCTGTCAAAGAGGGTTTGAACGCGCATAAAAACGAGAGAGAGGGGACCGGATGGCATGGGAAGCTTGGACAGAGCAGGGACGAGACCGGGCATAAACGAAAAGAACAAGATCAAGAGGGTGGCAAAGGTTGGGGAAGGAGAGGAAAGACAGCAAGAGGGATGCGGACGGACGCCCGGCGATGCAAATTTGGCATCGCAATGACGTCCTGACGCCAAGACTTTTGCCGGGCCTTTTTTTACCGGCCCGTGCTATGGGAACAAAAAACAAACTCACATCTTCAGGGCCCGGAGGCCGCCAGAGCAATCTCGGGGGGAGACGTGACGTGGGCGTCAGGCACGAACTGATCGAACTGTCCGTGGTCTAGGCCCGTGTCGTTGTCGTATTTGCTGTTGGCGTTGGGGGAGGCAGTGCAAACACGGTTCCCAGGTAAGGAGCAGGGGGAGGGGGAGAAAGCGAAAAAAAGGGGAACGTAAGGCCGGAAGAATCGAAGAATCGAGAGTCGTCCGCTTATCGCTGTTGGTTCCAGGTGCGCGGCACGCTCTGCATCGACAATATTCCGCCGTTCGGAGTCGCCGGTTTGCCGTGCCAAGGGGGGAATGCTGGCCGGGGCGGTATGGTTCGAGGAAGAGTTGGGCAAGTGCCGCGTCGATGGATGGGGAAGGGAGCAATCGAGCGTCGAGATGCGTGAAGACAATTCGTGCAGACTTCGTGCAGATAGGATTGCGGTGGTCGGCGAGGCGCAGCGACTGTGTACGACCCCCTTTTTCGCTGTTGTTTGCTCGCGTCTGTTTTCCCACTTCTTCCGGGGCGTGGGAGGGGAGGCGTCGTGCGTCGATGGGTTCTTCCGTGCAACGTTATCGTGTCGCAGGAAAAGGAGGGGAACGCAAAGGGGGACGGCGCTTTTTGTCGAGGGGTTCGCTGGGCGGTCGTTGAGGTCTCGTGGACAGATGGACAATGGCCACGCGGCAGATGCAAGAGACGGTGATGTAGGATGGATGGCTGGGTGGTGGATGATGCGTCGCGATGCAGGGAGCGAGAACGTGGGCCCTAGGGGGAGACCGGGTCCACGAGCTTCGAGATGGATGAAGACGAGCGCTGGTGATACTGTGATGCTGGCGATGGTCGAGGAAGAAGATACGATCGAGAGGAAGGGCGATGCAGTCCCTACTGGATGAAAGGCGAGGCCGTGCGTCGGAAAGCGAGGAAAGTAAGACGAGGGGAACCGGGGGCAGGGCAACCAAAAAAGGACAATGGAAGGATTCCCGAAGCAGGAAAATGACGAGATGGGTTAAATGGACAAAAAACGAAAAAAGAAAATCAGGAGAAGAGAAAGAAAAAAAAAGGCAAGGGAGAGCGTGAAGGAGACCCGCTGCTCGCACACACGCACACACACAAGGCGACGTCGAAGAGGAAAGAGGATGCGGGAACGAAGAAACGAAGCACGAAGACGCCAGGGGTGGTGGTGGTTGTGAATCGCCGCGTGTCGTTGGGAGAGACAGAAGAAAACGACAACGGAAAAGTTGGCGAACGGGAGTCGGTGGAGGTGACTTTGGGGTGGAGGAGCGAAGGGATTGGGGGGCTCGAGGATTTGGGCCGGGGCGCGGCAGAGCCTAAAAGACTAGACGCTCCAGTAGGTCCTGGGGAGCCCGAGAGGTTCTGGAAGAAAGGACTCGGCCGCCCAGCCCCAAGGACTCAACTCCAGCGCTAGCCTTTGCCTGGCAGGACTGAGAAAGGGGAATGTGGGATGCGCTAACAGATCACCTACTGCAGTGTGCTGCGCGGGAGGCAGGAGCGTTGGAGATCCGGGAAATAGAAGAGGGTGATTAGCTGGAATTGGACGAAGAGGGAAGGAGCCTTTCTGTCCTTTGATTTGGGAAAAAGACATCTACTCTCTTATTTACCCGTGAGCGTTAACCGCTGACGTCTATGCACGTAGACGCACTCGACGCATTGAGGAATTCTGCGGCGCCCAGAATAGATTTCACAGGCCTGGCATTCCACGTTGCGAGGCTACAAGTACACGCCGAGGACACCGAGATAACTGTAGAGGATTGTCTACGAGAATGCCTCTGGAGCTGGCATGCTCGGCGAGGGGACGAGCGCAGTGAAACCGCAAGACATCAGACATGGCACGGCTCTCTTCAACGGTTGCATTATTACGTCGTCATGTTTGTTTCCCCGTTTTCTGCCCGCTTTCTTGCATTGGACCCCGTTTCGGTCGTCCGTTTCCCTGCTGGTCACGGTGCTGTTCCAGTCACGTGCACACCACGATTAGCGTCCCGAGAACGAGGGCAATCTCAGCCAATGGGCGATCGTTATGTGTGGTAAAACTGGGGCACACTGCCAGCAACAAAACCACGCAGCTCGAGCAGCTCTAGGGAGATACGCCAGGAGTTGTCGACGCCTGTCTTGAATTCTGTTGCCTCCAACGTCGAATAGCTTCAACCCACGACATCCCAACTCGACGCCCACCACCACCCGCGACTGCGCATCACCAGACAAGGAGTCCACAGATTGACGACGATATCCTACTCTATACGAAGCTCGTTTCTTCATCCTCCCTCACGTCTCACACCCGCAACGATGGCCGACTCCGCGTTGTCCCCCAAGTTCGCGCCGTTTTTCGGCATGGTACGAAGAGCTTCCACCCCCTCGCTCTTGAAGGTAGTCGGCTACGGGTATACGATGCAGTTTGACTAACTCTTTCGTTATTGCAGGCCGGCATCGCGAGTGCCATGATTCTCGGAAGTACGTCCTGATCTTTCCCTGCGAACCGAAGCGTGATCGAACCCTCCCCTTATCACCCGCGAACGCGATATAAACAGAACGCCTGGGAGGAGGGATACAGGCGCGGACATGAGCTCGATTTTTAACACCATTCTCTAGGCATGGGCGCCGCATACGGCACGGCCAAGTCGGGCATCGGCATCGCCGGTGTCGGTACCTTCCGGCCGGACCTGATCATGAAGGTAGGCAGCCCCAGCTCCAAACCTCCTCTGGTATCTCTCGTGTTCCCATCTAACAATCTCTAGTGCCTGATCCCCGTCGTCATGTCCGGTATCATTGCCGTCTACGCGCTCGTCATCTCCGTCCTGATCGCCCAGGACCTGGCGCCGCCCAGCAGCAACGGCCACTACAGTTTATTCAAGTACGTCAAACATCGCGACTGTCTTTCATACCTCTCCTCATGTTCTATGCTAACGGTCGTAGCGGCTTCATGCATCTGGCGTGCGGCATTTCGGTGGGCGCGACGGGCCTGGCGGCAGGCTACTGCATCGGCGTCGTCGGTGACAAGGGCGTGCGCGCGTACATGGAGCAGTCGCGCATCTTTGTGGGCATGGTGCTGATTCTGATTTTCGGCGAGGTGCTGGGTCTGTACGGGTATGTTTTGGTCTCCTCTTTCCCCGGCGCTGTGGAATGCCGCCCACCCCATACTAACCTACCAGTCTCATTGTCGGCCTGATCCTCAACACGAAGAGCAAGGACTAAGCTACCACACCTCGATATCGACGACAACCGCCCTCCCTCCCCAGACAACGAGACGACGGCGTGACATACACGATGACGATATGAACCGTCGCCTCGAACGCTGGCACACCGATCTCGGGAAGAAACGAAGGGCGGCCACTTCAACCATTGTATACAAGCAAGGGGACGAACGATGCAGGAGGACGTGGAATAATCAGGCTCGACATGTTGCAGGGAGATGATGCTTGTCTGTCCTGAGCGACGGCTGGTCTATCGTCTCTCATACATGCACACACACACACAACTGGCGCTGGGGCGTTTGCTATTTCCTTTTTGTTTTGATTACTCATTTTCCTTTTGTTTTCTTGTATGGGATATTTCTCAAAGCCCTACGTGTATCACTCCTCGGGACAACGATAGAACGGGCAGGATCTGGCGAGGGGTGGAAGAGATAGAGAGGCATAGTGGCCCGTCAGTCTTGGTTTTCCATATTTTCTAGCATATACAGCACATTCTATGCAATTGCACTATCGCAAGACTTGATGTAAAATAGTGCATAGCAATTAGAGTTGAATTGTTATTTTAGAACAGCTAAGTAAATGAGATGGGCTGGGGTGCGATGTTTATCAAAAGCACGTTTCCCTGCGCACCAAACAGAACGAGATTTGCCAGACTATCCGGAAAGAAAAACCCATGAATCATATTGTTTCAACATTGCGGTGGCCGTGGTGGGCGGAGTTGATCAACCGCTTCGGGTCGTTTGTCTCATAACGGCACGGCCGCCGTCGAAAAGCAGGACATGACCAAAATAGGAAAGAAAGGAAAGCATCGTTAAAACAGACATCAATAACCCCGTTATCCACGCCGTTTTGCGCCTGTAAATGCAAAAAAACCCCTGTTGTCATCCAAACGTTCCGTGGCGCCCAGAGCAATGCGTTGACATGTGAAAGAAAAGAAAAAACAAAGAGACCAAGAAAAGAAAGAACGTAAAAAGATGAACATCATGCCCCGTTTAAAACAAAACGCCACTGGAAACCGAACGGCCATGTATGCTTGGAGACAACAAACAAAAAGAAAGGTCCATGATAAATGGGAGAAATAAAAAAAGTGAAAGAGTAATAATAAAAAAAAGCAAAAAGATCAAGAGGACATCTCTAGACGGCCGGCGTCTACGCCTGCGGAGGTTCCTATTGCACACGCCGGGGGTGGTGGTGCCGGAGAGAAGCTGGTGCAAGTCCATTAGCATCAATACGACGGCGCAGCCGGCCAGATCCGTGGCGGTTCTTTATTTGTCCTGTAATAAGAGAAAAGAGAAGAGCCGGCCGGTTAGTTTATCGATTTGGAGACGTACGGGGTGAATCACATTTAATGGCCAAGGAAGGGGTGGTGTAGGCGAAGGTGGCGGCGAGATGGGGAGGAGGGGGAGGAAGAAGACCTCACACCCGCGGTCGCGGAGGGAGACGGGGAGAGGACGGAACGGCGGGACGAGGGAAGGGTGCTGGGGCGAGCAAACGAACCAAGGAACCAGTCCCAGCGGCGGTCTTCGCGAAGGAGCGCGTCTTCGCCGTGCGCGTTGTTCTCGCGTGCCATCCGTTCGGCACGGGCGCGACGCGCCGCCGTCTCGCCAACAAGGTAAGGGTCCTCCAGAGGGCGGAACGAGCCGTTGCCGGTGCTGAGCCGCCCGATGGCGTTGTTACCACCTCCATTGCCGCTGCGGTTGGGCGCACTGCCACTAGCGTTGCCGTTGCCGGCCGGAGTGTTCCGACGGGCAGCCGCGGCGGCCATGCGCCGACTGGCAGCAGCTTCTTCCTGCTCCATACGCTCGAGGACCGCCAGGCGGCGCATCAGGCCGCCAATTTCGGCAGCGGCAGAGGCGTGCTCGGCGGCAGCAACACGGCGCAGGGCAACGGAATGGTAGAGGCGGGCGTTGGGGCTGGACGAGATGGTCGACCACGACGGCATGCGGAAGCGAGACAGGTCGGGGATGTCGTCGCGACGCACATTGTCCATGCGCGCAGGGACCGCAAACACGGTCCCGGCGCCGGTCCCTGAAGCAGCGGATGCCGACCCGGCTCGCCGAGCCGCGGCCGCGTTGGCTGGGCCTGCCGGCAGCGCGGGGACCGACCGGTGCCGGGGCGGGGCAACGACCCGTTCGGCAGAGCCCACGGGCGGGGCGGTGTACGGGGGCAGCAGGCTGCTGTAGCCGGAGTTGGGAACGGTGTAGTGCAGTGTGGGTGCCTCCGAAGCTAAGAAATGGGGTGCGCGTGATCAAAGAGGTTAGCGGAAGCCCGATCCGAAGGCCTGGACGAACTGGACGCCATGAGGGGCACGCAAGCTGCAGGGGTGCCGGCCAGAGGGCCATGCGCGGGGCACGTTGTTGCGTGCCCTGGTCTGGCCGGCCGACGATCGGAAGACGCCGATGACGACAGATCACGCCCAGATAAGAGTGCTTCTAGCATCTCGAGAAACCAAATACAAAAATGATCAGAAAGTAAGGGAAAGTTGAAACTCACAGTACGAGGGCGCTGCTGAGCGGATGGATGCCGTCTCAAAATCCTCGACGGTGAGAGCTTCCATGATCTCGTGAGAGCCGCGGGGGACCATCATCTCGGCCATGTTTTCTGTTTTCCTTTTTCTTTTTTTGTGCTTTTGCCGGGTAAGTTTCTGTGGTTATGATTCGGCGGTGGCTGGCGCAAACGAGTTGGTGTATAAATATGCAAGGCCCGGAAAACGGAAACGTCACTCTGAGTGGCTTGGAGGTCGAGTTGACATGCGGCGCAAGGTGAAATAAACGAGAGGTGTGGTTGGCGAGAGATGGGGAAACAAAGCAAAACAAAAAAGAAGAAGGAGAGAAGAAATTCAAAAAGGGCAGAAAGGTAACAGAAAAAAGAAAAAGACAAAAGGAAACGGGAAACAGGAAAAGAAGACTGTAGTCCAAACAAGAGGAATGCGGAAACAGAAAGCAGCCCGAGGGGGGAGGCAGGAAGGGAAAAAGTGGGATCGAGTTGTGTGGACGTCTGCGACCTGTGGTCGTCCTGTGCCTTGTGTCCCTCCTCTTGTGTTGTTCTATTGATAATGTAGCGCGGGCGGGCCTGCAGGACGTTGTGGACCGCCCCGTGTTGATGGTGAGGGTTGATGGGGCTCGATGGACCTCCTCTTGTCTCCTCTTTCTCTCTGGCTGTCTGGCAGTTTAGCGTCACCTCCTGGCGCCTTCTCGGTCGAGGAGACGGAGTGGTAATGGGCAAGAGGACGCCTTGTGTTTGTCTGTGCCGGGGTGTGTTGTATGTTAGTGGACGTTCTGGTCTGTTTTGTTCGATGTCTCGGGAGAGTTGAAGCGATCGCGAACGTTCGACGCGGGCCAGGCAAGACAAAAGTTGTTGTCATCCGACCACTTGCCCTTTTGCATTTCTCTGGGCGTTGTTGGTGGCTTGCTGGCTATTTGGCCTTTTGGCGTTCTGGCTATTTTTCTTACCTTTCTGTGCACGTCGTACTCCGTACCCCTTGGCGTTTTCTTTGCTTTTTCGCCTTTCTTCTCCTGTTTCTCTGGGCCCTTTCTTTTTATTCGTCCCGCGGTTGGCTGCGCTGTGCCCTACCCTTACCCGGATGTATCTCTCTCGGAAAACCCAGGCCAAGTGCAGGAAGCAGAAAGAGGGTGTGTGGGTGGTCAACCGCCAGAGACAAGACTCGTAAATGTGACACGTGAGGGCTTCCAGAAGGGAGGGTCCCAGGGTGGGAGGTGGAGGGGGTGGACGATAGCGGGCAAGAGACGATGCAGGCGCGCCAGAAGAGGCAATGGGGCAAGACGAGAAAGTCGAGACTGAACGCGAGGGGGGTGAGGGGGTGGCTGGCACGTAGGGTGACCGTTAGCCTGTCAACCGGCGCCGTCTTAGCTGCGTCTTCTGAACAGGAACGGGTCGGGCGAGGGTCCTCTTTGTCTGCACGAGAGAGGGGGGACGATGCGAGGGTTGACGACAAGAGACGACAAGAGACGACAAGAATAGAGAATCGTGGTGAGAAGGAGGGGGACGGCGAGGGGTTGTGAGGCCAGGAGGAACAGTGTAAGTGGAGTTGGGTGGAGATGGCGAGAGATGGTTTAAAAGTGTCTTGATGCAACGAAGGCCACAGGACAGGAAGACAAGACAATACCGTCTGGAGGGGAAGTCGAATCGCGCCGAAAAGGAATGGAAGCGGTTTGTAGGTGGTCGCAAGTGGCTTAGAGCCAAGAAATACTTGAGAGGGGGAGGAAGACGTATTCGTACAGTAAGAGCTCGTAGTGCGATTTAATAGGGCGGGTGTAAGACGAAATGCGCGCTGCGTTCCAGCGTCAGTCGATGACGAGCGAGAACGGGCAGTGCTGGGTTGGCGTGGATGTTGGCTGGGATGTCGCGTGTTGGAAGCAATGAGGCGATTGCCCACGAAAGTAGAGTGAACAGGGTGAACAAGAGCGGGATGTGGAGGACATGCGCCGAATTTCACAACGCTCAAAAGATACAGTCACATATGCCCGTTGCGACTTCCCGTTCAAGCACGAATGTCAGGCCCAGGCCAAGGCAGTTCCGGAAGGTGCCAAGGACACACCAATGCGGCAGGATCGGAGGGCGCACAGAATAGGAGTTAAAAGAATACTCGTGGGAAAGGACCAGAACAGAGAGAACAAGGAAAGAACGATGGAGTGCGCCATGCCCAGGCACTTCTCCCTTCCTACCCCAGGCCTGTCGGGATAATTCTTGTCGCCCGGCCGTAGAGACGCAGGCCAAGCACGCGGCCAAGAAAGCACCAGCGGTGAGCAGGGAGAGGGAAGGAGGATGACCTGGGGAAGAGACCGGGCGATAAGACGTGAGACAACTGGACACCAATGCCACCAAATTATCCATCCTGTAGACATCCATGTAGATAAGACAGCAGAGTGCCTGCCTTTCTTGTTTGCATGCCTGCTCGAGCCTGCTTCCAAGGAAAGAGCGTCCGGCAAACCCAGCAATCTATTCGTATCTCACGGAATAAAATGGAGAACAGCTAATATGGAGCAGAGCGATGGATAAAGAGCTATGGAGACTGGTAGACCGGCTGGGTCGCTGTTTCCTGGTATTTTGGGCTTCTCTTTCCAAGTACTCCGTAAGATACTTGTACCTGGGAAAGAGCGACGGAAAGAAGGCCTCCCACGCCCCAAACCTGCGTACTACGGCATGTTGTGGACTGTTGTGGACTCGCTTGCGTCGTGTCTGCCAGTCCGCGCTCCTTCAGGATGGCGGGACAGACTCAGGCGCCCTGCAGCCCAGTCGCCCTGCCTTGCCTGCCCCTCTTTCCGCAGTGCAAATACACAACCGCAAACCTGCGCAACGTTGCTCCACTTCCGACATCATCTCCACGGCTCGGTATTTCGTCTTGTCAACTAGACAAGTAGGTACAGCAAAGTCACTGTTTTCGATGCAAATGGAGACAGAACGAGAACTCGCCCCTGTCTCGGTGTCGGACCCGAGACTGCTAGCAACGGACGGCCTACGACTGTCTTCTCTGACGCACTCCATTTCTAGCCGTGGTTCTGACTTGATATTACAATATTACACAGAACGGCAGATCGCAGAGCTGTGCTTTTCTTCTAAGACTACATCTACAGTGCCCGCTCTTGGTGGCTGTGAGAGATTAAATCTTGGTAATGTCTGATATTCATGAGTAGAGAGGAAAGTTGATCGCCGCAACCTGTCCAGCTTCTTGTTCTTCTTTCGTTTTTATATCTCTCAGTTTCTCTCTTTTTCCTTTTTGATATCCGTTCCCTTCCGAATGCACCAAACACCATATTATATACAGTTTCACCGCTTCGACCGCCTCTTGCCTTCAACGCCCGCGAGGCCTCCTCTTACCGCCCTGGCTTGTAGTCCCGCATGTGGTCGTTGATCACCTTGGCGCCCTGCTCCGGCGAGTGCTGCCGGCCCAGCGCCTCGACAAAGTCGCCCTGCGGGTCCATCAGGTAAAAGTAGATGCTGTGGTCCACCAAATAATCCTGGCCGGGCTTGACGGCCGAGGGCGTGCTAAAGTACACGCGGTACGCCTTGCACATGGCCTTGATCTGCTCGTACGTGCCCGTCAGGCCGACAAAGCGCGGGTGGAACTCCACCAGGTACTTGCCGAGCACCTCGGGCGTGTCGCGGGCCGGGTCGCACGTCACGAACACGGGCAGCAGCTTGCCCGGCTGCTCGGCTTCGACCATGTCGAACATGCGGGCCATCTTGTCGAGCTCTTCGGGGCAAATGTCCGGGCAGTGCGAGAAGCCAAAGTAGACGAGCGAGTAGCGGCCCTTGAGGTCGGCTTCCGTGAAAGGCTTGCCGTTCTGGTCCACCAAATCAAACGGCCCGCCGACCTTGGGCCGGCCAACGCCCTTGTTGGCCTCGGCGACGCGCTTGCGCTGCATGCGCTCCTTTTCGTGCTCAAAGTACCACAGCAGGCCCGCGCCGGCGAGGACGAAGAGCACACCTGCTTTCCACGAGAAGGGCTTCGAAAGTTAGTAAGAGAAGGGATAAAATGCTGAACAACAGAGGGGCTGTCGCGAACATACTCCTGACCGGTACCGGCTCTTGGCCTCCTCCACCGTCTTGTATTTTGTCCTCCGCTGCATCATCGGCAGAGACTGTGGCTGCCAGTTTCCGCTCAGTCCGGCACCGGCCCTCCGTGCGGCCGTGGGCACTGGCCGGCGGGTGGCAGCACCGCTGTTGGATGCGACCTGGCGGGCAAAGGACGTCGAGAACGGGCGCATACTCTGAACGGAAGCGGCGGACCCGGCAGGTTGTGAGGAAAGGAAGAAGTTGCGGCAGACGCCAGCAAAGGGCGTCGCCTTCGGCATGGAGCGGCTCATCGCCGAAATGTAGCGAGTGTGCGAGCAGAAGGTCGAGTTGTCGACGGAGTTGTCGACGAGGAGAACGTCTCGAGTCGGGTTGGGAAAGTCAATTGTGATCGGCTTTGTCAGGGGATTAAGATTGTCGATGTACCTGGACGGTCGCCGTTGTTGGCCACAAGTTTGTCGAGTACAATAATCGACAGGGCGGCGATGTTGGTGATGTTGGTGATTTGTGGTCTGACCTTGGGAGCTGGTGTCCGACCGGAGGACAACTGAAAAATCCTTGAAGCTATGATAATCAGGACGGCGGGACAGCGGGATCTGGCCACTCACAGCGCCCTGTATTGAGCAAGTTACGACCCACTCCTTAACCCCCGCCATTCGCTGCTTCCCTAACAGCATGAGAAACACGCCTGCCGCGTCGCGTGCGCTGGAAATTTAAAGTGGTTTTTTTGGGGATGGTTTCGCGGGGTGCGCCTGCCTTTACCGCATTTTGGCGCAATTGGCTGTGCCTGGCGGCAGACTTCACTTGACCTCGAACCAGCACATGCAAAGCTCGAATCGCGCCGCCAACCTCGATTTTGGACCCTTGCGCATCTTCCAACGTCACCTCCGCCCAACGACCACATCCACACAATATAAGAACTCACACGATACTTCACATGCATTCGCGCACTACGAGCCGCTCACGACACTAACGGGCGGCCTTTACTACGCTCTACGTCCTGCGCCCCTTGAGACAAAGGCGCATTGAGCTTCTCGACCGCGACTGCGATTATCTAGTTGCGCCTAGCTGGTGATCTCCGACAGAGTATCGACCGACACCGCCGCGACCATGCCGGCGTCCAGCCGCTCGCCCTCGCCGCTGTCCACCTCCTACTCACAGGACTCTTTGTCCGCCGAGTTCACCGGCAGCTACTTTGCGCCCATCGCGGCACCCGTCGTACGAACCGGCTCGATCGACAGCGATGTACACATGACGGACGCCACCGACGGCACGGCCGACCACCAACTGAAAGTCGAGAGCGAGCGGTACTCGTCGCCGCTGTCCACGGCCTCGACAACGGGCACCTCGGCGGCGGCGAACAACAGGAAGAGAAGCTTCACGGGCGGTGCTGCTGCTGCGTCGTCGTCGTCGTCAAAGCGCGGCGGGTCCAAGGGGGCCACATCTCGAGGAGGAAGCTCGTCCAACGTGCGCGGGGGCAGCAGCAGCGTGGCCAAGCCCAAGAAGAAGGGGGTCGCCATGCCGACGACGACCACAACAACAAAAACGAAGACAAAGAGCGGCGGCAGCGACAACCAGAGGTCGAGCAAGTCCACAATGTCATCCCCTAGCCCAAGACCTATCAAGCGCGAATCGTATAGTAGCGACGAGGACGGCGACAACCACTTGGAAGCGGACGACGAAGATGAGGACCTCGAAGACGATTTTGGCGACGACGACGACGAGCACGACGGAGGCGGCGAGGCCGGCGGTCTGCCGGATGGCAACACCTCCGACAACGGGCCCTACTGCATCTGCCGCGGGCCCGACGACCACCGCTGGATGATCCAGTGCGACGACTGCGAGGACTGGTTCCACGGCGACTGCGTCAAGATCAACAAGGAGGAGGGCGAGAACATGATGCTGAGCTACATTTGCCCCAACTGCACCATCCCAGGCCGCTACGTCACGCGCTTCCGCCGCCTGTGCTCGCTGCCCAGCTGCCGGAAAGCCGCGCGTCTCTACGGCGACGACGGCGCGTCTCCCCTTGCGTCCACTGACGCCAGTCACTTTTGCTCCGACAGCCACCGCGACCAGTGGTGGGACACGCTGCTGGGGCGCGTTGTGCACACAGACCGGCGGACGGGCTCAACGACGTCATCAAACGCAGCCGCCGAGGCCAAGATGGCCGTCGACCTGTTTACACCGGCCCAGCTGGTCGCCGTGCTGGCGCATACGGACGAACCCGGTGTCGCCCAGATGCTGCTCCACGGCCTCGTGCACGACAACAAGACGGCTGCCGACCTCGACACCATGATGACCGTTGAGGAGCGCGCCACGACGCAAAAGTCGGCCGCCGACCGCTATCACCTGGCCGAGCAGATTGTCATGTGCAAGAAGATGCTGCAGCTGCTGGACATGACCAAGACGCGCAGCCAGGAGGCCATCAAGGCCGGGCTGGTCGAGCGCGACAGCTGCGGATACGACGAGCGCCTGCAGCACGTCGGCGTACAGCCGCACTTTGCACTGTTTCTGGCCAGCCCGGAGGGCGTTGCACTGTTCCGGGGTGACACGCTGCAGGCGCCGAAGTTTGACGAGGATGGCCGTCCGATCGACTACTCCAGCACGGGTGGCGGTGCTAATGAGGGCGAGGACGAAGACGCGAACGAAGACGAAGACGACGACAAGAAAAAGAACGCGGAGACGGCCGGCATGTGCGGCAAGCGCAAGTGTAAGGCACACTCGAGCTGGTTCTCCACGCTGGCCCGCGATGTGCGCATGCAGATGCAGGAGCTGACGCGCCAGGCCGCCGCACTGCGCGACAATGAGACACGCATCCGCCTGGCGGCCATCCAGCGCTCGTTTGTGAAGCAGCACTCGGCCTACGAGGTGCGCCACGTCGGCGACTCGGACAACTCGCTGACCTCGTTGGCGGGTGACGAGGAAGACGATGACGACAGCTACGAGAGCGAGAGTGACGAGGCGGCCACGGGGGAGGTCGCGAACGCCGACGATGACGCTGCCGCCAAAATCGACCACATTGGTGACGAGGACGATGATGAAGACATGGTGGATCTCGTCGGCTACGGCGATGACGACGACGGCGATGGTGGCCTCGACACAAAAGACACAACAACCGACGGGCAGCGGACAGGTGCTGCCTCACGCGACTATACCGTGTCCCCGGCCTACAACGGCGGCTACGGCCACTCGTCAAGGCAAGGCGGCGGCGAAGGGAAGGCGGTCAATGGCAGCAGCAGACATGATGATGAACTACGGCGTAATGGCCATAGTCCAAACACGGACGGCACAGTTAGTGACTGATGAAGGCTGCGTGCAGGTGCTAAAAGTTTAAAAGGGCGATATAATATCTTGGAGGACTTGTTGGTGTTTCTCTTGTTTCGCTATCGTATTTGCGGGTGTAGCATGGTACAATCGCATGGCGTTTATTTTGGGGCATGTACTCCCTTTCTCATAAATTGGCTGCTATTTGTTGGGCGTTGCTTTGTTTCCTTTGATGGTGATCAGGGGTATTACCTGTTAGTCAGGCACCAAAAGTATCAGCCTAACATTCTAAACAAATGACCAATACCGCAAACAAATGCATTTAGGTGCACCAGTCGAAAAATATTTCTAGCTATCAAGTCTGCTGATAGCTTGGCACTCACTTTTCTGCTTCTTTCACGAACACGGGCACATTAGAGTCTATCCTTGATGTTATTGCAGCATGTAGAGAAAACAATAAGAAGGATCATAAAAACATTGTATTGCTCAAAAAAGAAAGCCTGTTAGAGAACAGGGGTATAACAAGACATATCGTAACAGGTAGATGTTAGAAGCGAATGCAAAGACTAAAGATATAAAAGTGCCGCCGCCTAGGTATGCTTATGCCATGGGTCGGCGAGGATAGAAGTGAAGATGTACATGGAGAGGGGCTTGATGATATGGACAATAAATGGCGGCAAATCCAAAGAAAATGCGGCCGTCGCACACATAGGCACGACCGGTAGCGGATCAAGTTTGTCCAAAAGAAGGGTGAAAACCCCCCCCAAAAAACCAGAAAAAAGCAAGCCGCTTGAGATCAAACGTAAAAACAACACACAAAAAATACAACGAAATAGGGAGGTGGAGAAGTGAAACCGAAAATAGAACAAAAATAAAAAGCAGATAACCAATCCCAAAGCAACGAGCCGTGAGGCAATACCGTTTTTATGCCAGCCGCGAGGCTCATTGTTGTCTTTACTCAACCCCTTTCTTTTCCCCTTTTCCTTTTTTTGTGGCAGGTGAAAAACAGAAATAATAATTAAAAAAAGCCGAATCTCTTCTTCTTTTGCGTTCGTCGTGGTCGTAATAGGTCGTCGGTACGTAGGATATGTATGTAGGGTATGTATATAGGTTTTCAGTGTCGGCGATGTCGGCTCGAGTGACCATCCCGGTGTCCTTCGCGACGCCGGGATGACGAGGAATGGCTGTGGCTGTGACTGCTGCCGCTGCGATCCAGCTCGCGCTCGGCTTCTTCGAGGCGCTGACGGATATCGCGAACAATCTCGTGGATGTGGCCAATGCGGTCAAAGTCCAGCTCGAGCTCATCGATCTGGCTGTTGATCTTCTTGAAACGCTCAATCTCGGCGTCTGCATCAACAATCATCTGGCCCGTTTCGTCATACATCATTTGGGTTGCGACTTGGGACTGTTCGCTCAGGTAGTCCATCTGCTGGGCGATGTGGTTCATCACACGCTCAAAGTACACCTCAAGGGCTGCAAGCGAGCTGTGGTCGAGCAAAAACATGCCCTGCGACGACGCCCGGCTTGCCGCCCGAGACGACGACGAGCCATTTCCGCCATGGGCAAGGGCAGACTGTCCCTGGCGCAAAAGAGAAAGCTCCTCACTGCTGAGATTCAGCTGAGTTGGGTCGATAACCTGTGATGATGGCATGGTCACACAGGTTTTCTAACACAGGCGCACTGGCGTAGGATGAAATTTGTTGTAGAAAGTGCGGCGAACAAAGATGGGGTTCAAAAAACAAGGCCTCCCAGGGAATACAAAATAGTCGAGTACAGCTGAAGCTCTCTGCGGCAATGCGAAATGGGTCACGAAAGGACCGGGAGCAACCGAAGAAAACAAGCTCCTCGTGAGCTGTGAAAGAGTGCCGCTCGTTCGTTAAATGGCGAGGTCCAAGGATCGTGTCCACGAGAGACTGGAAAGCGATAACCGGAGCGACAGCGGTTATGCTGCCACGGGCAGCAGTAGAGAACCAGCTATTCTACCAATCGCCGTGTTTATGCGTATAGGGCCGGGAGGAGACAACAGTATGGTGAGTCCACGGTAGTAGCTGGTTTTGTCTAACTCTTGCTCTGTCCAACACTCAAGGCGCAGCCTCAATTCGAGGACAGTAGCCCTCTGCCGCGATTTCGTGACGGTGGTAGTTTTGGATGCGGTCGCGGTGTCTTTGACGTCGGCCGGGGCGATCGCCGGCGGCGACCAAAGCTGCGATCGTGTGAGGCTATGGCGAGCGGTTTTCTCGTCTTGATTTCGAGGTATAGGGTAGGTTCGGGGTCGGGGGTGACGTCGAGGGTTGGGAGCGCGGCTTGATTAAGCTGTATAGGAGGCGCGCACGGCGTCATTGTTTCGAAATGGCGACGGCCGGCATTGCATATCAGATCTAGTCTTACGAGCGAGGAGGTACGAGCGCCGAAGCACCGAAAGCGTGCCGTTTTGAGTCGAGAAAGAGAGGGGGGAATCGGCGACGGACGATTGGGGCGAGGAAAGCCAAGAACGGTAAAGGAAGAAAATGTCGCGGGGGAGGGGGCGCTCCGAAAAGGAAGAAGAAAGCAGGCACGACCGGGGGGTGGTTGTTGTTAGCCCACAAACGAGAAAACCGGCCGTCGGAAGTTTCAAACTTTTTCGTGGGCAGAAATAAGCGGATAGGGTCCGCGCTGTCGGTGCAGCAGGGAAAGACGAAGAAGGGGAGGGGATGAGAGAGGATGAAGCAGCAGCGAAACACGACGTAGAACAGTGGGCAAAACAAGAAAGGAGAGCAAGCAACACGAGGAGGCAATGTAAAAACCGATGGGAAAGAGTGCAGCTCAACAGTTGAAAGGGTGAGAGAAGAAACCAGAGTGAAAAAAGGACGATCGCCAGAAAAGGAAGAAAAGAAAGAAAAGGAGAGCAAAAAAGGAAAGAGGCGGCGATCGAGATGCCCGTGCCGAAGTGTTGCAGAAGTAGGGTCGTCGGATTCGGGCGACGGAGGGCGGCAGGTGGTGGGTGTTAAGTATGATCCTCGTGCTCGTTGCAATTTCTATTCCGTACAGGAGTAGCACTCTGCAGCGATAAGTGGCCGCTGGGACCTTCCGATTCGTGGGGGCCTGGGTGGCCTGGCCTGGCCAAGCGGTGTGCTGAAATGGGTAAAGATGCTGCAAACATAAACCGCCGTCAGGGTGAGGTGCAGTAGCCGGGGACGCCGTTCGTCGACAAAGAAATATGCTGCAATCTCCAATGCCGGATGCTTGCAACGCTGCAAATGCTGAAGAAGGTTGATGCTAGTGCCCTGGGCTGTTAGGGGACGGGGGAGGTAAGTGCGATATCGTATGCAGGATGCAGGGCTAACCACTCGCAGCACACGGTTGTACGGAGTACGTCCGTCTCATTCGCGCCGCATAGGCTTTTGCGTCCCTGTGTCTTTTGCGTTTTTGAGTTTCTTTCAGCGTTTTGCGACTTGAGACCTGCCGGCTTCTCCCCGTGGTTGTTTGCGTCTCACCGTCTCAGAGGTCGCTCGCCGGTCCTGGCTTTCGTACAAAGAAAACAAAATGTTCCACTTCGTCTAGCCCTTCTATTGCATATCACGATCGGATCTGATGAGAGGTCGGTATTTTTTTGTCTCTTTTTTTCTTGAATTGTCTCGGTCTTCTTTCTTTTTCTGCCGGTATGCACGCAGCCGTTACCCGCCTCGAACAGCGGGCCTTCAAGTGCCTGATTGGTGTCAGTTTCGATCGAAGCTGCAAGCTGCAAGGTCCCGGATGAGAGAGTGGGGTTCTCAGCAGGGCAAGGAGACACCTGCAGGGCAGGGAACGAAAGGGAATAAACGAAGAACAGCAAGTCCCAACGGCGGACAGTGGTAACGAAAATGGAGGGATGCAGAAAGAAAACAGGATGACAGGAGAGTGGGTGAGAAAAGAAACTGGTACGCCGGGGCAAGATGGAAGTCTCATGTGTGGAGGTGTGCAAGTCGGTGTCGGTCGTTTTACCTCTCTGGCGGGTTTCCCGTCTAGCTTCTTTTCATTTTTTTTCTCTTCTTTTCTCTCTTTTGCTCACCCTGCATGACGCCTTTCCGCTTTCGTTGTGTGTGCCGTCCGTTGGGTGAGCGCCTTTTTGTCGTTCTCTCGTCTCAAGCAGCTTTCTGGAATGGCTTTCTTCTTACCTCTTTGCGGGTTGAGTGGTTTCCCTAACACGGGATACACTCCTCGTCTCTGGCGTTGGTATCACAGTACCTATGCGGGTGGCGTGTATGCGCGCGTGTGTATTGTCGCGGTACAAAGGCAATGTCAGCCGATGGAGTGAGCGATCGTTGTGTTGGTGACCATTGAGGCAAAACGGAAATATAAGCAAAGTTTGATTGAAAAGGGATGGGAAGAGAGGGTAAAGAGCGTCTGGGCCAGAAACAAGCCGCTGATAGCCAGCGTGGACAGGATATAATATTGCGTTGTCGAGCAAGAGGGCCGTCGGGAGGTAAATAAATCAAGGTTCAAGAAGTGAAGGGGAAACAGAGTACGGGATGAAAATGAAAAGGAGAGGAGAAGAAGATGGTGGTGAGATGTGTGGGAAGATGGAGAGAAGTCAAAACAGGGGGTAGGAAAGGAGACGAGGGCAAAAAAAAGAGGAAAGAACCACGCAAAAGAGAACGGGAAAGGACAGAGAGAGGGCAGGCGCAACTCAAGTACAGAGTGCTATTGCCTGCATGCGGAAGGTACGCGCAGCGCAACCAGGACGATAGCCAGAAACAAGATCGAAAGGGCAAGGGGGAAAGAGCGAGAATGAGGGCCAGTGCGGAGTTGGTCGCTCCTGCTCTACGCAATATGCCGCGGTGCAGTCTTGGTTCCTTCCCTGTGTGTTCTCCTTTTCGTCTGCAGGTGTTCATCCAGTCTTTATTTTCCGCTGTTCCAGTCGTTCCTTCCGGCCAGAGAAGTGACTTCGACATCGAGGAAGGAGCCACCTGCTTTTACCAAGCGGTTGCCTGTTTTGTCTCCCCACGGCGTATATTCCTTGTACTCCGTACCTTCATCCCATCCCCCGTCCCCTGCCGTGCACCTTCCTATGACCACGAGTCCTTTCCTTGCCTCCCGGTTCTTTCTTCATTCTTTCCAGTTCCGGGTGTTTCCAAGCGCGTGCGCGCACACCACACGCACGCCCTTTTTGTATCCGCCCAACTGCATATGCAGCTACTTGTAAAGTGCAGCGCCAAATTCCCGTTCCCAAACAGGAGGTGTCACTGCAGATAGCGTACGACGCTGCAGAAAGGCAAAGCGGGGGGGTGCCTGCCAGGTAGCAAGGGGCATGCAGCTGAACGACATTGTCTCTCATTTTCGTCCTGTGCGGCGCATCGCACTGCGTCATCTGGGAACGCCCAGAAAGCACAGGCGCCCGGGCTGTTCGGGTAGGTTACTGGGAGGTTCTGGTGAGGGGTGGGTGGGAGCAGCAAAAGACATGCCACGAGCTGGGTGCATAAGATGAAGGGGTGGCTTGGAGATGTTATTTTCTGTGTCTGTGAGTCTGTGAGGTGCAGGGGATGCTGCAGGTCTGCCGATCATTTTTCTGTGCGAGTGTGCTTGTCAGGCACCTTGCCGAGTCGATATTGTGGAAGGTTTAATCTATTTTCTAGCGAAGCAATGAGTGGCTTCTAAGAAGGTGCCTTTTTTGAGAATTGTATCAATAAGAAACAGCCAGATGGAAATGACAGCGAGACAGGAAAAATCAAAACGTAAAAGAGGACGAAATACCAAGGTGAAAAATATAAGACACAAAGGCGGAAATTAGCCCATTGTTAGCACTTCGGTGTGTAAGTGGGCTGTAATAATTGACCAGTTGGTCGAGGCAAACGGAGAATAAAAAAGATAGCCCCCGAGGACGTTCAACCCAAAAGGAGGCGAAGCATGGGGGATGGTCGGCACTTGCAGGCCTCCCATTCGCCATTGCATCTTTCGTTCCTGTCCTTGCTCCTGCTCCTGATCCCCCGTTCCCAACGGCTGCGGCATGCTGCAAGTGATCAGGGCTGGGGCCCGAGTCTGGGTCTGGTCTGGCGAGTGTGTCCGAGCCTAACCTGGCACTGCTCCTGCTTGTTGGCCGTTGGCCGTTGATATGGCCCCCAAAGTGCACCCTCACCGGTTACCGGCTTCGTTCTCGCCAGCACGCGGAACTCGGAAGGAGCGCCATGCTTTCTGGGGGGCGGTGCAGCATGGGGGTCAAGAGGGGGGGAGAAAGTACCACATCCGCGTCTTTAAGTATTTCAATTAGAACGAACAAATCAGACAGATAAGGGGCAATAATGTTTGGGCATCAGCAGGTAAACATTGATGTCAGCATAGATTTAAATATATGTCAAAATATAATAATAAAGTAAGTAAACATACGTATCAAGACACGAACATGAAAATCATAAATAGCGACAAATTAGGTAGAAAAAAGGAAACAAAGTTCCTTCCAATAACAAATTTACTAATAATATTGAATCGCAATACAATCGTTTTTTTTTTAAAGAAAAAAGTTGTTTGATTTTATAATAGAAAATAAAAACATGCAAGAGCTGTGATATGTGCTTTCTTCCCATAACCATATATGCATTTCATCATCTCGTCCACCATCTAGTACACTATTTAGTCCATTGTTTGACCTATTACCTTGACCACTGGCTCACCGTCGAAAGGCACTCGCCGCCCAACCAACAGCGTACCGGACGTGGCTAGTCAACAGACCAAAGAAGTTGCCGCAAGCACCTCCGCCGTAGTGGTGCCGCCCGTGCAGCAGCAGCACGAGGCCCGTGAGGACGGGCACGCCCACGAGACCCACTAAACCGCCCAGCAGCACGCGGCCCTGGAACTCGCTGCGGCGTACGACCTCGCTGTAGCGCTCGTTGCCAAAGGACACGCGGGCATACTTAGTGCGCCAGCCCAGCCAAGGCACGTGCACGGAGAGCTGCTCTTCCAAGAACTTACGCAGGCGGTACGTGGGGCTGAGGACGGAAGCGCGCATCTCGGTGTAGTTGTGCAGGGCGAGGTCGTTGATGGCAAAGGCGTCGGGGACGCGCAGGGCCGAGTACTCGGCGAGGGCGAGGGCGCGGCGGGCGTCGGCCGACGACGCACTCGTATCATTATCACCCGTCGGGTTGTTGGACTCCTTGTCGGCATACTTGTCGAGAATGCCAAACAGGACGCGCACGTCCTCGAGGCCGGCGTTCATGCCCTGGCCGTAAAAGGGGACCATGGCGTGGGCGGCGTCGCCCAGAATGACGGCGGAGGCCTGGAAGTGGTGCGGCTTGCAGTTGACGCTGATGAGCGGCAGATGGGGGTTGCGGCGGAACGAAGCAACCAGGTCGGCGGGGGGGATGAGCTGGGTGACGCCCGGGAAGTGCTGATCAAAGAACGCGGGTAGGGTCTGGTCGTCGCCGGCGGGTGTGGCCTCGAGGTGAGCAAACTCGGCGGCGGGCATGAAGAGTGTGCACGTAAAGGAGCCGTCGTCGCTGGGGATGGCGATGAACATGAAGTCCTTGCCGGGCCAGATATGCAGGTGGTTGGGCGAGATGCGGAACTTGGCCCGGAACGCCCCTTCGGCGTCGTTTTCCTTTTCTTGGGTATCAACCGGGGCCGCCTTGATCTGGAACTCGCACCACAGCGTGTCGATGTAGTGCTGCTGGTAGTCCATCATGACGTACTTCATGAGGTGGTGGCGCACGGGCGAGTGCGCGCCGTCGGCACCAATCATAAAGTCAAAGTCGATCTCGATCTCGCGCGCGCGGCCGGTCTTCTTCGCCGGGCCATCCTTGGGTCCGTCCTGCAGCTCGAACCAGGCCTTCCGATTACGGAAGTCCGCGCCGGTCATCTTGTGGTTGAAGAGCAGTTTGACGTTGGGCAGCTTCTCCAGGATGTCCAGCAGGCGGCCGTTGAGGCCAGCGCGGTCAATGGCAAAGATGGTCTGTGAAGGAGTCAGTCAGTATAGGCCGTGATGTGTGACGGCGTTTGGTGAGATGAAAAACGTACCCGTCCATGGGCATCGTAATCCTGTGCCTCCTCGTACAGCTCGCCCGACGGCTTCTTGCCATGGATCATGCGCCCCCGCATGGGGATGGTGGCGTCAAAGACATGCTCCAGGAGCGTGGCATTGCCCGAGTTCTCGAGAGCTGTGATGCCGCGCGTGGACAGAGCCAAGTTGATGGACTTTGTGAAGTTGAGTGGTGTTGTGGACGGGTCGCGGAGGTCTGCCGGGTTCTGTTAGCAACTATGGCCACCATGTGCTCATGTACAGCTCATCGTCTCAACTCACCGTTTCGAAGCTCGTACACCTCGACTTCGTGTCCCCGTTGTGCTGCGTAGAGGGCCGCCAATGAGCCGACAGGGCCGGCGCCCACCACCACCGTCTTTTGTCTCACAGCCTCAGACATGTTGTGTGTGAGTGTGTTGTGTCGCCAGGAGACCAGCTTTTGTGTTGAGCCTCTCTTCCCCAGTCTCTTGAGTCACTTTTGTCAAGGCTCTGTGAAAAAAAACAGCCGAGATGAGAGCAATGAACCTCGGATGAGCTCTTTTCACTGAGATTTCATTTTCTTTGAAAATCTTCAAAGGAGAAAACCACGTTCTCACTTTAAGCACCAGTGACTCTTTTCTTACGAAGGCCTTTTCAAAACCACAGCAAAGGCCAAGAAAAAGTTATATCCGTCCCTCCGATATCGAACGATGCACCAGCGCCTGCGGCGCAGGATCATAAGACGGAGCGCGGATTGCTAAGGCTAAAAAACGGAGGACCGGAGCGGTTCGCGTCCCAATCGGGAAAACGGTCCACTGGAGTGCACGTGATGTAACGTCAAGCCTGATGGCAGCCTTTTGGTGGGTCGCGCTGTGAAAATGACAACCAGCTGCCAAAAATGCCAAAACAAGGGCGCCACAGCGCACCTTGCAGCCTTTGCCCTTCTGGAGCTAGCGTGCTCGATAAGACCGAAGAATCGCCCCACTTATTAATGCCGCCGCCGTCCGCCGCTCTCATGTTGCCTCTCTAAACCGTCTTTTTCAACGTTGAATTTTTGGATCGTGAAATTTCTCGAGCCTCGCCTTGCTTGTTTCTCCCGCCGCCCTGCGCCTACAACACAAGTTTTCCTTCTCCATCGCTGCACGGAAGACACACAAAACAACGGCAACTCCGACATCCTCTCCTACACATCCTCCCTCGTCGCCATGGCCGACGAAACCGCAGCGAAGCGGCCGTGCGCCGGCGGCGACTGCAGCAACGATGCCGGCACGCTGCAGTGCCCAACGTGCTTGAAGCTCGGCATGAAGGATAGCTTCTTCTGCTCACAGGAGTGCTTTGGCCGTAACTGGGTACGTCCTCCGCCCAACTCCGGTAGTTATCCACCGCGTGGAACGCATTACTAACCGTCGTTCTTTTGCTTAGGTTTCACACAAAGCCGTCCACAAGAAGGAGACCAGTATGTTTTTTTTTACTGATTCCCCGTTTAATATTTGCGTATCCCACATACTAACAACCCACCAGAGGTCGGCTACTTCAACCCGTTCCCCAACTTTCCCTACACCGGCCCGCTGCGCCCCGTCTACCCCCTGTCCGCAAAGCGCACCGTCCCCAAGACGATCCCCCACCCCGACTACGCCGCCGACGGCATCCCCAAGACGGCCCGCTCGCTGCTGCGGCCAAACAAGGTGGAGCTGCTCGACGCCAAGGCACAGGAGGGCATGCGCACCGTGTGCCGGCTGGCACGCGAGGTGCTCGACATTGCCGCCGCCGCGCTGCGGCCGGGCATCACCACCGACGAGATCGACGAGATCGTGCACAAGGCCTGCATTGAGCGCGACTCGTACCCCTCCCCGCTCAACTACAACCACTTCCCCAAGTCCGTGTGCACGTCCGTCAACGAAGTCATCTGCCACGGCATCCCCGACAAGCGCGTGCTGCTCGACGGCGACGTTGTCAACCTCGACGTGACCCTCTACCACAAGGGCTACCACGGCGACCTCAACGAGACGTACTATGTGGGCGACCGCGCCCGCGCCGACCCGGACTCGGTGCGCGTGGTCGAGACGGCCCGCGAGTGTCTGGAGGCGGCCATCCAGCTGGTCAAGCCGGGCGCGCTGTACCGCGATTTCGGCAACGTCATCGAGAAGCACGCCAAGTCGCGCGGCTGCAGCGTCATCCGCACGTACGTGGGCCATGGCATCAACTCGGTGTTCCACGCGCCGCCCAACATCCCGCACTACGCCAAGAACAAGGCCGTCGGCGAGTGCAAGCCCGGCATGACGTTTACGATCGAGCCCATGGTGGCGCTCGGCAAGTACCGCGACGTGACGTGGCCGGACAACTGGACGAGCACGACGATCGACGGCAAGCGGACGGCGCAGTTTGAGCACACGCTGCTGGTGACAGAAACGGGCGTCGAGGTCCTGACGGCCCGGACGGCCAGCTCACCGGGCGGCGCGATACCCATGCCTGAGGCTACCAACGGCACGGCGTAGGAGAGGAGGACCTAGCTGTTGTTGAATTTACGGTGTTTGATCTTACGGAGCAGTTTACAGAAACGGATTTAAGGCATGGAATAGCGAGATCGGAGTTGGGGAGGTTGATGAGAACAAAAGCAAAAGCCTGATGAATTGTTTCAACGAGCGGAAGCGCAATCAATAGACAACGCCGCCTTTTTTCTTGAATTTTCCCCGAAAGCCTTTCGTTTATGTGATGCCACCTGTCCTGTCCGATGTTTGCTCCTCTTGGAAAACCACCTGTTGTTTACCATTAGGCTGCCAGAGAGAAGTGTGGTTGTGTGCGCGTGGCAAGTGCCTGTTGTGCCACTGACGTCGTCTCGTAGAAACAGCAATGCGTTTGCGTAGTGCTGTGAGTTGTCTGCCCCGCATAGCTGTTCGCTCCTTCCCTGCTCGCTGGGCCCACTTTCGCAATCACAGGCCAGGCCTGGCCACTTCGCAATCCGTAAAATAATAGTGGGCTGCTACAGGAGCTTGCCAGCTTGCCCAGCAACTCGCTGTAGCTTTTGGGGCAGGTGCTGTCCTGTGCGCCGCCAACCAAGCTTCTGCCCGTGTTCTTCCCGCTATTATTGCTGGGCCCGTTCAGTCAATAGCCATTGTTCGCAGCTTCCACAGCAAGTACCGGTGCGCTGGTTCTTGCGGCAAGGATACCTCCCACGCCAATCGTCCACTGTATCTTACCTCCCCGCCACCAGGTGCAGTCAGCCTCCTTCCCGGGTTCCGCTCTTGCTGTTCTTTATTGTCTCCCCCCTATCCTCCTGTCTCCTCCCTGTAATACTCCGAATTTTCCTATTTTTTTCTGTGCCTGCCCCCATAAACACACAAGCCACACCACGCTACACCAGCCTTTTTTTGCGAAGCTTTGGTCGGCGCTTTCCCTCCCTTCCCCTTCTGTTGCCCTCCACAGCTTTCCTTTTTCGCTCGCTGGATTACGCCTCTTTCGCGCACCTTCCCTCCCATCTCTTCTCTCGCTCCTTCCCTCTCCACCACCACCACCGACCTCCCCTCCTTTCTGCGATATCTCGCCTCTTTTCCCTCTCCACCTCCCCCCTCGACCTCGACCATCCTTCTGTCATCCCTTTTCAACTCTCGCATCTTGTGCTCAGTCCAGCCCACGTGCATTCTTCCCAATCGCGAAACTATCGCCACATCATCTTCTGTAGGTTGTGTCCCGTGTTTTTTTTTTCTTTTGCTTCATTGCGCTTGGCAACCTCGATTTGCGCCCGGTGGCACACGTCACGGCCACAAGATCAAAACAAAGAGTCCTCTTTTGTGCTCCACGTTTTTGCCCTGGGCCAGACCTCCACTCCGAGGCCGAGCTAGGCGCCAACCTCTCGATTTACGACCGCATACCTCTTCTCTCCTCCTTGGTGCTGTCGACATCTTCTCTTCTTGCTTCCATCTTCTAACATCTCGTCCCAGCATCGACTGTTTGCGCATCCCGTGCCTCCGTCTCGTCAACCGTCTCGCACCGATCACCGGTCCGACCTTTGTTCTCAACAGCAACTCTTTCTTCCCACCTACCCACCGAACCACCGTCACAATGTCTGGAGAGGCGTGGCTGTACCTGTTCGCCGTGTTGATAAACGCGGTGAACCTGTTCCTGCAGGTCTTCTTTACGATCATGTACAGCGACCTGGAGTGGTATGTTATGATGGCCATCCGTTTTGTCTGGGTACCTTTTGGAGCAACTGCTAACATCCCACAGCGACTACATCAACCCCATCGATCTCTGCAACCGACTCAACACGTACATCATCCCCGAAGCGGCCGTCCACGGCTTCCTGACCTTTTTGTTCCTCATCAACGGCTACTGGCTGCCTTTGATCCTCAACGCCCCGCTCCTCGCATGGAACATCAAGAAGTATGTTGCGACGAAAGCCACGTTTGTTTGCGCAGGGCCGCCTTGTGGGGCCGGTCTCTGGAGTCTGTTACGCATGCTAACCTCACGTCTGTAGGATCGTTGACAACACCCACCTTCTGGACGCAACGGAGATCTTCCGGAAACTCAACGTCCACAAGAAGGTTTGTTGCACCCTCTGCCCCGTCCTTGACTTGTCTACTTCTCCGGCCATTGTGACTAACGCCCCCCACAGGAATCCTTCATCAAGCTCGGCTTCCACCTCATCATGTTCTTCTTCTACCTGTACAGCATGATCGTCGCCCTGATCAAGGATGAGGGCCACTAGAGCTACCTCATCTCCTCCCCGCTCACGATCAACCTGGGCAACACCGTGATCAATGTCGCAATCGTGTATTTGACCCGCCTGACTCGCCTTGCGCGATGTTTATCGCCCCCCGGATCGCCAGCGAACGCACTCACGCTCCCGCAGCCGGTGGATGCCGCGTTGCGCGACGTGATCGAGAAGCTGGACAACCTGCCGCCACCCCACCAGGCTCTTTTCACCACGGAAGCCATTCGGATTGTCACCGACCGGCTCATGACGAGGGTCTTTCGGAAGAGCCTGTTGTCCATGACCTTGTTGCTTCAAGTTGTGTTTTTGATGTATTCCTACTTTGTCCTTACCTACGTCTCGGGAGTGTACTGGCCGGACCCATGGCGTCGCATATTTGTTTCTTTCCTTTTCGGCTGAGCCTGCATAGACTGGGAGGGGACGACGACGGGAGATCGAAAGCGGGGAGAAGGGAAATAAGAGGGGAGACAGGAGAGAATGGAGAAAGAAATGAGGGGTAGGAGGAGTACGTGGACAGCACGGTAACGGGCGAGATGCGACGCGATGCGCTGGTTTTCATTTTCATTTTTGTTTCTGGCTCTTCCTCGCGGACGAGGCATGGTAATGATGTTTTTAGTGTTTTTTTATCGCCTGTGTTTATTTATACCTGTGTCAAAACACGCCGCTCCGGCGCTTATAGGCGTTCTGTCTGACTGCCGAATATACTTGATAGTTCTTGTTTGTCTACTTCTTTTGCCTTTGAATGTCTCTCTGTGCCTTTGTCCATTGTCTCTATCTCCTCCGGCTTTTGTTCTACTGCTGCTAGTATCTTGGGATATGCCTGCCACGGGTGAGCTTTCTGTTGTAGCATCGCTGCAAGTAAGCATGCAAAGCTATCAATCGGGTAAAAACCAAGATGAAAAAGAGATAATTTCACTTGTACACTCGAAATACCTGCCTCTTCGACAGGACTGCAATGTCACATGTCGAACTTTGCTTGAGGCTGTAGTTTAAGTCACGTGATCTGTATACCGACTTGTGGGCGTGGTTGTTTATTTTGGGCGGTGCCAGATTAAAATGGCAAGCTCGCCAATAAATCTCGGTTTTTGCCGCCTGCAGCAGCCCACGCCCCAACACAGCTTGCCGCACCACAGACGGCGCATTTGCTTTTTACCTTGCGACTTTGCCGTGCCTGACTCAGTGACTCCTACATCCGGCGGCACTCCCAATTCCTCCAACGACGACAATCTCGAGCGATCGACCGCCTTGTACCTTTCCTACCCACTTCCTTTTCGCGACACACACACACACCACGCCATGGCCGACTTTGGCGACTACCCGCCCAACATGGCGCCGCACGACGCCCTCGTGGTACGGTCGCAGGCCGAGCCCGACCACGCCGTCGTGCCCTACTCGGCCGAGGACATGGCGCGGCCCACGGTCGGGCCCGCCAACCCCTTTCGGCGCGCCAACATTGAGAGCAACACGCAGCTCGTACGCAGCTCCGAGACGGGCGCGGCCAAGCGCAAGAACGTGCTGTCGGGCACGGCGACGGAAGCGTTCCTAAGCGAACACACGTTCCGCAGCAAGCACCGGGCGGTGGAGCGGCGGGGCGGCCCCGCGCGGGTAGTGCTGACGGGCGACGAAGTGAAGCAGCAGAATGCGGCGGTGCGGGCGGCGCGCGAAACCAAAGGCAGCGCGACAGTCGCGGAAGGCGACGGTGCGTACGTGGGGCCGTGGGCCAAGTTCCAGCGCAAGGCCGTGTACGACGAGGTGGGAGACGACGAGGAGGAGGATGAAGAATATGAATACGAGTATGAAGACGACGACGACGTCGTCGAAAGCGGCACGGTGATCCCGGCGCCGGCGTCGGCGCTGGCGCGGCGCAAGGAGCTCGAGACGGTGGGCGATGAGACGACGGCGTTTGTGGGCAGCGAGCAGTACGACTACCAGGGTCGCACGTACATGCACGTGCCCCAAGACCTGGACGTGGACCTGCGCAAGGAGGCCGGCAGCATCACCAACTTTATCCCGCGCAAGCTGGTGCACACGTGGAAGGCCCCGACACCCGGCCAAGCCATCACCGCACTACGTCTCTTCCCCGAGTCCGGCCACCTGCTGTTGAGCGGCAGTGCCGACAACACCGTGCGCCTCTGGGATGTGTACCACCAGCGCGAGCTGCTGCGGACGTACACGGGCCACACGCGGGCGATTACGGACCTGGCGTTCAACCGCGACGGCACGCGCTTCCTGACGGGCTCGCACGACCGCTGGATGAAGTTGTGGGACACGGAGACGGGCCAGTGCATCAACCGGTTCCGCACGGGCAAGACGCCGCACTGCCTGGTGTTCAACCCGTCGGTGGAGGGCGCGCACGAGTTCTTGTCGGGCATGTCCAACAACAAGATTCTGCAGTGGGACACGCGGGCGACGGCCAGTGGAGGGAGTGGCGATAGAGGGGACACCGTCAACGAACCCGTCCAAGACTACGACCACCACTTGGCGGCGATCAACTCCATCACCTTTGTCGACGAGAACCGGCGGTTCATGACAACGTCCGACGACAAGTCGGTGCGCGTGTGGGACTACAACATTCCCGTGCCCATTTCGTATACGAGCGAGCCGTGGATGTACCCGTTGACGCGGGCGGCGGCGCACCCGTCGCACAAGTACGTGGCGTACCAGTCGGGCGACAACCAGGTGCTGGTGTACTCGGCGCGCGACAAGTACCGGCAGAACCGCAAGAAGGCGTTCAAGGGCCACAACAATGCGGGCACGGCCATAGACATAACCATCAGCCCTGACGGGCAGTTCTTGGCGTCGGGCGACACGTCGGGCTACGTATGCTTCTTTGACTGGAAGACGTGCAAGATGTACGAGAAGCTCAAGGCGGACCCGGCGGGCGGATCGGTCAACCACGTGGTGTGGCACCCACAGGAGACCAGCAAGGTGGTGACGGCCGGCACGCAGGGCGACATTAAACTGTGGGACTAATCGAGGTAGGAAAATGGGAGAATGGAAACGGACTGGGACATAGGCAGCATATTTCGGCGTTCTTTGCGTTTAGGATTACAAGGGGTCAGGTTTTGAAAACGGATTTGTTTAGACAAACTATATCACATTCAGCGTTCTTCAGTCGATTCTTTGAGGCTTGAAATGGCACGCATAGCCCCAGGCGGTACAGTGAGAACATGTCGGGCGTGTCTGGGGACATTTTGACTGACCTTCTTTCGTGTGGCTGCATTTATGCGCTGTTCGAATAAAGACAGCAGGAATACCAGAACGGTTATGTGGCTGGGCCGACTCGGTCCCTTGTATTAACTAGACGTCGCTACCTGGCCGGCCAGTCGCACGTCTTCTTCTTTCTTAAAAGCCACCCAGGAGACCAACCACCATATGTGCCCAGCGTGTATTCCGACATCACAAACAACAAAGTATACCGGCATGCGAGTGATTTGCGATCTACATCAAGCGCATACATGGAGCAAATCGACAGCAACAACGCCCCATGTCCTCGTGGCCGTCTCGCGCTCAAGCCCGCACTGGCAGGCAGCGTGGGAGTCCAGCGACGAGCTGGTTGCGGCTGCTTTTTCCCTCTTGCAACAAACGCAGCTCATCCCACAAGACGCGCAAAACGATGCATCCACGGTCCGTCTTGTCGCCAAGGAGCGATGGGACATTCGGCGACTCGTCGTCTTCGACCTCTTCCATGCGACCTACGACGCCAACACAGCACACCTGGCCGACCAAAACAAGTTGCCTGTGCTCTCCGTCTTCCTTGGCAAAAAGGAGAGCGCGCGTGTCGCGGGTCCGCCAATGGCCAACAGAGTCAATGCCAATATCCGAGCCATCCATGACTCGACAGGTATGAACAGCAGACCGCCGTTTGCCGTTGACCACGCCGACGGAAAGGTTCCGTTCTACAACAGTCCGCGATCGTCCTGCACCCACGGCGTATCTTGACTATCGGACGACATACGACCATGAACTGGGAAAGAATCGTGTATACTTGTATGGTTCTCCTGGTACTATACGTAGACGTGGGTGGTGTGATGCCGTAAGTCGACAATGCCGGTGGTATATTGGCTCGACCTTGCCACATGTACGTCGGACTATGGATCGTTCGAGCGGAGTCGCGCAGATCGAGAGAGCAGCCAACAGTCTGCGGCCTCACAATGCACGTACCGGGCTACCTTGACAGGGTGGCTGACCGCAACAGGAGCCCAACAACCTATGATAGTTAGACCCTTTCTCTTTTGTTTACAAACTCCTTATAGTATAGATACAGTCTCGTTGGAAAAGAGAACAAGGAAAGTCAGACTCCAAACCGTTTATCGCTAGCACAACCAAAAAGGCCCCGGGAAAACACACCAACCAAACGCTCAGTCTATGGTGGGAAAAGTAAATGAACAGAAAATAAAACAGAAGCTCCGCTAGGCCACATGCAACGACTAATTCCGCAGGAACGTCTTGAAGACGTTGCTCTCGGTGCAGTCGACCCACGGGTAGCCAATCTCGCCCAGGTAGGTCTCCAGCTCGCTGACCTCGGCGTCCGGGCACAGGATGCCCGTCAGCACCTTGCCAATGTCGCTGCCCTCGTTGCGGTACTGGAACAGGCTGATGCTGTAGCGCGGGCGCAGCGTGGCCAAGAACTTGTCGAGGGCGCCCGGCCGCTCGGGGAAGTTGAACATGTACAGGCGCTCGTGGGGCACGGATGAGCGGCCGCCCATGAGGTAGCGGATGTGGCCCTTGGCGAGCTCGTCGCCGGACACGTCGGCGGCGTGCATGCCGTCGGTCGACGCAATGCGGGCCATCAAACTGCTGAGCTGCTGCACGCGCTCGGCGGCGTTGCCGGCGGTCAGCGACAGACCGAGCAGCACGTTGGCGGCCGAGTCGTCATTGAACCGATAGCTGAACTCGGTGACGGCGTGGGGCATGATGGCGTCGATGAGCTCAGCAAAGGCGCCGGGCCGCTCGGGGATGCCGACGGCCAGCAGCGCCTCCTTGCCCTCGCCCAGCGTGGCGCGCTCGGCGACAAAGCGCAGGCGGTCAAAGTTCATGTTGGCGCCGCTGGTGATGGCGACGAGCGCGCGGTTCGGGTCGGACGACGGGTTCTGGGCGACGTATTTCTTGAGGCCGGCCAGCGCGAGCGCGCCCGCGGGCTCGACGATGGAGCGCGTATCCTCAAAGACGTCCTTGATGGCGGCACAGGTCTCGTCGGTGGTGACCTGGATGACCTCGTCGACGACGTCTTGGCAGATGCGGAACGTCTCCTCGCCGACGGCCTTGACGGCGGCGCCGTCGGCAAACAGGCCGACCTCTTTCAGGAAAACGCGCTCGCCCTTGGCCAGCGACTGCACCATGGCGTTGGCGTCGTACGTCTCGACGCCAATGATCTTGACGTGCGGCGCGATGCGCTTGACATAGACACCAATGCCGGAAATGAGGCCGCCGCCGCCAATGCAACAGAAGATGGCCTCGAGCTTCTGGATGTTGGTCTGGCGCAGCAGCTCCATGCCAATGGTACCCTGGCCGGCAATGACGTAGGGGTCGTCAAAGGGCGGGATGTCGATGAGGCCATCCTGCTGCACGCGGCGCGCGCACTCGAGCTTGGCGGCGTCAAAGTCCGGGCCGTGCAGCACGACGTGCCCGCCCATGCGCGAGACGTTCTTGTGCTTGATGCTGGGCGTGCCCTCGGGCATGACAATGGTGGCCGGGATCTTGAGCTTGCGGGCCGAGTAGGCGACGCCCTGGGCGTGGTTGCCGGCGGACGAGCAGACGACGCCGCGCCACGAGTCGGCCGGGTCGAGGTGGGCCATTTTGTTGTAGGCGCCGCGCAGCTTGAAGCTGAACACGGGCTGCTCGTCCTCGCGCTTGAGCAGCACCTTGCACTCGAGGCGGTTGCTGATGTTGACGGCGTGGCTGAGGGAGGTCTCCTTGCAGACTTCGTAGACGCGGGAGGTGAGGATCAGGCGGAGGTAGTCGGGGTGGCCGTTGGGGAGGATAAACTCCTCGGGCAGCAGCTTGCGCACGCGGGCGGCACGCTCGTCTGCCTCGGCCGACGCCAGGTCAACCAAAGACTCGGTCCGCGAGAGACCGGACACGCTGGGCGTCCGCGCCGGTGTCGGCCGGCCGGCGGTGCTGGTGCCGTTGCCGTTGCTCGTGGTCGTGGTGGTGGAGGAGGAGGCGGCGGCCGACGAGCGCAGCGGCACCGCATTGGGCGAGCCATTGACGACGGTGCTGCCGTTCAGCTTGCCCACTGTTGGATCGGACATGATGTGTGTGTGTGTTGGTGTGGTTGGGGTGAGAAATGGAGGAGAACGGGAGAAGAAGAGAGGCAAGAAAGAAGAGTGACAAAAGAATAGGTCAATTCGATATGGGAGAAAAACCTTGAAGAGTCACCGCTACCGCAATGCCACTAACAAAAGCTCTCAATTGGGAAAGAGATAGCTAGCCGCCAAAAAAAAAAAAAAAAAGGCAAGAGCAAGGGGCCGAGCGAGGAGGCAAGAGTCGTTAGCGGGGTTCCACGGCGGTCTGCTTGTGCCTGTGCATGCAGGGGACGGCGACTGAAGCAACAATCAACGTCTACGGCGCCATTGGGCAGCATCCGATAGCGGGGTTTCCTTAGTGGACGGCGGCAGACAAGGGACACGGCAGCTGTAGCGATGATCTTTCAGTGGACGGTCACTGTCGCACAGCGGGCACGCGGGCACCTGCGGGTGGGGTGAGCGACCCAGCAGAGAGGCACCAGTGAACCACCAAAGGCCGAGCGCAATTAGTGCACGTCATTGGCTGCAAATGGTTCTACACGGGCAAAAATCAGTCCATATTTCCGTACTCCGTACTCCGTACTCCATAATTACTATTCACACAGATCCGGCCTTTTTTCAACGACCTCACAAGACAGCATTGACAACACCTCGACAGCCCATATACCGCAGCACAGCAATCGACGACACAGCCTCAACACCTACACATACACTGACCGCACACAACCGCCGCCATGTCCAACCTGCCGCCGTCCGACGCCATGCCGTCGTCGTTTGACGACAACGTGTGAGTAGAGCCCATCGTGACGACTGCCGTGACGATGTGCTGACCTCCCCCCCTCACCAGCGAATACCAGGCCACCCCGATGCAAAAGTTTGGCCGCAAGCTCCTCAAGGAACCCCTCATTCCCATCGGCTGCACCCTCACCGTCGCCGCCTTCATCAGCGCCACCCGCGCCATCCGCAAGGGCGACCACCACCAGGCCCAGCGCATGTTCCGCGCGCGCGTGCTCGCCCAGGGCTTTACGATTATTGCCATTGTCGGCGGCGGCATTTATCTGGCCGACGACCGGAAAAAGGAGCGCGAGCACTGGGCGCTGGAGCGGCAACAAAAGCAGCAGGCGCAGAACGAGAAGTGGATCAAGGAGCTGGAGGCGCGCGACGCGGAGGACAAGGCGCTGCGGGAGCGGCTGGCGCGGCGGCGGGAGCTGCGCAAGGCGGGGGGCGGTGTGAGCGACGAGGCAGCGGAAGCCGAACTGGAGGCACAGCTGGTGGCGGCGGCCGAGCGGGAGGCGCGTGCAGCGGCGGCGGCCGGCAACGGTGGGGGTGGCGTGCTGGCGGCACTAGGAGGGCTCTTTGGCGGCGGTGGAAAGAAGAGCGAGACGAGCAGCACGGCGACGGCAGCAGCAACTGCGGCCCCATCAGAACCAGAGCCCGAGGCGGCGACACCTGCGGCAGCAGCAGCATCAGAGACCACCGAGGCCAAGAAGGGTGCGCGGAAGAACCACGGCCGGAGCCAGCTGGATACGCTGGGCGACCTGTTTGGCAAGCGGGGAAGCGGCTCGGATGGCGAGGAGAAGAAGTAGGATTTGGGGGTGATGGACTGAGAATGTAACACTACGGAGAACCATCTGCGACGACATACACAGAAAACACGATTGTACATAAGATTGACACAAAAGGGACAGACGGGACAATGGGCAACTGGGATGAAACAATGGCATAGTGTGGACAGGACATAGCTCTACTCAAATTCAAGAATGATCACAAAAGGCGACCAAGAAGTAATAATCCGACCCAATAACCGTAAGATAACAAAACAACGCCAAGGCCACTTATACCATACTCCCGCCGCTCCGGTTGGCTCCGATGAGGCCGGCCATTTCGAGGAGGGCGCGGTCCGCCTCAATGTCGCCGGTGCCCAGGTTGATGCGCCGGCGCGACTCGGCCTCTCGCGCCTCCCAGGCCCACCGCTCCGCCTGCGCCTTGGCCTCGTCGTCGCCACCGCAGCCCCAGACCTCGAGCGCCTCGATGGCGAAGCGGTCCTGGAAGCTAAACATGCGCGCCGCACTGGCATGGAAGGCGCCGCCACTCCCTCCCCCGCTGGGGCGGCCACGGTCATGCGTCATGACGCCAAACTCAAAGTTGGCGTCAATCATGAGCGACAGTGGCCCCAGCGGCAGGAGGCCCTCGACGGACGACTGGACGTGCTGGTGCTGCTTGAGGCTGGCCTTGACGGCGGCGCCCGTGGGCGAGGGACACCCAAAGCCGATGCCGCCCGCGTGCTGGTTGGCGGCGGACGGCTTGACAAAGGCGGCGTAGTCGCGGTTGAGCGTGGACGCGCCAAAGACGTCGTGGACGGGACTCAACTGGAACAACAAGGTGTCGCTGTCGCCGAAGCACTCGCGATGGGTGAGGCGCCAGGGCTGGCTGACGTAGGCGCCAAAAATGAGCGTCTCGTCGTCGTCATCGTCGTCCTCGGCAGCGAACGGGCGCTTGCCGTTGCCATAGGGAAACCGTCGCGGAGGAAGGGCGGCCGCAAACGTGGCTTCCTGACCGCGCGGGGTGTCGCTGATGCGCGTGCCCTTGACGAGCAAAATCGTGGGTGCGCGCCAGTTGAACACTTTGGACTCAAACGAGCCCATGGAGAAGCCGTCGCTGTCGCCCGAGTAGAGCGGGCGCAGGCGGTGGAAGAGTGAGGAACCCGGGATAAAGAAGGAGAGCTGAGAGAGGATGTTGAGGTTCATAATGTGATTGACCGAGTCTTGCAGGAGGAGCGGCGGGATGGGGATATCGTTGGGGGGGATGGTGGCAGCCGACGATTTTCGCCTTGCGAGTGTTGCCGGAGTAGAGGTGGTGTTATTGTTGTTGTTGTTGTTGTTGTTGTTGTCTGTATTCGAATTGTCACCACCTGCACTGGCGCCAGCGCCAGGCCTCATCCGCGACAAATCGAGGTTCTTGGAAAAGAGAAAGTGCTCAAAGAGCGCATTGAAGCCACTAAAGAGGAACGGAAAGCACACGGGGATGATGGCGTCAAAGTGGGCAAACTTAATGCCCGGCGATGTCTCAACATCAAGAAAGGTCGCAAGGATGCATTGTGCCGTTTCCCGCAGGCTGTCCAGCGCGTCTCCTGTAAAGCGCCCGGCGTACAGCGAGAGTTGTTCCTGCGGTCCGAGGGGTGCCACAAGAAGCAATAGCATCAGCAGCCGACGGAAGTTGTCGGCAGGGATGCGCGCGCCATGCAGGGTGGCGGCAATGTCGGATGCCTTCCGTGCCGATGTTTTGGGGCCGGTAGGTACGGAGCTGTTGACGTAGTCCAGCGCCTCAAAGGCCGCCAGGACCAGCTCGTCGTGGTCGTCTCTCGGGAGGTTGCCGTCCTCGTCGTGGTCGTCATGCTCCTCGTCGTGATCGTCGTCGTCCTCGATGGACGCGTCCACGGCAAATCCTTGGTTGCCAGTGGGCCCCGTCGGCGTCCGTGATGCTGCAGCGGCTTCTTTCTTGTCCTCGGAAAACAGCTTGCGGTCGTGCACGGCCAAGCTCCGGAAGAGCAGCGTACGGCGGTCACTAGCACCGTGGGCCAGCACGCGCTTGTACCGGTCGGTCAACAGCGTGACCACAATGACCAGCTGCTCGAGACCCAGGACAGCGGGCGCTTCCGACAGAAAGGGGAACGCGCCGAGGTAGGAGAACATCTGGAACACGACCGGCGACACGCCCAGGATGTCTGGGATGGCCAGGAAGCGCGCGACGGTGTCTTCCTTGAGGTAGCGCAAGACGTGGTGCTTCCTGTCGTGCTCCTCGGGGGTGGTGTTGTCCCCGGCGTGGTTGACGTCGTCGCCCTCGTTACTACCATTGCCACTCCCGTTTCTAGATCCATCCTCATCGCCATCCTTCTGTCCACTATCCCGGCTGACATGCGGACTGTCCACTGTGGCGTCTGCGAGGCTCTTAAAGTTGTCCTTGAGCGAGTAGAGCTCGAGGGACGTGAAGCATTTCTGGGCGAAGCGGTTTGCCTAATACAGCGTCAGATACGATACAGCACATCGCGAAGATGCTCATCGGCACTACTCACCAGCTCTTTCACGAGCTCCTCGTGCGACCGCTGCACCTGCGGCGACGCCGACTGGCCCTGTCCCATCGTGTTGGATGATGTCTTTGAACAGTCGTACTGAGAGAAAGTTGAACTGAGAAAGTCGCACCGGGTCAGTCGCTCCTTGGTTGCGGTGGTCGTCGTCTATTGCCCGTCTCGTTCCGTCGAAGGGTCGCTGCAAAGAGGGCCAGATGCGCAGTCCGAAACAGCCGTCGTCATGGTGGTACGGAGTACGGAGTGCGGTGAGCAGCTTCGCTTGGTGCGCGGGGAACGCCGCAGTGGATATCAATGGGAATCAAATGCGGGTTTCAATGTTGTTGTGTGGGTTTCTCTGTTGCTTTTTTCACAACGCCCTTTGTGGTGTGTGGAAACAATTGATGTGAGACCAGGCAGCCGAGTAAGAAACCCCGAAAACATGAAAGGAATCGAGACAAGGCATACGATTTGGGCAATATGGAACCACATGAATGGGAAAGTAAGCGGCCCCTTGGGAAGGAAGGCACGACTTGGCGGCGGCGGCGAGTAGGCTGCCGTTAAGCTCATGTGGGGTCCTTGTCGTTCTCATTACTACTTTGGTCGGTGAGGCGGGGGAGGCACGGGTTTCTAGTGCACTTTTCTTTTGGAGGGAAGGTGCGCTCGGTACGGTCTGGCGCCCCTGCAAAGTGCACTATCAACCAACAAGGTGTGGCCTAACATAATTCGGTAAGTAGGGGTAAATTAATACGTCATTCATTAAGCAACGAAAAGCAACGACGGCACCCTACAGACTGTTGTAGTAAACCTTTTTACTGGGCCTTTAACACATCTCATACTCACAGCAAGCAGCATAGAAATTCCTTGTTCGTCGAGATTGTGGTGAGATGAAGAGAAGATATAATGAGAATAAACTCGCCGATGGGAAAGTCTGCCTTTTTTTTTTTTTTAGCAAGGGAATGTTTCACAAGTAATTTTTGAAATAAAAAAAAATAAAATAAAAAAACAGACGAAAAAAAGGAAAAAAAAGAAAACAAATGAATATGAGAATGAAAACAAAACCAAATTCACATATTTTTATGCAGTTCATTTGCATAAAGTTTTGAGGCGATATCTTATAGAGAGTATTTACCAAAATATGTCTCAGCATCGGAACGTTCAAAGCCAGTGTCTCTATTTGTACGACATACACTAGTCTCTTTTCCAAAAGAAAAAAGCCAAATAATATGCGTGAGATGAACGGACTTATATCAATTTCTGGTAGCTGAAAGATGGTGGAAGCTGTCACAGTTCACCCTCATCGTGACTGGTCGTGAAAATTATCTCTGGAAGCGGAAATGCTCATGGAGTCTTTTTGAGCAAAATATGTCGTGGTAAACAACAATGGCTAGAGCTGTGCAGCAGAGTCGACTACTCTTGTCTGCGATGTTAACATCAAACTTGCTCTGTGTTTTCTTCGTCCCCCTTTTGCCCCTTTTATACCAGTCCAATAGACCACGCTACAAACGATAAGACCATAAGACAACATGTCATATAATTGTTCTTCAGATGGTCGGAGGCCGCCAAGTTGAGTGAAATATGAAGGAAAGGTATTAAACCAGTCTTGGCCTGAAAACCTCGCCTTTTTTTGCTGCGTACCGCTTACCTTGCTGCTTTGCCGTTGCTATTCTCATCTCTCAGTTGCTTCTGCAATTTTTCAACATTCGCTGATTAACATTTCATCAAGAAAGGCCCCGATTCTGCCTTTGGCACGGAACGACAGCCGTACTTCTCCCCGACCACGCTCGATCCTGCTCTCGCCGAGCCCTCGGCGTGTCATCATTGTCACGCCCAGCCCCGACGACGGCAAACGAAGCGGCAGCGGCAGTCGTTATGGCGAAGGCGAGGACTACTTTGGCGACGGCAGCCATGAATGCAGCGACGTTGGGCCGGCCGTGATGGCACCGGCGTTGGCCCGGGGCAGAATCTGGTCCCGAGCATCGCTTCCCTCGACCACCTCGACAACTGCATCACGGCTAACTTCCCCACTGGCTGTCACCAGCCCTGGCGCGTCACCACGCGGCTCGCCTAGGATACCGACTTCTCCATTGGCCTCTCCGTTGCTTCTGGTGGGGCAGCGGCACGGCAGTGGACGGTGTCTCGGCCCTTGGTGCAACTGCAGCTACCGTCGCCACCATCGTCCCCACCGGCGCGGCCCACACTTGTCACCGGCATCGCTACAATCACCACGGCCAGTGTCCCCATCGGTGCCCCAATCGGCTCTGCTCCAGGTGCCGTCCATACTCCCGGGGGGCAGTATTGGAGGCGACCCCGAAGACGACCCCAACTTTGTGCCTGACCCTTGAGCCGCACCGGCCGCGTCGCCTCCAACCTGTCGACGCTCTCCACGACCCTGCACCCGGACAACTAGGGCTGGGGCTGGTTCCGGAGCGATATGTTTAGTGTCTTGATCGTCATGGTGCCGCTGGGCCTGGCCGCCGGCGCCTGCGGCTGGGCGCCCAAGACGGTGTTCACGCTGTGCGCGACGTCGCTGGCCGGGCTCGAGGTGTTTGTCAACACGACGCTCGTGCGTGTGAGTTTGTCGTACGACACCATTACCGCCATGCTCCTGCTCGAGATCCTGCCCGTTTTGTTTCCAACTATGGTAAGTCTTTTGTCCTCCCTTCGGTCGTTTCTCCTCCCTTCGGTCGCACCCCCCTCCCCTCCTCTCCTTCGCTCCCTCCGGTCGCTTCTCCTCCATTGACGCTCCCTTCGGTCGCTAATTCTTAGATCGGCATCGCCGCCGTGTACGCCGACGCCACGACGCTCAACAAGTCGTTTGTCATCGGCTACTTGCTCAACAACATCCTGCTCGGCACCGGCGCCGCCCTCTTTGCCGGCGGCATCAAGCTCAGCAGCCCCGAGAGCAGTTATTCCGAAGACATTAGCGAGTCCGCCCTTGAGCTCATCAAGCTCACGCTCATCGCCACGGGCCCCGTCAAGATGACGTGGGCCATGATCTACGTGACGACCGTTCAGGCCGAAGTGTCCATCGACCCGGGCGACGGCACGCCCGCCGCCACGTACATGTCGCTCGACGCGGCCGAGGCCACTGTGGCACTCTCGCGGGGCACGGCCATCATCCTGCTGGTGCTGTACCTGTCGTGGGTGGTGTTCCGGCGGATCACACACCGGGGCGATTTTGCGGACGACGACCACGGGCGGCGCGTGGCGGCGCAGCTGGTGCGGGAGACCTTTGCGGCGCCATCGACAAAGCAAAAGGGTGGCGTGGTGGGCATGGCCAACATGCTGGAGCATGAACGGCAGCAGCAGCTGCCGGTCCAGGGACAAAGGGGAAGAGAAAGAGATCGGGACGGTGGTGAGCGAGGCGAGGGAGTGCAGGCGACCGACGAGAGCGGCGAACGAGAGGGAGCAGAGACGATAGGAAACACGCCAGTGGCCACGGACAAGAAGAGAAAGCGCGTGTTTGATAGTATCCCGACACCCGTGGCTGCCGTCATCATCCCGGTCGCCATCCTCATTGCGCTCGCCTCGGCCGTCGTGTGCTCGTACTATCTTGTTCAGAGCATCGAGCCGCTCGTTCGGTCGACGTACGAAGGCGCCGCCGACACGGCGGGGAACGGTGGATTGCCCGCGCCTATGTCCACGGTCACGTTGATGCCAAGCCAGACGGCCACTACAGGACCTTTGCCATCCTTCACGGCCTCGCCAGTGCCTCCGGCTTCGGCAACACCTCCCGAGGCCACGTCCGGCATCCTCAAAGGCCACTTCGTGGCCAGCATCGTGCTCCCCCTCATTGTCAACGTGTACAACTTTATGCGGGCGGCCGAGATCGCGTCGTGCGGCGGCCGCGACGTTAGCCTGGCGGTGCACATGACGTACGGAGCGGGTGCGAACACGATCCTGCTGACGCTGCCGCTGCTGGTCGTGGTTGGGTGGCTGTCGGGCCATACGCTGAACCTCGACTTTGAGTCGTTTGACGTGTCGATCCTGGCCGGGTCGGTGTGGGCGACTTCCATTCTGGTGACGAACCAGGTGGACTACTTCCGGGGGTTTGTGCTGCTGTGTCTGTGAGTGTTCCTGTGCCCTTTTCTTTTCTCTCTTTTCTTCCTTTCCTCCGACCCCTGCTGACTTTACAGGTACATCATCGTGGCGCTGGCCATTTTCTTGTACAAGGAGTGAGCGACTGCAATGGCAGTCTCGTGTGCCTGTGCTTTTCGTGCTTCGTTCCTTTCCTTGTCCATTCGCTGGATATTGGTAGAGATGGTCGTTTCTTTGGCTGGGTGGTGATGGGTTCTTGTTTACTTTGGTGCATTTTGGGAAGCTCTGGGGAGCTCCAAGTCGGGCCCCACTCCACGCACTGCCTGATTGGATGACTCACCCGGAAGCTCCTCCTGGGACCCACTGTATTTTTTTTCTGCTCGCTCGCCCATAAATAAATTTTGGCGTGCCCAAATTTCTTTCCCCTCCTTTCTTTCTTTTCTTCTTTTTCTCTCCCTGGGGACGCATCGCCCTCGTCAACGTCGCGCCTCCATGCTACATACGGAAAAAGAGAAAAACACTATTTGTGCGAAACGAGAAGACGGCGACAGCGACGACAAAGAAGCCGTGTGCAGGGTTGGGCTGCTACGGGCTGGATCGAGACGAAAGCGAGACTTCGACACGACGCACCACGACACGACGGCAGCTGCACCTTGCCCCAGCACGGACAAGGAACGAAAAAAGGATGGGGGCTCCAAAAGGGCTTCTTCCTCTCTTGGTTTCGTCTGGGGCCCGAGGGCCGTCTACCGTGGTGGGCAGTCGTGGTCGTCTCGCGTCTTTCTTCGACTCGTTTCGCCGCCTCTCTCTCGTACTTTGTGCTTTTCTCTTTTTCATCAGGAAGTTCTTTCTTTTGCATGAGAAAAAGTCGGTGAACAGCTTCATATACGCCGTCTTCCAAGTCTCGAAGCTCGCCAGGGCGGACAGTCTCGGAGATGGCTAGCCTGAAAGGGCCTTGCGCCACTGTGCGTCTTGTGATTGGCATCAGAAAAGCAGGGGGAGGTGGGCACTGTGATCGGACTTGTCCTTTCCTTTGTCACATCTCTTTCCTATGGGAGAGCCATCGCGAAGCTTCGTGGTCTCGGATTCCTCTTCCTCGCGGAGGGGGGAGATGGGAAAACACATTAGTTCGATGCGCGACGTGGGGCCTCGCATTCTCTTGACCTTTTCTTTCTTTCCTTTCCTCTTTCTTCGACCCTTCTCTCTTCTTCTTTCTCTTTCTCATTTTCCTTCTTTTCCTTTTTGTGTCATATAAAATTCTGCCGGTTTCGAAAGAGGGCGGTAGGTCTGGCACAGGAGGGACGAGGAGGCGAGGGGGAACTGGATTGGATTGGAGGCTGGGATTCCCCGAGGGATCGAGGACTTGAGAGACCGAGAGGGTCAAGGTGTGCACTCGAGGCCTCCATATTGCAATGCCGCTTATTCTTTCGAGGGCGATGCGTCCCCCTATTTTTTTTACCCCCATGTGAGTTGATTTTCTCCCCCTTTGTGCGACTGAAAAGGACGTCTTTGCCAGGGATACTGCTAACAGGTGTGTGGCCTCCTGTCTTTGGACGGGTGGTTGTCAGGTGTAGGTGAGGTGGAGGGACACGCGAGACACAAGATAGGGAATTGTGGCACGAGAAACGATGGGTGGTTGAGTTAGTTTCGTTACTTTGAATTGATCGTGGGTTTTACATTATCATACAACGTTTTTACGTGTCTCTATGTATGCGCTCCTCATGTCGCTGTCGACACGCCGGTCTTTCTGTGCTTCTCCAGCGCTTCAATGTCTTCAGGCCGCTCAAACGCAGCCGTCATCACCGTCTCGGCCACCTGCAGCAGCCGTGCGTCGTCAAAGAACTGCCCGATCAGCTGGAAGCCCGGGCAAAACGCTTCTGCTTCGGTGGCTGCTCCCGTGTCTGCTGCCGGCATGGGAATGCTGATTGCCGGGAGTCCCGCCAAGCTAGCCGGCACCGTAAACACGTCGTTGATGTACGCGTCCACGGGCGACGGCGCCGCCTCGACGTCCGCTAGCCGTGGTGCCGGCGTGGGCGCCGTCGGGCACAGCAAGAAGTCCACCTGCGCGGGACCGCGCTTGTCGGCCAGCGGCAGGCCCTCGGGCAGGTCGCTCAGGTCGATGTGGTCATTGCTCTCATAGGGATCTTTGTAGACGCCCTGTTCGCCCACCGGCTTGTGGTCCCGCAGCGGGTTCGGCAGCCGGAACACGGCGTCAAAGTCGCGCACGATGACACGGCGCACGCGCTGCGCCTGCACAAAGTAGTTGTCGCGCGCCGAAGAGCTCAGCACGTAGTTGCCGAGCAGGATGCGGCGCTGCACCTCACGACCGAGGCCGGCGCCACGAACGCGCTCGTACAGGACGGCCTCATCGGCCTCCTCGCCCTGCTCGCCTTCGCCCTCCTCTGCCGGGGACGCTGCCCCTACCTCGCCCAGGTCGCCCACCTGGCCGTAGCGTACGCCGTCATAGCGTGCCAGGTTGGACGCCGCTTCGGCAGGCGCCAGCACGTAGTATGCAGACAGCGCGTGGCGTGTCGACGGCAGAGATACAGCGACGATGGTAGCACCCAGACTGCGCAGGCGCTCGGCTGCCGCCGCCCACGCCGTGCGGATGCGCGGGTCCAGCTCCTCAATGTTGTACTCGAGCGGGATGCCAAACGTGATGCCGCGGAGGTCAGTGGCGGCCTCTTTGCCGTCGTAGGCTGACCGCTCGCCCGCGATCCGCAGCCGCGACGCCAGCGTCAGCGACGTCGGGTCGCGGCTTGCGTCGGACTCACGCCAGAGGCCAGAAGTCTCCTCGCTTTGCTGGTTCTCGCTCCGCTCATTCTTTGGGCCCTCGCTCCGCTCGCCGTCGCCCGCGCCCACAATCAACCGCCGAATGGGCGCCACTGTCGGCGCCAGCAGGCCCACTGTGTCCAGGCTGTTGGCATACGGCACCACGCCGAACCGCGACAGCATGCCGTAGCTCGGCTTGAACCCGACGACGCCGCCGTAGGCGGCGGGCAGGCGTACCGAGCCGCCCGTGTCCGTGCCGAGGGCCACGTCAGCGTCACCCAGGCGGACCGCGACGGCGGAGCCGCCAGAACTGCCACCGACGGACACCTGACCGTCGGAGGGCCCGTCAGAGGTCTTGTCTGCACTCCCAGCGCCCTTGTAAGTTCCCCCAAAGTGGGAAAACAACGAGTGCGAGCCCATGCCAAACTCGTCCAGATTGGTCTTGCCCACGACTTGCGCTCCCCGCCTCCTTAGCTGCGTGACAATGGTGGCCTCAAAGGGTGACGCATAGCCCTGGAGGATGCGGGAGCCGCAGGTGGTGGGGTCGGTGCCGTGGGTGGCAATGTTGTCCTTGACGGCGAGGGTGAAGGTAGAGGGGGAGGAGGAAGGGTTGGTTTCGGTGTCGATTGACTCTGGAGAGATTTTCTGTCAGTCTTCCATTCTATACCTTTCTTGATCACGCCGCAGCTCACCTCTTGCGATGAACTGGTTCCAGTCATTTGTTGGCTGTGCCGTCGTGGAGGCCCTGTCTCGGGTCGAGGCTGTCGTCGACAGGCGCCGCCGGCTCTGTACATGGTGTGCAGCCATCCATATTGGCGGCCGTAACCGGCAAGGTGCGGATGTGTGTGAGAGGCGTGAGGAGGAAGACCAGGAGGAGGTCGAAGACGCTGTCCTCCTCTGGCAGAACTGCCGGATTGGCGCCGACATGGTCGATGGCCGGGGAGGCTAAGACGCGAGCTGTGTTTTTACGACGTGAAAGTCTATACTACCATGAGTGCTGCACAGTCTCTTGTCGCCGTGGTCGGTTTGTCGTCGGGGTCCTGGCAAAGAGGTGAAGCATTTTGGTGGGATGACGTTAAAATTCGAAGCTTCCCTTGCGACCGCTCGCGAAAAATAAAGTGGGGCCATGGCTTTCAACTGCACCACCTCAAACACCACTTCAATGCGCAAAGGATACCACTGTGATGAATGAGTGAATTTGCCTGGCACGTGAAGAATATTCCTTCTTCTTTCTTTTTTACTACACGTAAGAAATGAAACTTATAATATTTCTATGCAAATGGATGTTGTCAAAGTCTGTTCATCCGCAAAGGGCCTTGCAGGCGCAAACAGACCGCCAGTTGTTGTGTTGGAATAGCTTCACATTTGTCCTCCAGCTATGTTCCATATTGCAGTGAATTCCATCTCGTTCTCCTCGAACTGTGGCATGGCAAAATAAAAAAGAAACCATCAAAGACACCTCTCGGAACCGCTATACGACGCCAGCTAGGACTAAACATTCGAAACATGTCAACCGAAATAAGAAGCAAGTCAGCCCAAAGAAATCGAAAGAATAGGAAATAAAGGGAGAAAAATAAAACAGAAGGAATCATCATCGTTGAGGACATTCGCAAGTATAACCCGTTTGCATGGTATAAGAAGAGACAAAGACGCCGCGTGAGAGAAAAGAAAGAAACGGTGTGGGCCACAGAACATGCGTTAGGCCGGTTGACATGAAATATTTGATGTTTGATTTTTTGGATTTGAATTTTGGATTTGTGTATGAGTGTGTATGCTTTCCGTTATATTATCCTGTTTTCTACATGACGTGGATTCATTCCCAGACCAAATTCACTTTGGCGGGTATGTTACATTGATCGTTGGTGATGTCGCCTCTATCAAAAGACTCAAAAGAAGGGGGATGGTGAAGGATGAAGGGTGAAGGGAGGAATAAGGGAGGGTGCTGTGGAAAGGGGATGATACATGGTTACAAGGGTTACATGGGGGGGTATGGGTTGAAAATGAATGAAAATTGGAGAAAAAAAAATGAAAATGGGACAGTACAGGCGGTGTATATGTGACATGAAGTTATGGGAGGTTGAATGTGCAATGCGGCGCAAAATTAGAGAGTGAGAAAATAGACAGTTAAGAGAAAAGAGAAAATTGTGAAAAGAAGAGGTCAAAGGGGGAACGAGGAACGACGGTAGGCATAACCAAAGCCAAAACGGGGTGTAAATGGGGGGAAGTTAAGAATGTTGGGGGGGTATAACGGGTTGCGCGCCACCAGATATGAAATAGGACCCATCACGAACAAACGAAAATGACATTGACTAGGCCGGCCAAAACCTTCTTTTCTCGTTTATGCCTAGATGACGTTCGTCGTACCGCCGATCTGGCGCTTGACAAGCTCGCGAGCCCACCGAGCGGTCTCGACCGTGCGTGAAGAGTACTCGCGGTTAGTGCGCGTCTCCTTGATAAGGCGCAGCACCCACTCTTGCCGCAGAGCCTCGGTGAGCTGGCCGTCAGGGAATGCCTCGGCAAGGTCGCCGATGACACCCATGGCCGACCGCATGAGCGCCTCGCTGCGGTTGCCGTCGTTGGCGAGAACGTTCAGTAGTTGGAAGATGGGCTGGACATACGGCTGGAGAGCCTCGGCTGGAGAGGAGTTAGTACGTTGCGAAGCACGAGGCAGTTGAAGGAAATGAGACTCACTCTTCTGGCTGGAGGTCATAGCACCAATAACACCGCCCCAGGCGTCCATAATGCCCTCGCGCAGCGAGATGATGTAGTCGAACATCTCGTAGCTTCCGTCGTTGCCGGTGGTGACGGTGGCGGCCTGCTGCAGAACCTGGGCAACGACCGAGAGGTAGGTCTCAAAGTGGCCGCCAATAGCGCCAGCGATATCACCAAAGCACTGCAGAATAGCAGGCTTGAACTGGTTCGATAGGGTGGTGCTCTGTAAGGTGTTAGTATTTGCATTAAGAGAAAAAGCTTGGGCGAAGGGCGGACTTACGCTTAGGTTGGTGAGGAGGTAGTTCATGAAGCTGTCGCACCACGGCTGGCTGCGCATGCCCATCGAGCGAGTAATGTCGCTCACGAGGCCGATAGCCATGGAGCACAAGCTGGACTCCTCCTGGTTGTCGAGGGCCTTGATCAGGAAGGGCGAGAAGGCGTCCATGTACTTGACAAAGTCCTCCTCGAGCGCATTGGCCAGGCTGCCAATTGCCGCGAAGACGGCCTCGGGCACCGACGACTTGCCGCCCGAGTTCTGCAGGATCTGGAGCAGCGCTTCCATCATGCTGTCGCCCTGGGGCGCAATCTCCTTGTCGAGACGGCTGACAATAGCCTGCAGGACGGTGCACAGACTTGTCTGCATGTCCTCGAGTGTGATCTTATCCTCGACGCTGACCACCTGGCTCTGGAGCGGGATGGTCTCCTGGAGACGCTTCAGGATGACGTCCGACAGCTGCGCAATGTCCTGCAGGCTGTCCTGGGCGGCGTTGACGACAAAGGTGTTGAGCACCTCGTAGGCGGCCGTGCGCACAGCAGGCTCGGCACCGGCCTCGGCGGCCGTAACGGACAGCAAATGCGTCGCGCTCTGTGTGAAATGCGGCGTCAGTGGGTTCTGTGCGGAACCGGGTTCACCGGCGAAGCGCTCAGCCAGGTTCATCAGCGCCCAGCAGCAGGACGCCGCCATTTTGGGGCTGCTCAGCAGGCCGCGGAACAGGGACTCGATCAGCGGGGTGAGGTGCGTGGCCGGGTCGATGGCGTGGGGGCAATTCTCGGTGATGCGGCCAAGAGTAAAAGCAGTCGAGTCGCGGACCTGGATGGACGGGTCGTCGATCATGGAGATCAGGATGCCTAGGGCGGACTGGATGATCGGCTCGAGAACCGCGTCGCCGGGGCCCTCCATGATCGCGCCGAACGCGGACACGGCGGCATCACGCTGGTGCCAGTCCTCGTGCCGCAGGTTGGACTCGACAAACTGGATGACGTGGGGGATGATGGTGGGGCCGACGGCCTGGGCGTAGAGGGTCAGGCACTGGTAGGCAGCACGCGAGATGTTGTATTCGTCGTCGGCGGCGTCCTCGTCCTGCTTCGTGAGCAGGATGAGCAGGGCTGGCACGACTTCGCTGGTGGCGACGCGGGCAAAGTTGTAAAAGGGGCGGAGCTGGTCCTGGTCCTCGACGGGACCGACCTGTGCGTTGTCGTCCTCGATGGCAATCTCCTCCTCGCACACGGTGCTCCAGAACTCGACGGCCAGCTTGGCGACGTCCTCGTCGTCGGACTTCATGCCCATTATCGTGAGACCGAAGAGAGCCTTCTCCATGTAGTACCGCATGTTGTCGTAGTAGAGCGCCATGATGCGGTTCAGGCAGCCAAAGGCGCCCTGCTGAATCCGGCTGTCGGACGCCTGCGTCGCCTCGCAGACGACCTGCATGATGTAGTTGCGCTCGCCCTCGTGCTTGAAGTTGTTGCCGACAAACTCGAGGGAGTCGCTCAGGGCGGTGATGGCGGCAAAGCGCACATCGTTGTTGGTCTCCTCCTTGCGGGCGCCCTGGACAACGGCAGTAAGAATAGAGTTGGAGAAGCCGATGAGGCTGGTGCGGAGCTCGGGGTCTTGGCTCTCGCAGACGAAGCCGATCGTGGTGAGGGAGGCCTGCTTTTGATGGGCCTCGCCCTGGCTGACGTTCTGGACGAGCGTGGGCATCAGCTCAGGCCACTGCTCGCGCGGCAGCTCGATGGCGCCGATGGCGGCGACGACCTGGGCGGCGGCCTGGCCGGCCTGGCTGTTGGTGGACGACAGGGTTTGCAGGGTCAGCTGCTTGATATTTGTCTTTGTGTCCTGGTCGGTCTGCTGGAGCCATTTTGCTTGGAGTTCGGCCTGGCGGGTTGGGTCGCGGCCTGTGAAGGCGTTCTTGAGGGCAATACCGGCGGCGGCACGAATGTGTCCTTGGGCGTCTTCCTTGGCGAGCTCCTGGACGAGCGTGGCAAGGTAGAGGGACTAGAGAGAGGGGAGAGAAGACAAACGTTAGAAAAGCAAACGGGAAAAGAGAAGAGCACGCGCATTTGACGAAAGGAAAGACGTACGAAGTTGGTGGCGGCAGCCTGCTCAAGCTGCTGCTCAGCATGTTGACGCAACGCGTTGTCTGTAAATCTCGGTTAGCAGGGGATGACCACACGATGCCAACTTTGACGAAAAATGCGAGCGGCCACGTCGAAAAACGCCCCAAATCCAGCAAAGCAACCAAACCATCCGGATGCACTTCTGCCGCAGACGGCACGACGAAGGCAGCGGCGCGTCGCGGCGCGTCGCCGTTTCGTTGCTGCGTGCTGGCATCGCCACGAACAACCCTCCGTTTGGACAACGCCCTCCCCGTATCTTCCTCTCCTCTTCTCACGCCAAAAACCGTGCCGTCGTGGGGAGGAGCTTCGCGAAAAAACAAACCACCGCCGCAGGGGGGGCAAACGTACCGGGTGACAACGAATTGGTCAGGATTGTGTTGATGTCCGAGTTTCCGTCCATGGTGTCGATTCAGATGTGTTTTTCTGTCGTGTATCGTGTTTCGATTCCGTCCCTACTCGTTGTCGTGGGTAGGAAGGAAGAAGGTCGAGGGTGAGAAAAAACTAAAGGAAAAAAGGTGGGCGTGGCCTCTGTGTGGGGTGCTAAAAGCAAGCAGCAGGCGTAGAGAGAGAGGGGGCAACGACAGAACAAATGAAACAAAAGAAACCGAAATCTGCGTGAAAGAATGAAGAGAAATGGGTTTTGAAAAAGGAAGGTCGAGATGGGTGCACCCGTGGCGTCAGGTATGTCGAAAGGAGACGAGGCTAGATGGAGGAGTTCGGAGAGTGAGGGAGAGATGGAGGAAGAGAAGGGAGGAGAGGGAAGGAGAAGAGGACGATGTTGATGGAAAGGAGGTGAAGGCGCGGCTAGGCCTAACATACGCTACGGTCCCTATTTTTCGGCGTTCTTGCCCATCTACGGAGCACTATTACCACAATTCTAGTTCACAATACGTCGTGGGCCCCCCGGACCTTCCTTGGTTGCCAGCGCTTGAACAAAGTGGGTATTTTGTAGAAAAAAAAAGTAGAGAATAACAACAAAAACAAACGCGAATAGAGGAGAGCTCGACATGAGACGAAATGAGGAAGGTACCCGAGCTAATTGGCGACAACAGGAAGGAGAGATGGAGCTCCAGCACCGCGAACTCGACTTCCTCGTGAAGAAGGAGCTGTTCAAGATGCCAGTCGAGGAAGGAGCGATACACATGACAGGCCAAAGGATAGGCAGGGGCGACCGCCCATTTCAACAGGCTGCAGCGGTCAAAGGCAAGAGCCGCAAACAGGCTTCAGCGGTCAGTCGCAGCTGCCCTCAATTACGCATTGTAGGGAAGGAGCAGAGGCGCTCGAGGCGGTATGAGCTTGATTTTCTCCTGGTCAGTGGAAAAACAAAGGCCTGGTTGGCTGGCGTTTCTCGCACGGTGCGCTTTGTTTAGCACTAGGCCACAGTGAGCAAGGGTGTCAGAGGGGCAAAAGAGCCCAGCTCAAGCAAGTGCAGCGCGCTCAGCAGCGGACGTGGCGCCCCGTACGCCCCGTAATTTATGGGTTCGTACGGCATACAGCGCGAAAAACAGTGCAATTTACTCCGTAGGGGAGTTTAGCAGGCGAAAAAGTTGCTGCGTAAATACGAGGGACCGCACCTTCCCTCTCTGCTGGGCAACGGGACTCACCGCAAAGCGAGACGCGTTTTTTCCTGAAGCGGGGACAGTAAACAATGGGAGGGGCTGCCTTTCAGCGTGCAAACCTGCGAAAAGCGATGAAAAGCAAGAGCGATTCTTTTCGTTTTTGTGCACTTTTAGGGCATTTCCTGCACGATTATCGAAAAGGATGCAGCATGCACCGAATCAAAGGCCCGACCAAGCAATCAGCAGCTTTGAGCGGTGGCCTTGTTCGCGCGCAGCCACTTATGTACTTTGGCTCTTGGTTGCTCCTTCCCTGTCAGTTTTGTGGCCCTTTGTTTTGTTTGTTTGTGATGGTGGGGCTGCGCAAAAGGAGAGCGAGAAAGGGAGGGAGAGAGGGGTTGCGGGATGACTGGCGGCGCTGTTCAGGCGGCCCCACACAGTGTGGAAACACTTTAGCACTGAGGGACTCGACGGCGTAAGGGAATGACTCAAGCCCTGTGGCCAATAGACAAGGCCAGGTCAATCAATGTGCAGAAGCTGGCGCCTTGCCAGGCGTACCGAGCGCACCTTCCCGCCGACAAGGCCAAGTACGAGCCGGATGGAGAAGATGAAGATACTTACGTCGTACAGCCCGTTCCTTCCTTGCTACCACCTACATCAAGGCCTTTCCAATCAGAAATTGTTAATAATGGCAGAAGCTTTAATTGTTATGAATGCCTGCGATGCGTGCCATTTGATAATGCTAATGTTGCAGCTGGACCCCTACTTTATGATTTCCATTCTGTCTCAGACGAACACTGCCCCCCTTTTAAGACATGAAAAACACCCCTGAAACGAAAACCCTGAATGCGAATAATACACCACCATGTCGAAAGCAAAAGAACAGTAAGGTAAGTACTGAAGGCACATGAGATGAGAGAATACCACTTTTAAGTTTGACCCGGCTTGGTTCGATGCGTCGCCCGAGTCTTTTTGTTTGCTTTTATTTTTTGGACCGCCACGGCTCCCTGTTCTCCTTTTCCTTTTCGTTTTCTATATCGTGGGTCTCGTCATCCTGCGAGAGGGCCGGCGACGATGTTTCCTAGAACATCGACTCGGCTTGGGCCTCCAGGCTCTGGATGATCTTGGGCTTGGGCTTGTCGGTAGAGCCGTTGGCGGGCGCAGCGGCACCGTTGCCGTTCTCCAGGTCCAGCTCCTTGCTCAGGGTGCGCTGCGGCACGGGGCGGGCCACCTGCGGCGTGCCGGGCTGGCTGGTCATGAACTGCATGCGTTAGCGATGATTCAATCCGAGAAACGGGATGGACCGGGGGGACGTACATTGGACGCAGCGCTCAGGACGGCGTGCAGGGAACTAGTCAGGACGTCCTCGTGCAGGCCGACGCCCCACACCTTCTGGTTCGTGCCCGTGGTGCACTCAATGTAGGTGGCGGCGCGCACGTCGCGGCCGCGGCCGACGGCGTGCTCCTTGTAGTCGTGGACCTCCAGGTCCGTGCCGATGATCGGCCGCAGCGCCGCCGCCAGCGACGAGATGGGGCCCGTGCCGCGGCCCGTCAGGTGGTGCTCCTCGCCGTTGATCAGTAGGACCCCATCGAACACGCGCTTCATGTTCTTAGTGTCCTGGGTGCGGCCGGGCGCCGTGGGCGCGGGGCTCGTGGTGCGGTCCGGCAGGATCTTGTAGTCGACCAGGCCGAAGCGGCGGTTCTCGCGCAAGAAGTACGTGGTCTCGAACAGCTCGGTGATCTCGACGGGCAGCAGCTCGCGGCCGCGGGTCTCGGCCATGCGCTGGACGGTATGCGAGAAATCAACCTGCAGGCCGCGCGGCAGATCGAGGTGCAGATACTGCTGGATGATCCAGGCGGCGCCGCCCTTGCCGCTCTGCGAGTTGACGCGGATGACGGCCTGGTAGTCGCGGCCAATGTCGTGGGGGTCCAGGGGCAGGTAGGGCACCTGCCAGCGGTCGGTCGCGTCCAGGCTGTTCGTCTCGCGGGCCTGGAAGCCCTTTTTGATGGCGTCCTGGTGGGAGCCGCTAAAGGCGCAGACGACCAGGGAACCGCCGTAGGGCGCGCGCGGGTGGACGGGGATCTTGTTGCAGACCTCGACAACACCAATGACGCGGTTCAGGTCCGAGAAATCAATGTTGGGCGTGACGCCCTGGGTATACAGGTTCAGGGCCAGGGTGACCAGATCGACGTTGCCGGTGCGCTCGCCGTTGCCAAACAGGCAGCCCTCGACGCGGTCGGCGCCGGCCATCTGGGCCAGCTCGGCGGCGGCCACGGCGCAGCCGCGGTCGTTGTGGGGGTGCAGGGAGATGCAGATGGTATCGCGGTTGGAGATGTTGCGGCAAAAGTACTCGATCTGGTCCGCGTAGACATTGGGCGTGGCCATCTCGACGGTGGCCGGCAGGTTGAAAATGATGGGCTGCTCGACGGTCGGCTCCCAGGCGGCCTTGACGGCCTCGCAGACTTGCAGGGTAAAGTCCAGGCGCGTGTCGGAAAACGTCTCCGGGCTGAACTCAAACGCCCACTCGGTGGCGCGCACGGCCGGATCGGGGCTGTCCTTGGTCAGCGAGCGGACCAGGCGCGCGCAGCGGGCGGCCAGCTCCAGGCTCTCCTCCTCGGTGAAGTTGAAGACGATGCGTCTAAAGCACTCGCTGGTGGCGAGGTAGATGTGGATGATGGCCTTCTTGGCGCCGTGGACGGACTCGACGGTGCGCTTGATCAGGTCCTCGCGGCAGGGCGACAGGACTTGCAAAAAGACGTCGTCGGGGACGGCGCCGGGGGTCTCGATCAGGCGGCGGGTGAAGTCGAAGTCGGTCTGCGAGGCGGAGGGGAAGGAAACCTCGATCTCCTTGTAGCCCAGGTCGGTCAACATCTTAAAGTACTGCCATTTCTCGTCGCCGTTCATGGGGTCGACCAGGCTCTGGTTGCCATCGCGCAGGTCAGTCGACAGCCACCGCGGCGCCTTGGTGATGGTCTTGCTGGGCCATTGGCGATCCGGCAGGTTTACTGGCGGAAACGGCGTGTATTTTGTGGAGGGATCTTTGAGCCTGTGAGGTGGGAGAGAGAAGAGCTGTCAGCAGGAGATCACGAGGCCGGTGCCGGAGGGACACACGAGAATGCGCCGAGGGGTAGGAGCAGGGGACAGGATGCTTGGAGCGCAAAGGAGCTCGTCACTTACATAGGCATTTTGGCGGGATGTGGACAATGCCAATAAGGAGAGGAGGAGGAGGATGAAAGGAAGAGAGAGGGAAAGACAAAATCGTGTCAAAGAGTCAGACCAAAAATTGAAAACGGTCGACGTTGGGCAATTAGGCAATTGGGCGTGGTAGTTTGGGAGGGGGGACTGTTGGTGAGGGGCGAGGAATGACACAAGCAAAAAACTTTTGACTGGGGGAGGCAAAAAAGTGAAGCTGGTGAGCAATGTCGAAGATGGTCCGCCAAGCTCTCCTTTTAAAGATGTCCAAAATTCGGAGGAAACAAGCAAGAGCAATAGAAGGCTGAAGGGGTTCGAAATTCCCGAGGCCGAGTCTGAGTCACGATGCGGAGGCTTGAGAATGGGAGAGAGAGAGGAGACAGGAAAAGAATGGAGCGTGGGAAACGAAAGCGAGGATTCTAAACGAAAAACTCGGGGTAGACTAAAAAACTATGACTATATTAGGGACCTTTTTTTCTTATGTCACCAAAAATGGTAAAAAGAAAGAGTGAGAGTGTGAGAGCCGAGAATAATAGGGAAAATGCTACTGTTGCTCTGTTGCTCTTTCCCTTTTTACATATGGTCTACGCTGTGACTTCCTTCCCTTTTTACTGTTCCTGCGTTTTGTGTTTTGTTCTCTTATTTTGAATGAGCCTGCCGGTTGCCACCTGCACCTTCCCGTTGCTACCGTTGAACCGATGCAAGGCGGGCAGGAAGGGGTTTTGAATTGACTGGGAAGGGACGACTTTAGAGCCAGCACCGGTAAAGTGTGTGACTAAAGAGGCAGGGACGATGAAGGGACGTGCTAAGAGAAAAAAAAAGGTAAAAAAGGAGTGACCAAAGAGTGAACTAAAAATTGCCCTCCAAAAAAGCCCGCCGCGTCAAACGCAATTGCCATGACGCCGCGAGGGGCAAGAACGTGCCTGTGCAGTGGGTGTGTGAGCTTGCATTGGCCGTGAGTTGGCCGTGCGGCGGGTGAGGCGAGACGAGGAGGGGAGAGAGTCAGAGTAGTGAGAGTAAGTAAAGCCGGTCACCGCGGGCCAAAGTGCAGCCAAAAAAAAAAAAAAAAAAAAAAAAGGAAAGAAAAGGGACCAGGAGAGACAAGCGTTGGGCTTAGCGGGGGTGGATCCCCGCCCTGTTCAGGTTTTTTTTGCTGTTAGCGGATTCGCTGGAGAAAGAAATCTCATGAGTGACTGACACAAGGAAGTGCGTTTTGTGACCTACGTCTGCATTCTGCGTCCCTGAACGGCTTTGTTGGCATGGAGAGTGCGAATGCTACCTCTCATGCACAACGCCGGAGGGCAGTGGCCATCCCCGGGCGTACATCTGCAGGCCAGCGGTATTACTGGAAAACCCGCGATTGACGCAGCCGAGAGGTTGCGGCGGCAAGTGGACAAAGAGGGCGAAAATGGTGGGTGAAGGCGACGTAGTGACCTGGCAGAAGAAAGGGGAAATACACCCACTTGAAGTGATGGCGGAAGAACGACTGTATGCAGAGGAACATCGGGTGCTCACACAGTCACTCACACACACATGTCCTCCAAAGGGCGTATTGTTCAATAGGCACGGTCGGCACGCAAATCGCTGCAACAGAGTGGAGATGTCACAACCAAGGGCTATGCCGTTTATGGTGATGAAAGTGATAGGCTACGAAGGTTGCAAATAAGCCGAAATCACGGAGCTTCGACAGAACATCGTGGCCTCCGCAGATCACGATTGAAGGACACGTTTCTTCACATGCCTTCACATACGCCTCTCCCCACCTTGGTCCTTCGTTTCCGTTCTGCTTTTGCTTTGTACACTGCGAGGTAAAGGTCAGGCGGGCCGCTCGTCCAGCTCCAGCTTTAGCTCCGGCTGCCAGGCCGTACAGACGGAGCCATGCGGTTCGTGCACCTATCCGTAGGAACGCTGTGCCATGTGCACCTATCCGCGTCTTTCTTGAACGACGCGACGACGAGTTGGCTGGGGAGATACGGAAGAGGCGCTCGTGCTTGTGTTTGTACGGAGTACTCTGTATTATTTGTCTTATTTGTACGTCGTACTCCGTACTTTACTTGTGTTGTTCGTATTACGTTGGCATGGTGGGACCCGTTCTGACAGTTTTTGAGGATGAGAAGAAGCATACGAGTGCCCACCATCGAATTCGGAGCTCGAGAGTCAGATGTGGATGTGGATGTAAATACAAAATGCTCTGTGCGTCTCGTAAGGACAAAACGTCCAACGGCACCGGCACCAGCACGGTAATGATTACATATTCTGTGTATATTGTGGACGTTGGTGGATCATTTTGGTATGGGATGTGTACGTTGGTGAGTCAACACAATTGGAAAAAGCAATGAAAAATATATAAATGTGAATAATTGTCTGTTGGTATCTCTCGTGAAATAATACAACGTAAAAAATAAAACAACTGCAAGGAGTGAAGCGAGCAGCACGATGCTCCCAAAAACATAAACAGAAAATGACCACCAAAAAACGCCGTAAAAATAGCCAACTTAAATAACCTCTCTTACCATAAAGAGGGCCGCTCCTACATTACATCCCCATTATTTTTTTCATCTTGTATTTTTTTCCCCCACCGTTTTCATCTTCTCTCAAAGACCCTCGACGTCTTTCCTTCGGAAAGCCTGTTCTCGGCTCTCTTTACAGAGAGTAGTTTTCTGTGTGCAAGAAAATCTCCTCCAGCATGTCGTCCCCCCAAATCTCCGCCTGCAGTCGCGCCACCGTCGTCGCCACGCCCACGCGCATGCTCGCCGGCCCGCACACAAACACGGCCGTGCGGCGACCTAGCACGCCGCGCCCGTCGCTGCCGCCCGTGGCCCACTCGCGCAGCATATAGCCCAAGTCTGGGCGGCCGTACTCGACGCTCCAGCCGCCGTCAATCTGGTGGGGCACGGGAAACGCAAAACGCATGAGCGACTTTTGGAACTCGGTGGGCGTCTCGGGGAAGCCAAAGTCGAAGCCGGACGGTGGGCCAAAGGTGGATGTGGGGCGGGCGCCGGATGCTGCGTCCGGCCGCCGCTGGACACCGCCGACGTCGGTCCGCAGATGCGCCAGTTCTGGCGGGCGCATGCCCGTGTGGTCGCCGCCTTCACCAGGCTCCTGCTGCTCCTCCTCGTTCTCGGGGTCCACCTCCCCCGCCTCGATGGCTTTCCGCATGGCGGACGGCGGCACCAGGTTAAAGTGTGGTGCGTCGGCGCGCGGGTGCGGCGTAAAGTGGAAGTTGCTCTCCTCCTCCTCGGCGGCATAGGCGGCCGTCGACGACACGAGCGTGCTCAACCCACTGATGCTCATGCGGTTCTTTTGTTTTTGTTTTGTGTCTTTTTGTGATGGTGGTGCCAGTGTTGCCGCTGCCACCGACTTGCTGTCCTTCTCCTTGGTGTCGGTGCTACCGCGGCCCTCGAGCTGCCGCAGCGACTCGTCGGGCGTCATAGACATGTGCTTTCCTGGCGGCGGGTTAGGCGGCGGCGGCGGCACCTGGTATGGCTGCAGGTACTTTTGCTGCGGCAGCGCCGTGATGCGGTCTTCGTCCTCGGCGCGCAGCTCGCGCTCGCGTTCCGGGTCGCCCTGGGCCTCGGCGGCGATGAGGGCCGAGTTGCGCTTGGAGGCAATGCCGGCGACAAACCCGTCGAGACGGTCGTGGAACAAGTTGCTGAGCGGCCGGGGCGCGCGGGTGTTGTGGTGGGCGCCCATGGCACCTTCTCCGGGCATCGAGAAAAGATTACCCAGCTGCTGGTTGCGGTGGTCGGCGCGCGTGGCCGAGGTGACAAAGAACTTGCAGGTGACCGACTCGGGCGGCGCGGCCTCGCGGCAGATGCGCAGCTCCTCGCGGAACCAGTCCATGGCCTCGAGGCGCTTGAGCGCCCAGACGACGACAATCTTCTTGGTGATGGCTTTGCCGTCGCGCATGCGCTTGATGAGGTTCAGCAGCTGCGACATGAGTGAGGTGATGCCCGAGCCTCCCGCAATCAGGATGCAGGTGTCAAAGGCGGCCAGCTCGCGGCGCATGCCGCCGTAGGGCCCGTCGAGGAAGGCGCGGTAGGTGTGGAAGGGTCCCTTTTCGATGGCCGTCTCGAGCACACGCCGCGTGAAGCCGCCGTAGGGGCGGAAGACGAGTACGCAGTCGCGGTAGGCGTCACCGTAGGCCGAGGGAAAGTCCTCACTACAAAGTGACGAGACGGTAAAGGGGTGGTTTTCGAACAGCGAGATGCCCGGCATGCGCAGGTAGACGTACTGACCCGGCCGCCAACGCATCTGGGTGGGGATGGTGATCTTGATGGCGTTTTCGGTCATGAGCGTGATGGCGGCCTCGTCGCCGACAAAGAAGGACATGCGCCAGGGGCGCGACCAGTTGAGGTTGCGCAGGCGCACGATCTGACACACAAAGAAGATGCCCAGCGTGGTGTACAGATAGGCCCAGGAGCCCAAGTAGTTCTTGGTGTGCCAGAACAGCAGGCCGACGTACAGCAGGCCCACGGGGATGTGCAGCACGACAAAGGCCTCGTAGGCGACGCGGCGGATGAAGGGCAGCGACGCGACGCATAGCCAGATGAGCGGCACGAGGCACGAGATGCCGGTGCCGTAAACAATGACAGAGCTGTTGTTGGGGAACAGCTTCTGGAAGATGGCCATGCCGCCATCGTCCCACACGGGCTGGACGTAAAAGGGGATGGCGTGCACGAGCGACAGGAAGAGGCACAAGTAGCCGGCCCAGCGGTGCAGCACATTGAGGCGCTCCGGGCCGATGCCGGTGATGAGTGTGAGGATGTTGGTCTTGGTGCTGGTGGCGATGATCCAGGGTGTCATGGCGACAGCGATCATGCCGGAGCGGATGGCCAGTGGCGGCGAGCCGTACTGGATGCTGTCCCAGTAGAGCGGCTGCGGCAGGAAGCAGTAGAGCGCAGTAAAAGCGAGCGCAATGAAGCCGCAGGCGAGGACGGCGAGCGAGGAAAAGGTGAAGCGGCGCTTGAAGATGACGAGGTCGGGGATGGGCCGGTAGAAAATCCAGCGGAAGAGGGCGAGCGTGTCGTTGATAAAGGTGATGGAGGACATGTGCGCCTTGGGGCGGAAGGCCGTCTCGGCCTTGACCTCCTCGGGGAAGAAATGGCGACTCGAGTTCTGTCCGGTCGTATAGGCGGTGGCGGGTGTGGCATTGCCGTGGCCTGCGTTGGCGGCGGCGGCGGCAGCTAGGGTCGCGGCCGTGCCGGGCGGCTGGTCCCATTCGGGGTCGGCGATGTACAGGTTGTTGTAGTGCTCCTCGACTTCTTGCTTGTAGATGGCCTGGCGAATCTTGTCCTGCCAGTAGTGCCACAGGCGCACGATGAGGACGCTGGCGGTCAGGGCGGCGGCGAAGTAGGTGAAAGCCAAGCCATACTTGCCGGACTTGATCCACGGGTCGACGGTGTCGGCCTCGACAAGGCCCGGCGGGCTCGTGGCGGTCAGCGGGATGTATATTCGGCGGGCCAGAGATGGCGGGTCTTGTGTGAGGTGCGACGCCATTGTGTGTGTGTGTGATGTGTGGTTGGTGGTTGGTAGGTGTGGGAGTGTCGATATGGTGTTGATTTGTCGTTGTTGCACAAGGTCAAGAGGTGCAAAACCTGGGCAGTCAATCGCCGAGGGATGCCAGATCCCTCAGTCTGCGGCTGCTCTCAAGGGTATTCAATATATGCAGCGAGAGGCAATTGCAACGGCTGTGGCGACGGCCATCGATGTTGGCATGAAGGTGAGGAGGAGAGACAAGACGCCGGCGACAGAGAAAAGGAGGAAGGAGGAGAAAAAAGAGAGGTAAAAATAATATGACGGGATGAAAATGAGAAGTACGGAGAGGAAGACAGGAAAGATAAAAGACAACGCGAAGATAAATCGACAACCACCAAAGACGAAAGCCGACAGTCAAGAGACAAAATGCGGTTGAGACGGAAGGGAGGGGTGGGTCAGTAGTATTGTCCTGTCGTCCCGGGCGGGTAGATATATTGCCAACGGGCCTCGAGGTCGAGGTCGATGCAAGACGCAAGCACTTCAGGTACGCACGGGGATGCAGTGCAGAAGCAGACGCGGGAGATATGCGGGAGATGGTCTCAGTGCTCAGTGCTAGAAGTGATGGAGTGCTTCAATGTCACGTTGACGATGGTAAAGATGGCGAGAAGTGCTCTGGTTGGTTCTGTTCCTGGGAAGAGACAGCGCTTGGGATGAGAGAGGGAGGTACGGAGTCGAGAGGATCGAGTGTTATGGAATGTTCCGCAGGAGAAGGAGAAGAAAAAGGAGACGACAAGATGGATCAGATGGCCAGGAGAGAAAATCGAGTTTGCAGCCGCCGAATGTCCTGAAGCAAGACAGAATGAGGAAAGGCGTTCATCCCAGGAGCATGGTCGAGCGAGGATGGCGGTAGGAGAGATTGGGGTTGCGTGTGTGTATGTATGAAAATGTTCTCCGTATGTGTGGGTTCGTTGTGAGGAGTAATACGTCGTACACAGGCCAAGGTGACGGAGACAACGATGGCAACGGTGATGAGGAAACACGTTGTTGACAGCGGCTGCGCGTTGTGGCGGCTGGGGGCGTTCAAGAAAAGGTCGACAAAAATGCGGCCTGTCAAGATGGGAAAGACAAAAAGAGAGAAGATAAAAGAGAAGAAAAAAGAGGATGGGTGAAGGGTACAAGAGGAGGTGAGAGACGACCAAGACACCCAGCAAGCCCAGTGCTAGGCAAAGTGGGCTCAGATGCAGAAGCTCAGCGGCAGACGGAGCATTAATATTGGCTGGAAGGGCTGGGAAAGTGACCGGGATGGCAAGGTGGGTGGTGGAGGTGATGGGGATTGGGGGTGATGGGACATGGGACATGGGACATGGGAATTGGGGGTGATGAGGCCGGGGGTAGAAAGGTGACGAACGTTAGCGGGGGTGCGTGAAGTGAAAAGAAGAAGAAAAGAAAGCGAGCACAGTGAGGTGGCCGGTGCTTCTGCATGTCACACGGGGAGGGAAGAGGGAAGGAGCGGGCGGCAGGTGGAGGAAGGTGCTGCGGGTGCTGTGACGAGAAGCAGGTTCTACAAGCATCTTCCAGATACGCAGGCGTTGCAGCAGTGGTGGCACGATGATGAGCTTTACAGTGATACGGAAGGAGTGATACGAGAAGGAGTGGAAGTGAGAATGAAAACGGCGAGAAAAGAAGAGAGATTCCCCGGTTTCTTCAGATTGCGGATGTTCGCCTCCATGCGATCAATTTAGCAAGCTGAACGGCACAGCCGTGTCTGTCAATCTATTTCAGTCCAAGGCGAGAAAGAGATGCAGAGCAGACGGAAGAAAAGACAAATTTAGAGATGCACAGAAGACGCACAGAGACGCAACGCGGTGCACAGTGGGCGATGAGAGGACAGAGCACTCGGGAGAGCAGCGCTCTCTGAAGACTAGAGAGTCCGCGAGGTCGACGGTCGAGCGAGGGTCGACTGTCAACGAGGAAGGTGCGGTCGACGTGCGGGTACGGTCGAGTCCAGCCTTCTGCATCTGCCATTGGCGGGCGGGGAGGGGGGGAACGGGCACTAAAGCACTAAAGCGCCGCCCCCAATGTGACTGAACCCCCCATCACGGCCCGCTGATTCGCTGGCAACCATCAAAAAGGGTCGAAAGAGGGTTGGAAATGCGCGCTGTCCAGCGGTCCGTGGTTGATGGTCGACAGGGATTGTCGAGGCCATGAAAGAATGGCGAGCCAGGGTTGGCTCAGGTGTGGACAGGGGTGGCACAGAGCGGGCGGCAAATAGGATGCTGTGATTGGCTGGATGCATCACAAAACAAATAGAGGCAGTCACGTGAAGATATGCATTGTAAATTGTGAACCGTGCTGTGGCAGGAGCTTCTAGATAATTGGCCAATCAGGGCCTTCTCGACTCTCCAACAGACCAACAGGCCCCGACGAGCCCGACCAACCTCCATCACGAAAGTCAATACCTTTTTGCCGATACCACTAACTACACCGTGATGGCCGGCGCGGCCACGGTGCTGTCGATGGGTTTGCTCTCCTCTACGGGAACAGTCTCGACCTTGGCCTCGACCTTCGGGGCGGGGGCCTCCTCCTTTGTCTCTTCCGGCTTCACATCCTCCTTTGCCTCCTCTGCCGCCTTGTCCTCCTCCACCTTGTCGATGGCCTGCGCCTTCTCGGTGCCCCACTTAAACGTCGACCCGTAGTGGTCGTCGCGCAGCGTTTTGCTGCCCAGCAGGTTCTCGCGGAAGGTGCCGCCGGGCACGGCATAGTCCAGCCAGTACAGGCCGCGGCGCTGCAGCTCCGGCACCAGTAGGTCGACGACGTCGGTCCAGCTGCCCGGGTTCGTGATGCTGCCGACATTGAACCCGTCGACGTCGGCCTCCTCGACCCACTGCTGCATCACGTCGGCGACCTCGGCGGCGGTGCCGACGGGGCACGGGTGCAGGCCGCCCATGGCCATGCGCATGCCCAGCCGCCGGGGCGTCCAGGACTCTTTGGACTCTTCTTCACTCACGGCCAGCGCCTTGAAGCACGCCTGGATGGCCATGGCCTGCGACTCGCCCTCGAGATTGATGGGATCGTCAATGGGGAACTTGCTGAAATCCACACCGGTGTAGCCGCTGAATTGGGCGAGACCGGCCACGGGGTCGGCGTACGCCAGCGCCTTCTTGTGCTTGGCCTCGGCCTCCTCCTTGGTGGCGCCAATGATCGGCATGATGCAGGGGAAAAACTTGAGGCTCGTGGGGTCGCGGCCGTTGGCGACGGCGGCGGCGCGCATGTCCTTGACGACCTTGCCGGCCTGCGCGGCGCTGAATGAGTTCAGGAAAATACCCTCGGCGTGCTTGGCGGCAAACGCGGCGCCCGACTTGGAGGTGCCCGCCTGGAAGAGCACGGGCGTGCGCTGGGGGCTCGGGTGGACCTGGCTGCGGCCCGAGACCATGTGGTACTTGCCGCGGTGCTCGACTTTCTTGACCTTGCTGCCGTCAAAGGCGATGCCGTCGGGGGACTTGTCGAGGACAACAGCGTCGGGGGCCCACGACGACTCCCACAGCTTGTAGACGACGTCCATAAATTCGTCCGCTATAACGTACCGCTCGTCGTGCGGCGTGATGGTCTCGTAGCCGACGGCGCGCGCGCTGCTGTTGGTGTGGCTCGTCACTACGTTCCAGGCGCAGCGGCCACCCGTGATGTGATCTAAACTGGAAAACTGGCGCGCGAGCACGTATGGCTTGGAGTAGGTGGTGGACATGGTGACGGCAAAAGACACGTTCTCGGAGACGGCGGCCATGGCGGGCAGCATGAGGGTTGGGTCGAGGTGGGCGACCTGGTGGCCGCGGCGCAGCATCTCGTCCATGCTGCCGCCATACACATCAAAGCCGGCGAACCAGTCGGCAAAGAAAATGGCCGAGACTTTGCCGCGGTCGGCGAGCTTGGCGAGGTCCATGTAGTACTTGAGCGTGTCCTTGGTGAGGGACGTGTCGTCGTCGCGGCGCCACTGGCCGGAGGCCATGTAGCCGCCGACGTTGGCGATCTCGAGGAAGCACAGCTGGATCTGTTTGGGCGCCATGCTGTGCGTGTAGAGGAAGGTAGAGAGAAGGATAAAAAGAATAGGTGAGTTCGGGGAGGAGGATAAGGAGAACGAGTTGAAGATGTGAATGATGAAAGAGGACGGATAAGATCTGAAGAAGAAGCTTATATCAAGGGAAGGAGAGAGAAAAGGCAAGTGAAGAAAGAAGGGGAAGAAGAAAGAAAGAATGGTACGAGGAGGTAGGAGGAAATCTACGGCAAGGCTCGCTGCCTAGTTTCCTTGTGTCCTTCGCCGTCCTTTGTCCCTGCTCCGAATTGTCAGATCTTTCCTGCTTCAGGTCTGACAGTTGTGCCGGAGCTGGGCTGTAGACTGGGGACTGAGGACCGGAGAATGAGGGACGAGAGATGCCATAGAGCAAGAGAGAGAAGGGGCGTATGCCGGCAGGCACGTAGTCCAGACACAACCCGCTTGTCTGTCGCCTCTCGACGGCAGAACACGCATCCAACCGCAGTCTGGTGGGTGTCGTTCACATAGTCTCGTAGCTTCATCTTCTTGCCTCCCACTAGGATGGATCCTTTGCTTGCTGTCCAGCTCTCCGATATTGCTATCGCCTCTTCCATGCGGCGCTCCCCACCACAGCTTCGTAGATTGGCCTTATCGGGAGCTTGTTGACTCCTCGTCGTCGTCCTGCTCTAAACCATGCCCACCTTATTTACACACCCCTCCCGCCTCGTGCCAGATGGATCCCGGCCTCCCGAAACGGAGCCAGCGAGCCTCATCGGAAACTAGCAGCTCGGCCGTCTAAGTGGGTGGGTCCCGGTGTGGGGACCCGCCGGGGGGCTCTTAGCGCAGGCTGTCACTGTCCTCTGGAGAGCTCCGTTTCTTATCGGAGCACCGTCCTGCCCGCCGTTCACGTCAACCATGTGCGCTCTTCAGCCCACTACCGCACTCTTTAGCATAGGCCTCCGTTTAGCTGCGATAGACTGCGATGGACCTCCCCCGACTTGACATCTTATCGCTAGCAAGCAAGCATGCCCCATCGTCCCATCCACGGAGGCTCTCCATCAACGGCCGTGTCTTGTCCGGAGGGAAAGACACGAGGGTTGGAAGAGATGATACAAGTCCGCTAGAGAAGCAAACGGCTTCCTCCTCCTGTCCTGCTGCCCTAAGTCTTGTTCGCAGCTAACAAACTCGATAACCATCCGAGAGGAAAGCGGCCAAGCGGTTCGTGATCTCCCTTCCCTTACCTCCCCTTCCAATGAGAGACGGGCAAAACTCACTTACACAGAAAGTCGTCTTACAGCCTGCGGGTGGTCCTTCCGGGTATTGCAGTGCGTGTCCGCTCGTATAAGTCCCAATCTAGACGTCTAATACCCCACATCGACGTCTTTCTTTGAGTGTGATTGCGACAAGAGATATTGTTGACGCTCTGATCTCTCTGGTCTCTTCCATTTCTTTTCCACTCTTATTTCACTTCATCAACAATCACTGTCTATCATTGTATCACTTTCTATCTCGTCAATCCTCCCCCTCTTCAACATGGACGCCCTCTCCAGTTCGTCGGGCGGCCCGGACCTGGTCGACTTTCTGCACGCCACGGTCCTGTCGCCCAAGGGTCTTCTGTCTCTTGTCGTGTCCATTGTCGTGATTCTCCTTGTTGTATGTCCACTCCCCGCAATTCTTCTTACCACTTAATACGCCTAACACAACCAGACTGAGGCCTATCGCGCCAACTTCCCCAAGATCCAGGGCATCCCCGAGGTGCCCGGCGCGCTGCCCTTTGTCGGCCACCTGCACCGCCTCGGCGGCCGCAGCGGCGAGAACGATGCCACGGTCTTCTCGCAGTGGAGCAAGCAGCTGCAGTCGAGCGTCTTCCAGTGCGTGCTCGGCAACCAGCGCACGGTGGTGGTCGAGGACTGGGCGACCATGAAGCACCTGTGGGTGTCGCAGTCCAACGCGCTGATCGACCGCCCCCACCAGCCCGGGTTTGTGGACAAGCTCGGCATCGACCTGACGGGCTCGTGCATGACGGACCAGGTGCGCAAGTGCCGCGCGGCGGGGATGCGCGCGCTGGGCAAGCCCAACTGGCACAAGTACTACCACCTGCTAGAGCCGTCGTCGGGCAAGTTCATCCGGGATGTGTACAAGAAGTCGGCCAGCGGTCAGGTTGTCGACACCTATGCCTACCTTCGCCAAATTGTGTTTGACCTCGGCCTGTCCCTGACGTATGGCGCCCGCTTTGGCGAGGTCGACGACGACTTTATGCTCACGTTCATCAAGTCCATCAACGGCATCTCGTCGGTGCGCTCGTCCACCAAGATCTACCGCCACTTTGTGCCGCTGCTGCGCGTCGTGCCCGAGTCGACCAACCAGACGATTGCCGCCGAGCGCGTGCGCCGCAAGCATCGCGACGTGCTTTATGGTCGGTACATGGACCGCGTGGCCGCCGGCGAGAAGGTCGACTGCATCGTCGCCGCGCTGCACGAGGACAAGCTGACGGAGGAAGAGGTCCACGGCACGTGTCTGTCGCTCCTCCAGGCCGCTCCGGACACCGTCGCCTCCGGCACCTACATGGCCATTGCCTGGCTCGCCTCGCCCGAGGGCCGCGCCACGCAGGCCGTCGCCCACCAGGCCATCTTGGATGCGTACGGCGGCGACCGCACCAAGGCTTGGCAGATGGCGTTCCGCGAGGAAAAGGTGCCTCTGATTACCTCGTTGTACAAAGAAACGCTCCGCTTCTTTACGCTGGCGCCCTATGCCACGCCCCGCCGCACCGTCGCCGATGTCACCCTCCCTTCAGGCATTGTGTTGCCCAAAGGCATCACCCTCATCATGAACGCCCAGGCCGTCGACCACGACACCGCCCACTTTGGCGACGACGCCTGGCAGTTCCGCCCAGACCGCTACCTGGACCCGGCCAAGACCGAGGCCGCCGGCCTGCCACACGTCGCCTTTGGTGCCGGCAGCCGCATCTGCCCCGCCGTCAACATTAGCAACCGCATCATCTACGCGCTGGTCACCAGACTCCTCCTGGCGTTCGAAATGGACAACACGGCCGACCCCAGCCGCGCGCCCGTCATGGACGCCATCCGCTTCTCGGACGTGGCCAACGCCCTGGTCGCCCACCCGCGCTTCTACGACTGCCACTTCAAGGTGCGCGACGCCGCCTGGCTGGACGCCACTCTAGCCGCCGAGGTGTCGGCGACGACGGCGTAGGGGCATGTTGGGGGAGGGTGACAAAGGTAGCGAGGCGGTGGGGGATGACGGGGTAGGGTCTGGGTGAAAAGAAAAGAAGTACTGTGAGTCTTAGAGAAGGTCTGCAACTGTGGGACTGGCTGTATCAAGGGAAGAAAAGATACAAAAAAAATTCAAAAATCAAAGAAAGAAAATAAATGAGATAAATAACCACAAAGTATATTATTATTAGATCAACCCCCATCCTCCCTTTTTACACTGCCTTCCCCTGTACTATGGGCCAGCCCGCGCGAAATGGCAACAATAATACGGAGTACTCCGTAAGGTAATAAGGTTTAGAGCTGGATCTGTTTTCCTTTCACCCCCATTTGACAGCAGACGACCAGGCTGTTGACCGCCACCTCATTTCACCGGGACCAACGAGTATCTTTTTTTTGTTTTTTTTGGTAGGGCTGCCTTTGAATGGTCTGCCGTTATGCTAAACACTTACGTCGTACAGTACGACGCAGTCCGCCATCATCAGCCCTGCTGCCAAGCCGGAGCGAACCGTGCTGTTGGGTCTTTGACCCTGGGTCTGGAACGTGGGATACTTACGCCCGCTTCTGTTTTTGTCGTTTTGAGCGTGTCCATTTCTTCATGTCCTATGAAATGACGCCACGTGCAGGGCTGAATCTGGTTCTTGGCCATGTCCTATTCCCATTTCTTCTCGCTCTACTCCGTACGTCGTACGTTTCCCCATGGTGGATCTTCTGTTTTACTTTGCACTTTCTTTGCTTCTTCTTTTGTGTAGGGGCGCTGAGGTTATTGTTGATAAAAAAAAAGATCCGTTTCGCCCGTGTCACGATGCCTTTGGCGTGTTGCTCTCTCTCTTTCCCTCCTTCTCTGCAAGGCACTTTCTCCTTCGTCCCTTCTTTCCATACTAGACTGTCTCGACACCGCCAGCGTTGGTGTCTTCCATAACATCTATCCAGTTCCAAAACACACAACATCTCCACCATGAAGCTCCCCGGTTTCGGCACCCTGGCCATGGGCGTGCTCTGCGCTAGTCCGGCCGCTGCCTCGGCCTGCCGCGCCTCCAAGGTATCGAGCAGTGCGTCGGCGTCAGCGTCGGCTGCGCCCCCGTCGCCGCCCGACCCTGCCTGTGGCACCAATCTCGTCACCAACGGTGATTTTTCCAACGACATCAACTACTGGGCCATTACCGGCAACAACGCCGCCACCCTCGACTCGTGCGCGTCCTATGCCCACTGCATGGGCATGTACTTTGGGTCGGGCAGCGTGCAGGTTTCCCAGGATTTTGCGACGGTCGCCGGCGTCGAATACAGTGTCAGCTTTGCGTACAACGCCGTTTACAATGCGGGCGCCGATTTCGCATGCACCATTCAGAGCGGCGGGGTGTCCGCGTCGTACGTGCCGATCCTTGTCTTCGGATTGTGGAAGACGTACGCGGGCAGCTTCACGGCCGGCGCGACCACGACAACGGTCGCCTGTTTCGTGTCGTCGAGCAGTTTCACGCAGTTTGAGCTGGCGGACCTGGTGATTACCGAGCCATGCCAAGGCGGTGAGCGGTAAACGATCTTGAAGGGCAGGGTCGGTGGGAGGACGGTCGGTCGTGGTCGGCATCGTACCTACTTTCTTTCGTTAATAGCTGCCATACATAACGTTCGTCACGATGGCTGGCTTTCATTACCAGGCTTTAGCTTTGCAAAACATACATGCCCCCCCCCCCCCCCCCCCCTTTTTTTTTTTTTTTTTTTGCTACATCTGGGCGGGCTGCCTGCCAGTCGTTTCTTCCGTTTTACGACACCTTTAGACTTGCTCCTTCCACAACGAGCGCGACAAGGTCACAAGGCGCGTTCGTCTTCCATATTGCTTTCTTTTATGTCTCCTTCGTCGTAGTAGTAATGTGTGAGGCAGAAAAAAAATCCATAGCTCCTTGCCTCTTGTCATCTCGCGTCTCCTTTCTTGACACCGAGCCAAGCTCACGCCCCAACAACAACCGCAATACCTGGTTGATCTCTCACAAAACGAGATAAACACAATACAATACTTCAAGCCCAATCAAGTCACATACTGTCAACACCATGAAGCCCTACAGCCTGCTCTTCATCTTTGTCAGCTTTCCGTGCCTGCCTGGAGCCGGAGCAGAAGCCCATCACACGACGCTGACGATTGCCTCGCAGCGTGAGCTTCTCCCTGGCGACGCCATAACGCAGGACGTCAACAGCGACCTTCCTTTCAAAATTCGACGCAACTGAGTCCCCGTCACCAAGAAAGATCGGCGGATTACTCTTTTGGACAGCTGCCAAAGACGCTGGCAGCGAAGCTGGTGCGGCCAGCTATTAAGAGGCGCAAAAATAACGGCGTCGTCTCTAACTCGATTTGATTCGTTTTGTGTTTTGAGGCTGCATTGACGCAGCCGTCCCAGAGCTGTTGAAAGCTCCTCTTTTTTCTCCGTTTGTGGTTGGCCTTCCCCTTGCATATGTTGTTTCGCCGCATCTTTTCCTGCGGCTCAATTTCTCGTCTCGGTTTCTCGCCTTTTTGTCAACAAACAACTGCATTGTTCTACAATGGCTCGCATCTCGACCCTCCTCGACCTCCTCTGCAGCGGCACTGCTGGTGTCCCCGCTTCGGTCTGCCGCCAGTCGCACCCCGTGTGCGGCCCAAATGTCGTCACCGAGGGCATGTTTGCCGGCGGCGGAGGGCCCCTGGCCGAGAGCGGTTGGAACATTGACGGCGGTGGGGCCTACGTGCCCTCTGACTGCTCTTCTAGCACTATCACCTCCTGCCTCGTCTTTTACCAAGACACGACCCTCGTCCAGACCATTCCCACGACACCCGGCAGCCTCTACGCCTTCTCCTTCTCGTTGCTGTCGGGCACGGGCACCTTCCCGCTGGTGACCTGCGGGCCAACTGACAACAATGGCAACTTTTTCGCGGGCGAGCAGGTGACGTCGGCCGTGACGGCCAAGAATGTGTGGCAGGACTTCACGGGCAGCTTTGTGGCCACGGACGCGGAGATCGAGTTCAAGTGCGAGATCTCGGGCCCGAGCGGCTATGTTGCCGTGTTTTCGAATGTGCAGGTATCGCTGAACTGTATCGCACCGGCTTCGCCGGCGCCGTCGTCGGTGTCGTCGGTGTCGTCTTCCGCACCTTCATCGGCATCTTCGTCCTCATCGTCTGTTTCGTCTGTTTCGTCTGCTTCATCTGTTTCGTCCGCGTCTTCATCATCGGCCTCATCTGTCTCGTCGACCTCTTCTTCAAGAGCTCCAGTGGTCACCGAGGTAAGTTTTGTTCCTGTTTGCTCCCATTCTGTCTTCTTCTTGTTTCCTGTAAACAATGTTAACAGCTGTTGCCGCTTCAAAGTAAATTTGATTTTTCCCGAATTTTTTCTTCGATTTCCCCTTGTTCTAGTACAGCAACCTCTTTTTTTTTCGAAAATGCAAAATCCGTTCTTTCTTTTCCCAATTCAGCAAAATTCCCCTGTGCCCTTGCATGTCTTCGCTCTTGCCTCAGCGCAAATAGTGCCAGCAGTGCCAGCAGTGCCAAGATGCCAAGATGCCAAAATGCTAAAATATGCCATATTTCGCAACATGTCCCCCAAAGCCGAGAATTACAGCACGCCACTAACGCCACCGTATTTGGAGAGAAATTATCTGCGCTCGCTGCTGGCAGGTTGCAAAGGCATCGAGCAGGTCAGATACTTGATTCGCATTTTATGGGCAAGAAATCATGTCGTATTGGTAAAGATTCGGAGGAAAACAAGGAATACTTTGTTTGGATCGAGCTGACGGGAGCCTCTTTACGACGCTCGTCGGAAAAGGTTGCCAAAGCAGTCTAGAGTCTCGCATTAGAACGACCTTTCGCTTTTCAAATGCTGCTTTGGGCCCGAACTTGTTCAAAAACGCCGATTTTTTCTCTGTATAAGATATGCAACGAACACACATCGCTCCCGCAACAGTTCGCTTTTTTTTGCACTGTTTATTTTTTCTCCGAGACTGTGAAGCTGTGAGGAAGGTGCGGCGGCCTACTCTCGATGCTCATTGGTCGGCTTGTTGCGTGATTGCCTAAAAAGGAAATTTCTTGAAACTGCCCCAGCTACAGTGGGAAACAGAGGAAAACAGCACTACACTCAGGTCCGCGCCTGCCGGAGCAGCTTCTGCAAACAATCACGACGAGCTTTTTATACTCTCACCTGTCTTTTCCTCCTTTTCCAGTTTTGCCTTTTCCTCTTCTTCCTCCCACGTTAGATAGTCCACATACCCGTGCTCGCGCACGCCGTCCCAGCTGCCATAGAACCGGCTGCGGTCAAACGCCGCCAGCGGCTTGCCGAGCCGCAGGCGCTCGGGCAGGTCGGGGTTGCTCACAAACTGGCGGGCGAACGCGACGGCGTCCCATTTCCCGGTCTCTTTGTCAGTACCCAACGCCGAGCTCTCGACCTCGGCCGCACTCGTCCACCCGCCGCCACAGACAATACAGGGAATGCCCGCGCCCGCGAGAATGGCCCGGAACGGCTCGTTGGAGATGGGCAGGTCGGGCGACGTGCTGCTCCACGACTGGCGGAACGCCGCCGCCGTCGCGGCGTCGGCGTCGATGCGGTCGAATCGTGGCTCGATAAAGTGGACGTACGACAGTAGTTCGTTGGAGCTATCGCCGCCGTACCGGGTGGCCAGCTGCTCGCATAGGTACGTCCACGTCTCGACACGCTCGTCGCCACGCGTGCCCTGGTACAGCCCCGTGGGCTCGAGGCGCACACCCACATAGCCGGCACCGCCGACGGCCTCGACCACGGCAGCAATCAGATCCAGCGGAAACTGGCAGCGCCCCGCCACGGAGCCGCCGTACGCGTCCGTCCGCAAGTTGAGGTTGGAGTGCAAAAACTGGTCGAGCAAGTTACCGTTGCCGCCGTTGATCTCGACGCCGTCGAACCCGAGCGACAATGCCGTGCGTGCCGCGCCCACAAAATCGGCCGTCGTCTGGGCAATATGGGCGTCTGTCATGGCGGTCGAGGGAAAATCGCGGTACTTGATCTTTTGTTTGTGGGCATCGCGCGTCCGGAACGGGTAGGTCTCGTCCGGGTCCTCCCAGGGGACCGAGCTCGCCGACACGTGGGTACCCGGCCCGCCAGTGAAATGCGGGATGGTGGCGCGACCGGCGTGCCACAGCTGGGCATAGATGTAGCCGCCGCGGGCGTGCACGGCGTCGACAACAACCTTCCAGCCGGCGTGCTGGGCGTCGTCAAAGAGACCCGGCACGTTGGGCATGCCGGCGGCCTCGCGCGACGGCGGGATGCCTTCGGTGATGAGCAGGCCGCCGGGCGAGGCGCGCTGGCTGTAGTACTGCGCGACGACGTCGTCGGCGAGCCATACATCGCCAGGCCTTTTTTTCTCTCCCTCCAGAAGCACGCCGCGGTTCCGGGTCATGGGCGCCATGACGACGCGGTGGCGGAGCTGGAGGCGGCCATTGGCGATGGCGAGCGGGGTAAGGAGCGTGGAGGGCATTGCAAGGTGGAGGGCGCTCTCTGCCTTTGTATTTTGTGCTGAAGACAAAAAAGAAAAAATTGAAGGCTAACAGATTTACAGTTTATTTCTTCATTCTTCAAACGATTCTCTCGACGTCACTTTGCGACACTTCCTGCGATCAAAGGTTCTGCTCGATCGAGCCAAGTGCTTACGGCGTGCATGGCTGGGCTGGCCTTGCCAGACTTGCGTGCTTCTCTCTAAACATGGCGCGAAACCGATGCCGGGCGCACCTGTCTCCAACCTCGAGAGAAAGTTGGGGACACAAATTTTGGGGGTTCAATCCGTCGGTTGCGCATCCCGTGCTCAGACGGAACGTTTTACGGAGCTCCAAAGCAACGGCAACGAGGTACAAAATACGAAGTACGGAGCACATACACGGAAGGGTCGACAGAGGGATACCAATAAGAAAGCCGCAGACGTCCATTTAAACTATTCCTTCCGTCTACAGGACTAACAAAGACGAGATAGATCATGGTCCTTTGACAAGATAACTCCAGCGATAAGCGGACGGAACCGAGCTGCCTAGCCGCCAATGTCGGGATCCTCGCAAGAAGCCGATGAATGTGACAAGATGCAGCCAAGATGCTACGGGCTACAAAATTGCCCTAGCGAGCCTAGCTCTGGGTGCTGAAGACTGAAGAGTGCTGGTGAAGATGACGACGGGTTTCGACTCCCCGGGTCCCTGTCGCTTGTTGATAAGAGAATGCTGGGCTAATGCTATCGATATCCAGGAACATCCAGACCCTATCTCGACCTACCCCGTCTATCTTTATCTCTCCAACTTCGCCTTTACATATCCGATAAGCCAAAGACAGATTCATACGGGATGGACGGCATCGGCGGATCGGTCATGTTGTGTTGAGTGTTTTGTCCGCCACCGCCGCCGGCCGACATCTCCGCGTGGAACCGCGTCAGGCCGGCCACAAAGCTCTCGCCGCCCGACATGTCGGTGATGATCTGCGAGAACTGCTCGAAGCTGCCGTTGCCGACCTCAAAGGGCATGTTGACCTCGAAGGCGTGCACCGAGGGCGCCAGCTCGTCGGTGAGCCCGGACAGGGCGGCGCGCGGCTGGCGGTGGTCGGGCGCCTGCGACACAATCTGGTCAATGACCTTTTGGCGGATGAGCTCAAAGGCGTTGCGGTACTTGGTGGCGGCGGGCACGCGCTCGGCAATGACAAAGAGCACGATGCTGCAGTCGTGGATGCCGTTGCTGGTGGCCATGTCGAAAATGTCCGAGGGACAGAGCCAGATGCAGTACACCAAAGTGAGACCGGCAATGAAAACGTTTTGCAGGGCCATGAACGAGTAGCCAACGGCCAACGTCTGGTGCAGACGCTTGTAGGCGCCGCAGACGCCGGCGCAGGCCTTGGCGCACTCCTTGAGGAACCGGGGCGACACAGTAAGGTCGGAGAGGACGGGGTACAGCAGCAGGCGCTGGCACTTGTAGTAGAAGACCATCTGCCCGTCGGTTAGCAGAGAATGTAAACAGGGTGACAGTCGCGGCGACTTACATAGAAATAGTACCCATCATAAGGAAAGCCGGGAATGTCCTTGACAATGGTGGTGTCGTGCGGGATCTGGGCCTTCCAGCGCTCGAGCCGGTCCAAAAAGCCATCGATGACGGCGTCGTCAATGGCCGCCGTGCTGCTCTTGTTGTCCACCCGGTAGATGGTCTCTTGGATGGCCGACTCGATCTGGCGCAGCTCCGCAATCAGCACAAACGACGTCAGCGACGTGCTCGGGTCGGCGGGGGACACGCGCGTCGGCAGCTCGATGACGGCCAGCGCGTCTTCCGTGATGTCTTCGTCGACGTCGAGCGGCAGCGCAATGTCAATGTCGCGGTCGGCAATGCCCAGCGGACGGCCCATCGGAATCGAAATTTGGCGGTCAAAGCAGTAGCACGCCCAGAACAGCCGCTTGCGCAGCTCGCTCTCCATGCTGCGCGACTGGGCCACGGCCTTTGTCTGGCGGTGCAGGCCGTGGTCAATGGCCACCAGCAAGGCCATGCGGCTGCAGGTCCAGGCACCGGGCCCCGCGGGGTCCCGCAGACAGTAAATGGCCATGAGCATGAGGGCCTGGATGGTGCGGATGTCGTTGTACTCGAGCATGGTGTCGAGGGCGCGCATGGCCGAGGCGTAGTGGCGCTTAGCGTGGTAGGGCCCGGACTCGCCGGTGGTTTCGATGAAGCGACCGGACGTGGCATACACCAGGTGCAGGATGGTGGCTTCAAAGACGTCGGTCAGCCCATAACGGCGGTGGTGCACCTGGCGCAGCCACACCGAATGGACGACGGGAAAACGCGTCATGATGTTCTTGATGTAGCCGACGTACAGCCGGTCGGCCACGTTGGCAGGCACGTCGGCGAAATCGATGGGCTCAATGGCAGCGGCAGCAGCGGCAGCAGCAGCGGCAGTGGTGCCCGAGGCGTTGGACGCCGCGTCGGTCGCTGTTGTTGCAGTTGTTGTCGATGCCGCCGCCGCCCCGTTCGTGAGGCCCGCTGCACCGCCCAGCGACAGCTGGTGGAACGAGCTCGACCGCCGCCGCACAATGCTTGCATTGTCAATGTAGTACTGCTGCTGCTGCTGGTGCTGGTTGAGGTGGTGGCCGCCAGTGTTGACCGGAGCCGACGACGCGGGCCGCTGGCTGCGGCTCAAGAAATTAAAGAGACGGCCCAGCGCCACGTGCGACGACGCGCCAATGTACCCGGACCCATTCACGTCGAGTGACAGACTGCGCAGCACCGACACGACCGAGTCGAGCCCGCCGTCTTGCCAGTCGAGGATGGCCTCGTCGGGGTCTTTGGCCGACGTAGCACCTGCCGGACGGCCGACGGGGCTGGAGGCCTTGGAGTGGCCTTCGGAGGGGGCCGAGGGGGCTCTCATATGGCCGGGCCCATTGCCCACGGGCGCCGACGAGGACAGCATATTCACGTCCCCGCCTCCGGCCGGGACGGCAGGGACGTCCGGCGCCGCCATCTTCCAGTGGTCCGTTCCCACCTCGGCCACGCCCCGGTGCGCCAGCAGCGTCTCCAGCTCGGCCACCCGCCGCTCCAGCGACTTGATGTACTGGTTCTTGCCAAAGGGCATCGGCTTCTGGGGCACCACGTACTCGCACCGCACGTTGGACGGCGCGCACTTGCTGCAGGGGTGCCGGCCGTCGCACTTTTGCTTGCGCGCCTTGCAGCGCTGGCACGCGAGGGCGACGCGCGGCCGTTTGGCGCGCGTGGTGGGCTCGTCGCCAGTCACACTGTCTTGGCTCGGGTTGTCGTCCTGGTCCGGCAGCAGGTTGGCGAGGTTGGCGGCCCAGGCGAGCGGTTGGTGCATATGCTGGTGGTTATGGGAAGGAGGGGAGGTGGAGGCGGCCGAGACCGAGGCAGACACCGAGGCAAGAGCGAACGGCGGCAGCATTGCGGTGTCTGGGAGATGGTTGTTGAAGTGGGAGAAGTGGCTGTTCTGGTGGAAGCCGTTGTGGTGATGTTCGACGGCCGTCGAGGCAGTCGAGTCCGTGTCCATGGTGGAAGGATGTACGAGGAGAGTGTCGAGTCACGTCGTGATGTTTACAAGTTACAGAGTATTACGAAGGAAGAGACAGAGAGAGACAAAAGGAGGCAAAAGGAAGAGACGCTGGAGGGGCAGTCCCAAGATACGATAACTGGATGTGGAGCGGCCGGGGCGAGACGAGACTGGCCTGGACAGTGACCTGGACGCCGGCCTTGGCCTGGATGGTGTGCGAGGGCTTGGACGGGGGCTTCTTACAAACGTGGCCGTGTCCTAGAGCCAGATCAGTACAAAACAGTAAGATACGATAGCGACAATGGAAGTTCCTAGGAAAAACAATAGTAAGAAGTGTCCTCGGGGAAGGTGCGAACGTCGGCATTCCCAGTCCGGCATTAACACGCTGTGTGGAGGATGGAGGCGTCGGGGCCCCACCCCTTATCGGCGGGTTTGCAGGTAACATGGCAGGCGCCAGGCCGGGGCGGCTTTGCTAGGCGGCTTTGGGTGCACAACGTGGTCGTCTATCCCGGTCAGTTTTATCCAGACGATAAGGACAGGTTGAAGGCAGAGCGTTCGTTGCCACGCTTCCGGGGGATTCATGTTGTTTTGGAGGTGTTTCCTATGAAGACTGTTGTAGACGCCAGTAAGTATGTTTTGTTATGTTGTCCGATTTATTGGTGTTTCAAAATATTAACTCCATATATCCCGGAAGGTTTTGTCCTAAAACTTCAAATAAAGTAACCTTTAGATATGATTCCCAAAATAAAATATTCAAGGAATTAGCAAGGTGAAAACAAACCCTTCAGAGGCTTTGTTTTCTACTGTTTTCTGTTTCCCCCTCGCCGTTCAGCCTCTTACCCACTGCCAGACTGTGACAGACATCTGGCATTTCCAATGCACGCAATCATGACCAAATCCGGTTTCCCCGTATCTTTCCCCATCCCTTTTCTGTCATCTGTCAGTCAAGCTAACCAGGGTTCCGGCATTTTGTGCATTCGCCTTATCTCAGACTTATCTATGTATTGTCATAAAGACTCGTAGATGCCATGCGTTCTTGACGTGTTCTAGACGTCAAGTGATTAAGAATGAGATCTAAAATAAAACGTAAATTAAATGTATCTATGTGCCAGAAAATGCAGACCAAAATAACAGTATCCCAAAAATGCATGTCGATCTTCGCGGCGGGCGTCTTGCCAGCCCTGTCGACCAGGTGTCTCCCATGAATCCCCAAGTCTCCCAAGTCATCCTAATGTCCTATCCTTTTTTACACAGTGATGCGGTTTAGCTCCTGCACCTTCACTCTCCACACTCGCCCACACACCTAAAACGAAACAACCAGTTTCCGCCCGTCCAGGTTGCCCTCCTTCACCATCGCCAACCCTTGCTCCACCGCCGCCAGCCCACCCTCCAGCACCCGCACCGCCGGCAGCAGCACCGCGCCCGACGCCACCAGCTCGTTGAGCCGCTCGCCGTACACACCCGACTCCTCGTTGAGCACAAACTGCTTGATCTCAACTGTGTGGACGCGCGCGTTGGCGGGGACGACGTCCTTGCTCGACATGAACGCTAGCGGGGCAAAGTCGACGGGGTCGGCGGCCGTGCGGCCCGACGCGGCAATGACTTGGAGGACCAACTTGGCGGTGCGCGCGCCGACCAAATCAATGGCCCGCGTCAGGCGACCGGCCGCGCAGCACAGAATCTCGCCAATGACGTGCATGTCCGTCTTTCCCGTGTAGGTGACGACGTGGGTGGCGCCGCGGGCGCGGACGAGGTCAGCGGTGGCTTCCGAACAGACGGCGACGACCTCGAGACCCGCGTGGGCGGCGAGCTGGATGGCAAACTGGCCGGTGACGGTGGAGCCGCCCCAAACAAGAAGGACGCCGCCGCGAGTCGGCGTTGCGACCGATGTTTGGTCCACTGCCGGGGTCATCGGCACCCCCAGCCACTGCCACAGTGTCATGGACGCGGTGACGCCCGCCACACCGAGACAGGCCGCCGTGTGGAAGTTGAGCGTCTCGGGGATCGGGAAAACGGTGTGTTGCGGCACGACTACCAGCTCCTGGAAGCAGCCCGCGCGGCGGTCCTTGTAGTACGTCGTGGTCCACACCGCATCACCGGGCCGCAGCCGTGTCACATCGGAACCGACCGCCTCCACGACACCGGCCATCTCGCGGCCCGTAATCCATGGCAGCGACGGCAGGCAAAAGTTGTAGGAGACGCTCATCCAGTCAATGTGGTTGAGCCCCGTGGCCTTGTTGCGGATGCGGACCTCGGTGGGGGCAAGGGCGGTGGGCGAGGCAAAGGTGGGTACGAGCTGGTAGCCGCGTTCGGGGGTGATGACCAACGCGGTGTGTGTTGCTTCGGTCGGTTCAGCGGTCTCTTCTTCTGCCACGATCTTCTCCTGGTAGTTGGTGTCGTCGGCAACCGACGACGGGGCAGTGGAGGCGACCGACGCATCGGTGACGGTCGAGGCAGCCAAGGATGTGGCCGATGAGGCCCTTGATGGTGCTTGGTTTTCACTCTGGCTTTCACTCTGGCTTTCACTCTGGCTCTCGCTGCTGCTGTGGCTCTCCGTTTCCGTGGCGGAGTCAAGGCTCCGCGGCTCGCCCACTTCTTGGACATCCACCTGTGCCGAGTTGAACGTCTTGATGTCGACGGGCGCCGTTGCTGGTGGCCCCACGGTCTCGAGCGAGAGCAGCGGGTGCTCTTGGACGATGGTAGTCATTGTTTGTGTGTGTGTGTGTGTGTGTGTGTGTATGTGCGATATGATGTAGAGTTTATGAAGTGGCTGTGTTGTAGTTGTAGATCGTAGATCGTATTGGTGTGCCTGATGGTGTGCATGCAAGAGTATGGTTGCAGTAGGAGGGTAAGGTATCAAAGTAATAGACCTGAGGAGGAGTTATGATATGGATAGCTGTAGATGGTGTAGATGATTGTCGGGTGTTGATATGATATTGTATTGATATTGTGTCTGTTTGTGTTTTGAACTGGTCGTTGTATTCAAATATGTACCACACGGAGGACGTCCACAAAGGAATGGCGTTAAGACGACGGAAAGGAAGAAAACTTTGCATACAAGCCTCGATGGGACTTGCAAGGGAAACCGAAAAGGGTGTCGGATCGGAAGGGCCGTGGATCAGCGGGAAAACCGGGGGCCAGCACGGGACCAGTAGGGAGGGAGGGGGAGTACGTGGCGGGAGAAAATAATGAAAAGAGAAGACAGTCCAGGTCACGGGTAGTTTGTCCCAGTCGCTCTGCTTGTTGACATTGCCGTGTTGTCGGCAAACTCCCGTCGTCGACGTAATCCTGTTTACAAAACGTTGGAGGGCGAGGGTGGCAGGTGGAAGACGGAGTCGAGTAGAATACCAGGGTCTACAAAGACAGAGGCAGACATCGAGATCGAGAGACGATTGTGTTTAGCACCCGCTTGAGCCGCTGTCTTTCCCTCGCTCCCTCGCTCCTTCTTTTTTGGTCGTCTTTACGCTCCTTTCTTCCTCCTTCCGTCTTTGCCACAGCACACTACAGCGCCTACGGGTCATGTAGCGTCATCCGTCGCCAAAACAGAGGCACCCAAGAGACACAAGACTTATTCAAAAGACTGCCATTATCATCTGTCGGCTCACAGTCCCGTAAAGGGCAGCGGAAGATCAAACACGGCCGGTAACCTGGTCTGGCCTGTGCCGGTGGTCGACCGTCGCCCGCCGCCAGACCACGCCAAACTACGCCCAAACCGCACCAAACAATTGACCTTCCGCCTCCCGATAACACCAACGCTCGCCCTGGATCGGCACCCTGACTAGCGTCCGACGTCACATTCGGCCAAACGTGGATTTTGACTTACACCAAACACCATGTTGGAGAGATGTTTCTGTGTACCTTTTTACAACGTATTTTCTTCATTTCCATTCGCTACCATTCGTTCACTCTCGCTCTTTCCGTTTACTTTCCATTTTGTAGTCGTGCCTTCTCACTTGCCGCTTTTCGTGGCCGTTCTTTCCATTACTTACGCGCTCTTTCCCAATCTACCTCACCATCCCATAGTTCCTTCCCATTTCCATATCCACACCTGATTTGTTACCAATGTCCTTTGAATGGAAACCCATATTCTCTTCCGCACTCCGTAGACTACCAAAATGCTCTAACATCGCCTAGAACTACCTTGATAATGATTTATCTCAGCTATCACAGTTCCATGTAGAGCCCGTATCGAGCCTATCTGCGTATGTCACTATATTCTGCCCTTATAGATGGATAGGCTTGCTCAACAAGGTAGTCCTTTACGTCCATTCTCTCTCAGATACGCTGATCTTATTCTTACTCTCGCCTGCTTACTCATCTCATCTGTCGTTCACTCATTCACTCACTCATACTCACTCATACTCACTTATACTCACTTACACTCACCACTCACCACTCACCATCATGGCCGCCCCCATCAAGGCCGGCTACTTGGACACGCCGCTGGGCCAGATCCACTACTACCACTCGGCACCGGTGACGGCCCCCACGACGCCCAAGCCACCGATGCTGCTGATGCATATGTCGGCGTCGTCGGCCAAGTCGTTTCTGAAAATGATGCCGCTGCTGACGGCGCTGGGGTACGCGTGCTACGCGCCAGACATGCCGGGGTTTGGCAACTCGTTTGACCCGGCCGAGGACCCGCCGTCGATTTCGTGGTATGCGAAGCTGTACTACGGCGCACTGTCCCAGCTGCCCGCTTTCGCGGGCGGCTGTCACATTATTGGCCACCACTCCGGCGGCATCCTCGGGATGGAGTTTGCCAGCAACCCCGACCAGTTCCCCGGGTTTGTGCGCAGCCTGACGATTGTGGGCGCGTCGGTGATGACGGCGGCCGACCGCGCCGAGATGGCCAAGACGTTTCTGGCGCCGTTCAACAAGCCTGTAGCGGCCGGCGATCACTTGGGCAAAACGTGGGAGTACCTCAAGTGGGAGGGTCTCAACCCAGAAACCGAGCTGGAGCTCGTCCACCGCGAGGCGCTCGACCACGCCCGCGCGTGGCAGGGCCGCAACCAGATTTACTCGTGCGTCTGGAAGTATGAGCGGATGGAGGCGCTGGACGCGATCCCCGCCGACGTCGCGGTGGCCGGGCTGTGCGCACCGGACGACGTGCTGTGGCCGTTCTATGGCAATTTCACGGCGCTGGTGACGCGGCCGATTGCGACGACCGAGATCAAGGGCGGCAACTTTGGGCCGGACCTGGACCCAGAGGGCATTCTGGATGCGTTCTTGCTGTTGGTGGGTGAGAAATAGACAGGTGAGAGGCGTATGCAACATATTGAGCACATAGTTTAATCATTTTGTTTATTTTCAGTTTCATTTGATTTTTGTAATGATTTGAGTTCAATACCTGCATCACTCATCTATTGCTACGCAGAGTCTTACGCCTCCACTTTGACCTCCTCCTTCACCAACGGCTTGCCGTCCGGCCCCTTGGGCACATACGGCACCTCGCCCTCGAATTTGAACGTGCTGCCGTAGTGGTCCGGCCGCAGCGTCTTCTGGCCCGGTTCGCGCATCAGGTTCTCCCGGAAGGTGCCGCCGGGCACGGAATAGTCCTCAAAGATCATGCCACGGCGGCGCAGCTCCGGCAGCAGCAGCTCGCAAATGTCTTCGAATGACCCGGGATTGCTAATGTAGGCCATGTTGAAGCCGTCCACATCGGCCTCGTCGATCCACTGCTGCATGATGTCGGCCACCATTTCCGGCGTGCCGACGGGCGTCGGATGGAACCCGCCGACGGCAATCTTTTGCCCGAGCTTGCGCGGCGTCCAGACGTCGCCGTCGGCCTGGCTGTCGCGGAAGTTGCCGAGAAACCCTTGGATGGCGCCGGCCTTGGGGTTGGACGTGTCCAGCTTGAGTTCTTCGTCGAGCGGGTAGGCACTGATGTCGATGCTTGTGTACCCCGAAAACTGGGCGAGGGCGCCAATGACGTCGGCGTACTCGCAGGCCTCGGCATACTTGGCCTGGGCTTCTTCGAGGGTGTGGCCCAGGATGGGGTTGATGGCGGCAAAGAACTTGATCGAGTAGGGGTCGCGGCCGTTGCGGCGGCAAATGTCGCGGGCGGTCTTGATTTGCCCCGTGGCCTGGGAGGGCACAAGCCCACCAATGTAGACGGCCTCGGCGTGCTTGGCCGAGAACTCCTGGCCGACTTTGCTGGTACCGGCCTGGAAGATGACGGGCGTGCGCTGCGGGGACGGGTGCAACGGGCCGCGCGCCGACAGCTTGAAGTGCGTGCCCTCATGTTCGATACTAGCAATGCGCGACGGCTCGTAGGCAATTCGCGACGTGGTGTCCCACTTTATGGCGTCGTCGGCCCACGAGCCGTTCCACAGCCGGTACACCAGGTCCATGTACTCGTCGGCGATTTCGTAGCGCAGGTCGTGCGGCAGCAGCTCGCGGCCAAACGCCTTGGCGGCGGCGCCGGACCAGCTGGTGACGACGTTCCACGCGATGCGTCCTTTCGTCAAGTGGTCCAAGGACGCGAACGTGCGCGCCAGCGGGTAGGGCTCAATGTAGCTCGTGCTGCCGGTGACGCCAAAGGCGACGGACTCGGTCACGGCGGCCATGGCCGAGATGATGACGAGCGGGTCGAGTTTGGCGACTTGGGTGCCAGCGCGCAGCACCGCGTCCTGGTTGCCACCATAAACAGAATGGCTGCCATAGCTGTCGGCAAAGAAGATGCAGGCGATCTTGTTCTTGTCGGCGAGCTTGGCAATGTTGATGTAGTACTCCAAACTGTCCTTTTGGTAGGAGTTGTCGCCCGGACGGGCCCACTGACCAGCGGCCTCGTGATTGCCGCGGCAGGCCGTTTCAAAGAAGTTGATGTGGACCTGCTTCTGTTTCTTTTCCTCGACGGAGCCCATTGTGAGGGAGGAGGGGGAGTGGCAGTTGGTGATGATGTTGTTGTTTGTTTGTCTGTTTATTTGTGGTAATTACTTTGATGATATCACGAGCTTGGTGGCGGTTATCTAGGATAAGAAATGAGAATAGTCAAAAGAGACTGCGAACTGACGTCCGAGCTCCTTCTATAGAGTCTATGAAAGCTGTTATCAAGTACGGAGTATCAAGATACGGAGTGAGGGGGGATCCATGGCACATGCTGTGGACCTCGTCCGGAAGCAGCTCTGCGTGATCCAGGGACCTCGTGTCAACGCGTACCTCGCAGACGGACTACAATATACCGAGCCAAGTGATCGCCGTCACTGCTTCTACTGTCCTGTCACTTCATTTTCTTTCTACTGATTTATTATTATCTATTTTATTTGCTTCTCCTATGATTTAGTTGTCTGTTCTTTTCTTTCCCTCCTTTTTCTTGTCTCCGTCTTATTTTCTGATTTCCAATGATAAGCTGAGCACCTGGAGCCTGGATGACTCCAACAGACTGTACGAGTACGAAAAGGCATCCTTTGCTTGTGGTGCGTGACGGATGTGTCGAGATGCAGGCCGTGACTGGCCGCCTTTGTCGAGAGCTGTCGATGCCGTCCTCGACTTACACGCCCTCCTGAGTGGACCCGCTTTCGGCACATGTGGGGCCGTTATCGCCTTGTAAGTCTCCAGAGTCTCCCAAAAGCCTCCTTTTCGACTCCGTCCTCCGTTCTCCAACACACTCTTCTTTCGTTACCTCGCTTCGTTCGCCGTACTCTCTACACCCTCCGCCACCCCTCCCCCATCTTCATGCGCCTCCCCCGGCACGACGTCGTGGATCGCCCGTCGGTTCGATCGCTAGTCTCCGATTGCGAGCAGGGGCCGTTGGTGAAGTTGGTTGCAGCGCAGTGTCCTTAGCGCGTCCCTGCGCCGGGACCACAAAACGGGACCCGTCAAGCCTACGCTTCAGCGCTGTAGCGTCCCCTAACACAGTGACGCTAGGCCCCCACTCCACACGTCAGTCCGGCTCTTTCACGGGGGCGGCGTCGTTCCAAGCTCTTATTCTCCAGCCGATTCTCCTTTATCTATCCAACGCTTTCCCTGTTTTCCTTGTATTTCCCTTTATTTCCTTTGGCCGTCTCTTATCTTGCTAGGGCAGTTTTTGACATTGTGTCTTTCACACATGGCAAATGCCCAGCCCAGCCCTAACTGCCCTTCCTTTCGGTAGGCCAAAGTGCCCGTCCGTCACCACCGTTTTGGCTTGCTGGAGACTACGTGTAGATTTGGTGTAGCTGTTAGCTGTGCTAGTGTGAAAGGCTGTCTTATCATGGCGAAAGCCAGGGTTGCCACCCCTCGAACGGTAGATGGAGCTGTCCGAATCCGTAGATCTGGTCAACCACTGGAGCTGTATCTTTCTTTTCTTTTTTCCTGTGCTCTCTGTCTCTCTTTCTTTCCGTAGCTTGCCATGTGGTTGAGCTTCACAGTGAGATCCCATTATCAGACAGGCAGACAAGAAGACAGCCAAACAAGCAAGCCTACGAAAATCAAACAACGGAAGGCCAACACACGAGCCAACGCCACACTGACCGGGACTCGACATTCAGATCCTCGACTGAGATACTCCATTGAGACACTCAAACTAGACACTGATACGGGGATCCTGCCATCTTGCCATCTGGGATAGACCGGACTGGATCACAGACGCGGCAGGCCGAGACCGTGTTGTGCATTGGCCGGGCTGTCTCTCTTACAGACACTCACCTCTGTCATTTGTTTATCACCAGCCCATCCCCTGTTCTTCTCATCCTACTTATAAAAGATCGTCCACTCATCCTCCCCTTTATTTTTTTTCACCTTCCCATCATCACCACTCTCACATAATTCTTCCTGTCTATTGCTCCACCGCACATCATCATGGCCTCCGAAAAGAGCAACGACAGCAAGCATGCTGTCGGCCCCATCGAGGTCGAGCCCAGCATCAGCAACGGCGTCGTCGGTGCCCACGACGTCGACCCCTCCCTCGAGGACCAGGAAGTCTTCAAGACCACCACCGAGGGCGTCGACTTCCGCACCGTCACCTGGCAGCGCCTCATCATCATCCTGCTCAAGGTCCAGATCGCCACGGGCGTGCTGGGCATCCCGGGCGCCATGGGCTCGCTCGGTGCCGTGCCCGGTGCCCTCCTCATCGTCGGCTGGCAGGCCATGAACACCTACACCGCTTGTGTCCTCATCGACTTTCGCAATCGGCATCCTCACTGTCATAGTAAGTTCCCCCCAGCCTTACTTATATTTCCCCATCTGCCTGCTACGCAGACCCATCTACTTGCACGTATGCTGACCTGCAGCCATCGTCGACATGTGCGGCGTCATGTGGGGCAGCGTCGGCCGCGAGCTGGTCGGCCTGCTCTTCGTCATCGCCTTCATCCTGTGCGCCGGCTCCGGCCTGCTGGCAACGTCCATTGCCTTCAATGCCTTGAGCGAGCACGGCGCCTGCTCCGTGTGGTTCAGTTTTGTGGCTATGATCCTGATCGTCCTCTACTCGTCCATCCGCACCTGGAACCGCATGACCTGGCCCATAACGCTGGGCTTCTTCTGTGTCATGGGCGGCATCTTGGCCGTCGTCGTCGGTGTGACCCTCCGGGACCGCCCGGCCGCCGCCCCTGCCACGGGACCCTATGAGCTGGGCTTCTATGTGATCGCCCACCCGTCGTTTGCGGCCGGCATTACCGCGTGTGCTACCATCTTTGTGTCGTCCGCCGCCGGCCCCGTCTACATCCCCATCATCGCCGAGATGAAGCGCCCGCAGGACTACAAGAAGGCCGTCATCCCGGTCTCGGTCATTGTCGCCTCCGTCTACCTGTCGCTGTCCATGGTGGTCTACTACTACTGCGGCCAGTGGATCGCCACACCCTCGCTCGGCTCGGCCGGTCCTCTCATCAAGAAGATTGCCTATGGCATCGCACTGCCCAGTCTGATCATTAGCGCCGGCATCTTCAACCACACGGCTGCCAAGTACCTGTTTGTGCGCATCCTGCGCAAGTCGTCCCACCTGCAGGCCAACACCTGGCAGCACTGGACCGTGTGGCTGCTGTGCAACCTGTTCTTTGGCGTCTTGGCGTTCCTGTTTGCCGAGGGCATCCCCGTGTTCAACTACATGCTGGCCCTGACCGGCTCCTTCTGCTTCTCGCCCATGAGCCTCATGTTCCCGGCCTGCATGTGGATGTACGAGTACGGCAATGACGCCCTGCGCGGCGGCACGATCCGCCAAAAGACCATGCTGGCCTTCAACTGCCTCATCTTTGGTATTGGCGCCCTGCTGCTCGTCGGCGGCGTCTACGGCACCGCCGAGTCCATCAAGGAGTCGTACTCGGCCGGCACCGCCTTTTCGTGCGCTGACAACTCCAACACGGTGGCGTAGGTGGGGTGGTGGATGCACTTGCTTCTTTTCCTTTCCTTGTTGACGTTGATGTTGTTGAGACTTCTTGTTCTCTTTTCCTCTTGTCCTTTTACTCCTTAGACAGCTGCTACATCGGTTTCTCTGCTCTAACAATAATAGACACAAACACAGACGAGATCATTGCCTACTTATCCCTAGTGAAATCCAAGTCCGCTTACGTCCGCGCTTAATGGCCGCCCCTGTACCAGCTCTGCCAGCACCATGCCCGTGCCGGGCCCCATGCTAATGCCCCACGGCCCGTGGCCGGCCGCCACGAACACGCCGCCGTCGCCGCCGACCACACTGTTGGTGGGTGTCGTTTCCGCCAGCTGCTCATCCAGCAGACGTAGCACCAGCGGCGTGCCCCATGGCGTCGCCAGCCGGTGGCATAGTCCCGTGCGGACGACCTCGACGTCGTCTTCACCCAAAATCCGCTTGCACGTCACCAGCAGATCGTCCAGCTGGTCCTGTGACGGCACAGCATCTGTGGCCGTCGTCGGCAGCGGCATGGTCGACGAGTTGAGCCCCGCCAGGTACAGCGTGCCGTTGGCGCGGCCAAAGATCTCGGGGCAGTACTGCATCGAGCCGCCCGCCGCAAAGAGGGCGAAGCACTCACTTGTGCTGCCCTGGTTCTGACTTGTCGTCTTCTTCTTGACCACCAACGAGTGCCCTGCGTAGTTGTTGACCGGCAGCGGCCGTCGCGCCGCTTCTTCGGGGAACAGCCCGGAAAACACCCGCGGCGTCCACGCACCCGCCGTGATCACGAGCCGTGTGCAGGGTAACACTGTCTGGACGCCCTTTTCTTCGATGGTGACACCGGCCAGCTTGCCATCCTCTTTGCCCACGGCAACGACACGCGCCGGCTGGTGCAGCTGCACACCACGTGCCTGGCACCTCTCCAGCAAAAACCGGCAGAACGGCGCCGGCTCCACCTGGCCCGCCGTGCCGTCGTCGGCCAGCACGTCCACACGGTCGCCCGCTTGCCTGTGGAGCCAAGTGGGCACACTCTTTTTGGAGCTTGCCACCGCCGGCGCCGCCGTCGACCGGCTTGTCCCTTGCCGCAGCCAGTCCTCGCCGCGCCGGCCTTCACTCTGGCCACCCGGCAGGCCGTAACTCAACGCCGTCGACAAGGCATACCCCCACCGCGCGGCACCCTCGTACTGAGCAGCCAGCGTAGCATGCTGGTCAAACGAGAGCGCGGCGAGGCTGGCTGCGGCAGGGGCCATCCAGTCGCGCGCCATGAAGCCGCCAGCGTTGCCCGAGGCGGATGCAAACAAGGAGTCGGTTGTCTCGATGAGGTGAATGTCCCCTCCTGCGTCGCCATCCTGATGCTCCGCTAGGTAGTGGGCCGTCGAGACGCCGACGATGCCAGCGCCGATGATAACCGTCGCCATCCGTGCGGTGTTTTTGTTGCTTTCTGTCGACCTAATTCTTGTATTTCGATCCGGAGACGAGACGGTAATAAACGAGGGTCAACAGTGAACAGTAATAATAATAATAATAAAACATCACAGAAGACCACAAGAGTCGATACGGGCTATGCAGATTCGATACGGGCTATGCAGATTCAAATTGTAACCGAATGGGAAGGAAACGGAAAGGAAACCAAGAAGGGAAGGCGCGACCAGATAACGAAAGACGTCGAAACGAACGCCAGTCGCCGGAGGGCCATTTATATAGGAGTTCGTGACGGGGTGCGGAAGGTACAAGTACATAAAGGAAGGAGCTACCCCAACGCCGCTCGCCGCTCGCCTCTCCACCCCCACCCCCGAAAACAGAAAAATTGTCGAAACAGGTAAAAAAAGACGATTGAAAAGACAGCGGTCCCCAATTGACAAACTCCAAACTCCAAAACCCACGAACCGACAAAGACAGCCAAGAACTAGCGACCAAGATTCACTCTCTCCACATTCTTCCACCTTCGCTACCCGTTTTCCGTCCATCCCTCTCTAGGTGAACATGAGCAAGGTCGTCCTCGTCACCGGCGCCAGCCGCGGCATCGGCCTCGCGACCGCGCGCCACCTGCTGGCCCATTCCCACAAGGTGGTGCTCGTCGCCCGGGCCGCGGAGCCTTTGGAGGCGCTCCAAAAGGAGTTTCCGGAGCAAGTCGCCTTCAAGGCGACCGACGCCACCGACTACACGGCGCTGGCGAGCACCGTCGACCTCGCCGTCTCGACCTTTGGCCGTCTCGACGGCGTCATCATCAACCACGGCACGCTGACGCCGGTGCAGCGGCTGGCGGACGCTGATCTTGATGCGTGGAAGCGTCTCTACGACACCAACGTGTTTAGCGCGTTGGCTCTGGTAAGATACCATGCGCCCACCGCCCCATGTTGTAATTACATCTGCGAGACATTTTTTTACTGACAGCTACGTCACCCGCACCGCAGTCGAAAGCAGCCATTCCTGCACTCCGCGCCTCCCAGGGTCGCATCGTGCTCGTCTCGTCCGGCGCCAGCCTCAGGGGCTACGCCTCGTGGGGCGCCTACGGCAGCTCCAAGGCGGCGGTCAACTCGCTCGTGCAGCACCTGGCCGTCGAGGAGCCGAGCATTGTGTCGGTGGCCGTGGCGCCCGGCCGCGTCGACACGGACATGCAGAAGCAGATCCGCGAGCAAGGCGCGAGCGGCGGCATGGACGCCAAGGTGCACGCGACGTTTGTCGACGCCTACGCAGAGGGCATTCTCAACCCTCCCGAAAAACCGGCCGAGGTGATTGCCAAGCTGGCCCTAGAGGCCCAGCCGGAGCTGTCGGGCACCTATGTCAAGTGAGTCCCATCACCCCCAATGCTTTACAATGTTCTCCCCTCCCAACCCCCCCCCCCCCCCCCTCTACGATGCTGACGGTCGGTATAGCTGGAACGATGAGCATATGGCGGCGTATCACTGGGCGTAGACGGCACGGGGGACGGTATTACGAGATCGGCGAGAGACGCGAGTGTGTGAGGACCTAGGAGTTCTGACCATGTTAGCAATGGTCTCTTGTTGTAGTTTTTGCATAGTACATAGAAATAGAACACAACAACAAGGCAAAAGAAGCGCATCAGTCGAAAGATGAAAAGCTCATTGATAGGTATCCACATGTAGATTCGGTATTAGCATGGAATATCAAAGTGTTACATCACGCGCGCTTCTTTGCCCTGTTGTTGTGCTGTGTGTTGTTGTGTTCAAGTAAGTCTTACTTTTCAAAAGGTTGATGTCAATATTAGGTTGAGAGTGGATGTCGACAAGGGGCTGACCTGCAAAGCAACATCTTGGCACAGGTTAGCAATGCTGACAGGCACCAATGCAAGCTGGCCCAAAAGACAGGTCGTCAAAAAAAAAAGCAGAAATCAGGGAACAAAGGTTTTTCTCCGTCATGGAATGTCGGTATTTGATAGTACAGTTCGAGCATCATGTAGACTGCTGGGATAGGCAAAAGGGAAAGGGAAGAGCCAGAGATAGGAGAAAAGAGCATACCAAAATAAGATGCGGTTGCGAAGAAAGCGCGTCGACAGATCCAAAATCACATGGCCAATGGAATATCTTTACGAGGGTTAGCAACAGCGCTCGACCAAGCAGAGCTCGCGAGAGCGAAGCGAAGGAAAAGAAGTGGATGGGAAAGGCCAGTATCAGAGACGTCCGTTTGGAAAGACAGTGTCAATCACCATGGTTTTAGTATGCCTGGGGCGACGTAAAGCTCATCATGTTGAGGGCCGGCGGGGGAACGGAACAGAAGGGGGCAGAAGGGAACAGAGGGGGAGGAGGGAAAGGAAGGGAGAGAGTGCGTTTACTAACCAAAAAGATCAAAAATGTCGCGAGAATGACAGAAGATCACGGAAACGAAGAAAAGAAAGCAGAGCGGACAAAGAGAGCCGAGCGAGCATTGGAACAACTTGTTCCAGTGTCGGAGAAGAAACGAAGAAAGCAGAAAAGTAGAAAAGATAGAAACGACAAAAAAAGAAAGCAGAACGCAGAAAGAGAAAAGGCAGATGGTCAGAAAAGAGAGAGAGAAGGAGAAAGGAAGAAGAGATTTGGCGGCAAGGTTTTTGTAGCTGGTGAGAAAAAAAAAAATAGACACAAGAAAAAGTTAAAGTGGGCCAAGGCGGTGAGCAGCCTGGAGCTACCTGTCCTCGCTGTCTTATGTAAGGATCGCGCTTGCCCGTTTGTTTTCTGCCCCTCCCTTTCCTTCCCCCCCCACTGCACGCCGCCCTGAATAGGTGGGATGCGGGCTATTTAAGACCAGTGGTTCTCTTGGGGGTCAGGCATATGAAAAGGCGGAGGGCCCGCCGCACCTTCTCGCTGCAGATGTCAAAAAGTTGAAGAGACGACGACAGCCAACACCAAACAGCACACATTAGCGTCACAGCTGCCAACGGTACACAGTAACCCAACAACCACGTCCGACGTCCAACGTCACGAATAACACGGCTGGGACATACACGCATTGACGAGCTGTCATCTCTTTTGCCGTCGACGCACTTTGTCACTCACTTTTCCGTCACTGGAGAAGAGTGACGAAGAACTACAAGTTTTAAAAAAGAAAGAAGCCGAAAATACCGACACACAGGCACGCAAGCTTTTCACGACACACACCATACGACGCGTTTTCTGTGCAAGATCGGCATCCTGCTTGGCGACAACACTTACAGCAGTCATTTGCCTTTGATTTCTGTTTCCTTTCCTTTCGCCTTTATTATATTTACACAACCACTACCTTTCTCACAATGTCTGACCACGAAGGCGATTTTGGGGGTATGTTTTATCACACCCCATGTTCCTCTTCTCATTTCACACCGCTAACAGCCCCAGCCAACGACGACCTCTCGCTGCCCAAGGCCACCGTCCAGAAAATCGTCACGGAAATCCTGCCGCCCAGCATGGGCATCGCCTTCTCGCGCGACGCCCGCGACTTGCTGATCGAGTGCTGCGTCGAGTTCATCACGCTCATCTCGTCCGAGGCCAACGAGATTTCCGAAAAGGAGGCCAAGAAGACGATTGCCTGCGACCACGTGACGCGCGCTTTGGAGCACCTGGGTTTCGCCGAGTACGTGGGCGCTGTGTTGGAGGCGGCCCAAGAGCACAAGGAGGTGCAAAAGGGCCGGGAGCGCAAGGCGGACAAGTTTACGCAGAGCGGGATGACGCTCGAAGAGCTGGAGCGGCTGCAGCAGGAGCAGTTTGCCGAGGCGGCGATGCGGCATGGTTGATAAGACGTGGGCGGCTGTTGCTCTTTTGTTTTGTGCTTTTTGTAGCATTTGTATTTGGCGTATTGGCGTTGGACGGCAGCGGTGCGTTGCCAGCTTCTCATGCTGTTTTTGTGCTCTCTTATTTCAGGTTCCGTTGCATCCTATGCAAACACGTTTTTACACGCGTTGATTACTTTCTTCTCTTCGTCCGTCATGTCACGAGGTACAGGTCACTGCAAGGTGGCAAGTTGATATAAACGAAAATAAAAGAAAATGCATGTACGGTATAAGACAGATAGCTAAGGAAAAAGTAAAAGTAAAAAAATATGTCAAGGAGTGTACACGTGCAGTCTCGTTTGGCGAAGCTGCAGCAATCCAATGAAGCATGCGCGTTCAGTGGGCATAATAGACAGGTATGGAAATGGGGGTTGAGAAGGAAAAATTATGTAATAAACGCCAATCTTGTTCAGGGTAAAGAACAAGCAAAAAAAAAAAGACAAAAGAAAATCCAAAAAGGCAGACGCAATGAGATAGGAAATAAAAGGATGTGTTGTGTGTGGTGGTGTGCTGAGCTAGGCAGCTGTGTAGTGTTTCTTATGCAAAAAAAAAATATTGTTCTGTCTGGTATCGTATCGGTCCAAGATCCAAAAAATTAAAACGGGAGAGACACGCCAGGCCGCTTAAGCAGAGCCTGACTTGGTGTCGTTGTCCTGGTACGGCGGCAGCTCCTCGGTGGACGCGGTCGCGATCAGGCCAGCCTTTTCCTCGTCGACAGCCTCCTCGTTGGCGTGGCGGTCGGCGGCAGGAGCGGCGGCAACAGCAGCCTTGCTGCTGCGGCTGTGGCGGTGACGGTGGGTGCGAACAGCCGTCTTGCGACCACCACGGCGGACGACCAGGCGCCACAGGCCGACGAGGGCGGTGCCGACGACCATGCCGATGACGCTGACCAGGATGCCGGCGGTGACACCGACCATGACAGGGAACAGAATGTGCGACGCAAACTTCTTGGCCAGCTGCTTCCAGCTGTGCTCGCGCAGCGGCTTGTAGTGGTGGTGAGGCTTGGGCTCATCGTTGTCGTCGTCGGAGTCGTCACCGCCCTTGTGGTGGTGGTGATGATGGCGGTGCGGCTTCTCCTCATCGCCGTTCTTGTCACCAAACGCCTTGGCCATGGCCTTGCCGGCGCAGCCGTCGTGGTGGGCCTTGATGCCCGACGCGATAATGGCCTTCCAGCGGCACAGGATGTTGGAGCACGCGTCCAGCTGCTCCTTGAGGGCATCCATGCGGTCCTTCGGGTGGGCGACCTTGGTGGTCTCCATCTCTGTCTCGTCGCCCACAATGTCCACCCGCGCAATCATCAGGCCACCCTCCTCGGTGCGGATCAGGCGGATGTTGACGGCCGGGATGCCCTGCACAAACACGCCGTTGACCTCGATGATCTCGAGCGACAGCGCCACGACCTCCATGCCGTTGCTGGCGTCCTGGCCGACGGCCTGCGTCTGCATGGCGTAGCCCAGCGGGACCTTGACCAAGTGCTTGCCGTGCTTGCCATGCTTGCCGTGGTGCTTCTTGCCGTGGACGTCCTTGTCCTCCTTCGAGTCAATATCGTGCTCGTGGTGCTCGTGGTGCTCGTAGTCGTGCTCCTTGTGCTTCCAGTGCTTGGCCTCGACGTCTTTGTCGTCGTCGTCGTTATGCTTGCGGTGGCGGCGGTGTCTCTTCTTGAGCTCCTCGTCGTGATCGTCGTGCTCCTCGTGCTCCTCGTGCTCGTGGTGTTCATGCTTCTCCCCGTCGTGCTTCTTCTCACCGTGCTCCTTCTCCTCCTTGTCGTGGTGGTGGTGCTTGCCCTTGTGGTGGAAGTGGTCCGGGGCCTGCGTGGCCAGCAGGCCGTCGCCGTTGATGTCGACGTTGGGGTACAGCTCAAAGTGGTTGACCAGCAGGTGGTCGCCGTCGGCCTGGTGGTCGATCTTGAAGAAGAGGTTGATGTGGTTGGCGACGTCGGTCAGGGTGATAATCTTGCCGTCCTCGTTGTCGCTGGCCTTGTCGTCGTCGTGCTTGTGTCCATGCTTGCGGATCTGCATCGAGCAGCCCGGGCAGGGCACCTTGACCTTGGTGAACTCGTGGTAAAAGGGGCTGACCAGCGACACGTCGGCGGCGGCGTCGGCGTCGCCCTCGACGACGTCCTTGTTCTTGCCGCCATGATGACGGTGGTGACCGCCCTGGCGCTCGGCCTGGACGTCGGTGGGCGGCGGCAGCAAAAAGGCGGACGCCGTCGACGTCGCCAGCGCCGCGGCAAGCAGTGCCTTGGGCAGCATGGTGGTGGTGGTGGTGGAGAGATGGAGTTGCGGTCGTATGTGTCGATGCGCACAGCCAAGACTTTTTGGTCGTGTTAGTCGGGTCGTCCGGGGATTCGATCTTCAGCAAACAGAAGACCAAAATATCGAGGTTCGATGTCGACGGTAAAATCGAAATCGGATCGGGTCGTGGGTTGGGTGATTTCGATCAACAATAAATCGAACTCGTTTGGCGATGCAAAAGAAAAGAAGAAAAAAGAGAAATGAAGAGAAAGACGAAAAAGAAAAGGATCCCAAACCAACGAAAAGAAGGGAGGGAGAGAAAGGGAGGCGACTTCCACCAAGACAAGGCAAACAGGATCGAAGACCAGTGGTGTAAGAGAAAATGTTAGCGGGCAGAGGAATGAGATGGGCACTGGAAATTGGACATGACGAAGCCTCCGTCTCCATTGTAAAGTCTTAAATTGGGGCCTACGCCAGGCCCCCAGCCGGGTTTACAGGGACTGCAGTGGGCAGAGTGGACAGCCCAGCGGCAACATCGGAACGCACACGGCCCCAAAAGGCGCGGCGCCAGCGAATCAACGAGTGCATGCATCAGCCCAAAATCGTCCGACTGGGCTGAAGGGGGGCAGCGTACGTGGCTGCCGTGGTGTGGGCAGTCCTTGTCCTTGACGAACACCTGCGAGGCCTGTCAAAGGCATGCGCGGCTTGGGCCCGCTAAAGCCTCCTACGCTATCACCAAACAGGCCGCCCTAGGCCGGTTTGGGACCTGCTCAGTGCTGTTTGCCTCGCCCCACACTGCCTTTGTCATCCATTCGACCCCTCTGATTCGCCCAGTGCCAAGAGATTGCTGCAGGGCAGAGCGGGGAGGCATACGTAATCGCTGCCTCAGGCTTCCAAACGCTCAACGGCTCTGACCGATGCTTGTTTGGCAATGGCGTCAATCTGGCGGGTCCTCCTCTCCTCCCCGATGACGTTCACGTGCCGTATCACGAGCTCCTTTTTGTTTACTTTTCCCGCCGACTTTCCCATGCCAGAACTCGCCTTCGCATTTGCTCCATTCCATTCAAGTTTTCCCGGTTGCAACGTCATAACAAGAATGCACGGCTAATAATACAGGCACAAGCTTTCCCAGGAATTTCACTCATGAAACACAAAGTGCTGCCCTGTCCCCTTGTGCATGGTCCAAATTGCGCCCAGATGCTCGTAGCCGCCCGTCTGCCCGTTTCGGTTGCCGGACGGCCGCGCCAGGGACCCTGATTGGATTTTGCCAGGGTCGCGCAGCAGGTCCAAGTTGAAGAAAAGGATAGAAAGTTGCCCGTGTCTTTCACGTGCAGTTAGACGCCGGGTGCCCGTATTCCGACTTGTATTCAGTAGTGCCCGAAGAAATACGACGTAGAGAACTGAGAATGGGATGAAAAATATGTTGCATTGTGCCCGATCGTTGAACATCGGCACATGATATAAGAAAGCAAAAGATGAAGAGAAACGTTCGTCCTAGAAGGAAGGGAAAGAAGAGACGAAACGAATGTAAGTGCGAAAGAAAAAAAAAACCGCCACAAACAAATCCAAAAGTTGACACATAAAGTCTTCTCTTGCCGTGTTGCCATGTTAAGGTAGCCCAGCCCGCGTGTGCAAGTCTGGTCGTGTGGCTGTCCATCCCAAGCGAGTAAAAAAAGATCCCAAACTTCCAGTGATCATGTCTCGTGCAGCGTCTCGTCTCTCCTTTTTATGCAAATGTCAAGATGAAAGAAGTAAGGATGTGTAAAAGGAAAAAGATGCTTGGAGCATTGAATGTAAATTGAATCCAAATTTTTCATAAGGCCCATATATAAAACGTCGTGCATGCACGTCAAACAGCGTGACGTGCGGTGTAGAATTTCTTCTTCCTTCTCTTTCAACTCTTTTGACGGCTTTGTGCCTGCCTTTCTTCTTTTGTAAACCCATGTGTTTTTGCCCAGCCCAAAAATGATAAAAAGTGAAATGAAAAAGAAACCAAAAAAAAATGTTCAAAGGTCATGAAGAAATCGTAAAGTAGATGAAAGAAAGATAACAGAAATGAAAATAGCAACGCCCAGGATCACTCATAGGATCACACACCGGTGGCTGGTCTCCCGCCGGCGCCGCCGGACCCTGCGATTTGATGATGAGTGGTGGTGGCTGGGAATCTTGTCGTCGACTTCAAAGGCTGGATCTGTGTCTTCGCGCCGCAGCATCTGGCGGCAGAGATCGATAAACACCTCGTCGACGTTTGTCCGCGTTCGTGCGCTCGCTTCGTAGTAGGGGGCGTTCCACCGCTGCGACAGGGTGAACGCTTTGCTCCGGCTGACGGCGCGCTGGTCCTCAAGATCGGCCTTGTTGCCCACAATGACAATCGGCGTGTTTTCGTCGTCCTTAACCCGGATGATTTCGTCCCGGAGCATTGTCAGCTCGGAGAGCGACGATGGTGATGTGATGCTAAAGACAAGCAAGAAGCCTTGCCCGGTCTTCATGTATAAATCTCGCATAGCGACTGCACATTGTTAGTACATTTAATGTCTATCATGCCAGAAACCAAACCCGTCTGCGGTCACAGGTGGATAAACATGTCTCTCAACTGACACCACGTCCCATCGTGGTCTCAGAGCTCGTGCCAACGGGACGGGGCGGGAGGCACGAGGCGTGAAGCATGAGGGGGTAAGGGGCCCTGTCGGGACGTACCAAACTGCTCGGTCCCTGCGGTATCCAAACTAAAACACATGTGTTAGTGGCTCTGTTGAAAGCTGCTGTTGGCAACACAAGCACAAAGTGCGAATGCATGACGAGGGTCAGAGGACCGTGCTTACATCTCCAAGACAATTTGCCGTCCCTGTAAGTGTGACACAAGAAGAGGTTAGCGACTTCGGCTTTTGTCTCGTGCCGCGTCTTGTGTCTTGCCACGCAGCTCGTGGGCCGCGGACGGACGAGAACAACTCACATCAACGGAGACTTGTGTCCGGTACGAGTCCTCGATGGTCGGGTCATAGCTCTCAATCCATTGGTTGTGGACAAACTGGGCTGTTGTCGGACAAACATAGACGTTAGCAAAGCTGAAAAGGAAAGTGCAAGAAAAACGCACACGGTCCACGTCCCCTATGCACATGCACACGCACACGGCACACATGTCCACGTTTGCAGTCGTCGTCCTCCCGACAGCATCTCACCAACAATGGGCCTTCCTCGTCGGCCAAGCCAAAGACCCCCACCGGATGCACGTGCGTGCTGCAAGGCACAAAAAGAGAAACTCACCTGTCAGACAGCTCTTTCCAACGCCACCTATTGTCGAAGTCAGCGCCTAAGCCCCAAGAAACACCACAATGGGGTGGATGAACTGAGGGAACGGTTCTCCTTGCTGAGATAAAAGGGGAATGGGTTGATGGGAGAATGGGCGGGATGAAAGAGAGAGCGCATGTGTGGGCGTGCCGTACCTGCGCCAAGGACAACAATGTGGCATTCCCGACTAAATGATCAGAGCCATTGGGCATCAGTAAACATATTTCTCGTGCATGGCTTGCATATAAGGCGCAAGTTGTAAATAGGGGAAAGGGAGGCAAAATGGCAGTGCGCTGCTTACCTTGGTTGATATCGAGGAGCCATGGTTGCGGATGTGTGCTGTGTGTGTTTTTAGGGAGATATGTTTTTCTTTTCTTTTTCGAACAACCCCCACGCCAGTTCAAACCGGTGAGTGGATTTCGTTTTCAGATGCCCAACTGGTCAATGCGCAAGACCGTTGTAAACAACAGGGCCAAAATTGCAGCTGGCGGTCGTCGAACTCCAGGCAAAGTTGTTCTCAAGCCGTAAGTCGAGGGTGGAACGCCAGCAGGGATTCCAACAATTTCTGAGAGAGAGAAAAAAGGCGCACAGGATAAGTCAAGCCGTGGAGTGAACGTCGCCGTCGGTCGTCCCGTGAGGATACAACTGATGTTGCTATTGATGCCGTTGGAATATGCGTCAGGGTCCAAAGGATGAAATGAAGTCAAATATAAAAGGCGTAGTGTGGAGGATCAAAAAAGTAGGGTACGGAGCTGGCCGAGAGGGTGGTGTGGGGTGTGAGTGGAGGATTGAAGACGGAAATGGAGGGGAGAAGAAGAGGACGATCAGAAAGGGTAAGGGGGAGACAGAGGACCCAGGATAAAGACGATGAAGAGGGGAAAGAATGATATTGGCCGTTTGAGTTCTTTAATAGAATTCTGTAAAAGAAAAACGCGAAAGGGGCCTTTGACGCAAGGGCGAGAAAGAGTGCGTTGCGTGTGAGTTGCTGTAAGAGGGAGGATGCGAGAATGACGGCGGACAGGCGTTGAGGCGCGTGTCAGATTTGTTGAGTAGTTGGAATGCAGGGCAAACCCAGGGCGTAAGTTCAGAGTCGGCTTCTTCAAAAGGGTGTTTGAAAAGAGTGAGGCGGAGGTTCGGAGGCGGACGAGCCAAGGGCGAGAAAGAATGACGATGAGAGGACCGAAACGGGCTCAGGTTGCGAGCGCGGTTAGTAAACCGAAAGGACCGGATGGGTAGAGAGATATTGTGTGTGTGACGGACGAGAAAGCGAGAGGAATCGAGTGAGGACGGAAGAAAAGAAAACAAGGAAGGGACGCGCGATAAATAGCAGCAAGGGAAGGGCAAAGTAGAGGTCGAGCTGGGAGAGCTTTGTTGGTCGTTGCGTTCCGTGTCGTTAAAATGAGAGCTCTTGTATTTTATATGGCTGAGGTGAGGCGGCAAGAGAAATTAAGTTATGAAACTTGGGAAAAGAAAAGAGAAAAGAGAGACACTTTCTTTAAGACACGCCTAGACAGCTAATAGGGGTCCAGTGATCGGCCCCGGCGACCTCGATGATGGTGACTGGTGTGTGGGGAGGGAGGCGTGAGGCGCAAGTGGATGCTGGCTAGACGGGCAAGACAGGCGGGTGAGGGGCGGCGCGCGCGTGTGTGTGTGTGCACGCAGCGAGTGGATGGTCGAATTGGTCGGTCGGCACGAGGAGCGAGACTCTGAGAGTCAGACAGAGCTGGGTGAGCATGCAAGCCGCAGGCCTATGGGTGTTTCTGGGATATGCGGATGCGGGAGCTGGCTGGAGCTGGCTTTGCTTGCTGGCCCTGCTTTTTGTTGACGATTGTTTCTGCAGTTTGGTCCGGCTTTGGCGTGGCGTTCTATCGGGATATTGACAGCTGTTGGTGCTAGTACTGGCAGAGCTCGTCTTGCTGTCGTCGTCGGTGTTATTTTGCAGTCGTTGTCGTCGGGTTGTCCGCGGTTCAATTTTGTTTTGATTTTGAAATCGAGTTCTCGTTATTTTCGTTATTTTCGCTGGATTGCTAGCTCGGTGGATAAAAAAGGGACAGCGAGAGCTCTTATTACCCGCGCCGGGCAATTATAAATGGTTCGGTCAGGGGCCTAGCGAGGCGCGGCGTGCAGTCTCCATGCATACACGGGGAACGGGGCAAGGGGGAAACAAACGAAACAAGACGAGGTTTGCAGACGGCAAGGTGAGAAGCGTGAATTCGAGGAAGAAGGGAGAAGAGGAGAAGGAAAAGGGGAAAAGGGTAGAAAGACCCAAGACCAGGCAGACGGTCAGAAAAGGGAAGGAGCGAGGGAAACTCCAAGCTATGTCTGGGGGATTATGCTGGAGAATTGGGAAGGTACGCATGTACAAAGCACAAGCACGAGGAAGTCGGGTTGTTTCTTCCCCTTTTTCGGTCTACGGACTTTTTTTTTTGTCAATTCTCTCTCTTTCTGTCGCTCGCTCGAACTTCTTTTGGGAGGGTTTACTTTTCGCCAAAAATTTTCTATCTAAGCTCTACTGTGGTTAAGTATTGAGGCGGCGGGCAGCCGTCAGGAACAATACTTGCTGGTGTGCAAGTAAGATACACTTGTGCCTGGTATCTTACTTCTATTTGTGCTTTTGATTTGAATTGGCTTCTACTCCGTTGACCCCTTACCCCTTCTCCCTCCTTCTTCGGCCCCGCAGCGCAGGAGAGCTCTTCCACAAAAACAGAAGCTGCAATGCAGAAGAAAAAAATCGGAGTAGGATTCAGAAAGAGCTACTGCGAGGAAAGAAAGCAAATCGAGATGAACAGAAAACTACAAGATACTTGTACACCCGTACGAGAGAAAACGGAGGAAGGAGCCAGGGGCCGCCCAGACCAGGCCCGTCCAGGCAAGATAGGCGAAGACAAGCGCAAGCCTGGCCGCGGCCAAAAATGCCTCCTGTTGGGGGGGGGGGGACTGCACAAAAAAGGGTATCGTGCTTTAGCCGCCTTTTTACTTTATTTTTTCTTCTTTTTTCCTGCTTCCTGTGCATCCAGGTCCAGGGGGGGATCAAGGGGAGAAAAAGACATGGGGTTTGAATCCGTTGTAGACCGAAAGGAGCTCCGTCGAAACGGGGACAAGGAGAAGGGACGACTCAGGAATATGCAAGAGGGGGCCGCGTCTGCAAGTGAAAATGCAGGGGACCTCCATCTACGAGAGGGAAACGAGGAAACAAAAGGGGAGCGAAAAGAAACAAAAGACACCAAAACGAGCACCGCCAGCCAAAAGCTCCACCCAATGGAGACGCTACGGAGTAGCTGCCGGAACCCATTCGTTGGGCTGGGACGTTTTAGGTGCATGACGAGCGCTGTGGTTGGGCAGTCTTTCCAGAAAACAGTTAGTCGGGGGTGATATGGTTCCCTTTTTTTCTCTTTTTTTTCTGCAGTGCTGCATGCGAGCCTGTCCAGGAAAGGTTCGCTGGGCCGGAAAAGCAGACCAGAGGGGCCGGCCGGAACGCAAAAAAGGGGAAAGAGGAAGGAGGGTAAGAGGGTAAGAGGGTGAGAGGGAAAGAGGGAAAGAACAGAGGAGAAAAGGAGAATTTGATGGGAGGTTGCCGGCGGCTTCCTATCTTGTCAACAGAAGTACGCTGCATTTGTACTCACAAACGATGCGCGTCCTTCATGGCTCATAGTCTTACTAGTATCTCATATCACGTACGACGTAGAGGCGTCCGTCTTCTGTACGTTGTATCTTACGTCTACGTGAGTTACTTGCACAACTCACTATGGAGAAATTATGGCGAGCACAGTGTTATTCCTTTCCCTCTGCAACGTGCTGTAGCGTGCATTGCAAGTGCATTGCAAGTGCGCTGCAAGGTGGGACGTTGCACATGAAAGAAAACGGTTTCTTTCTTCCTTTTTTTTCTCTTAGACCTTTTTCTTCTTCGATTTTTCTTCACCTTCACTCCTTGCACATGCTCGGCCGGGGTGCTTGCGCCACCAGGGGGGCTCGGGCTGAAGCCGGCACGCCTGTTCTCTACCGCTCAATTGGAGAGCCAGGGCCAGTCCAGAGCTAGTCCAGGGGCAGGAAACGGGCAAGAACGACAGGTCTCTTTTTGTCGTTTTTGTGTCTGTCTCACTGAGAAAGCTTTTTATTAGGGTTGGGCTGGCGGTGTCCACCCACGGGTCCCATCCATCCAGGGGGACCGCGAGCCAGGCAGGGGTTCCTGTTCAACTACTCCGTATGGGGAACGGAGAACGGAGTAAGACCTGGAAGAGAAAAGGCAGGAAAAAAATCGACAAAGGTGTGGTCAAAGTCAATTGCACAAAAGTCTGATACTAAAACGCTTCACACGTCCACAGCCCCGTCGTGCCGTCCCCGCAGGAAGGTACGAGGCTTCTGGGGCAGAAACGTGCCACGATATGCAGGCGTGCCTCCGCTTGGCAAAAGGGGAGAGGGAAAACACGTTGAAGAAACGAGGAAGGGCAGGAGCGAGGGATCAAGGGGGAAGAAAGAAGCACGAGGTACAAGAACGAAGAAGTGAGGCGGAAAGAACGAGCGCGAGTAGAAAAACAAGGCAAGCGCGAACGGCAACCGTCTCCCGAAGCAGATGTTGAAACGGCAGGAGCAGACCGACACGCGGCTGCTGTTGGGCGGTGACGAGAGAATGGAAAAAAGGAAAGGGTGATGAAAACGAGTGAAGAGGAAGGAGCAAAGGATGAGGACGAAAGGATGCAGGGGAAATATAAAATTCTTGTATCTTACACAATCCAACCCTCGTATCGAGCATTGCACAAACAGTATCAGGTCGGCGGTACGCAACAGTTCTGCCCGACTTTGTATATTTCATATTCTCAACGGTACAAGTACATACCAACTCTCCAGCAGTGTCGCACAAATGCTGACACCGAGAACAACGGACCGCAGCGATGCAACAACCGAACAGCAAAGTATCATAAAAGGGGCAAATGTAAGAAACAGGAGGAAGCCTCACCGAACTCCGTACGACACGGCGTGTTCCCTTTTCAGGACGGCCCCCAAACTTGACCAGGCCGGAGTGATGCCTTGGTTTGTTGACAAACGCTGTTCCCTGCTGTCTTCTGTTAAATCTTGCTCTTTTTTTCAGCGACATACGATACGCCTGTTGACGCCTGTTGACCGGCTACGCTTTCAGCTTACTTCCACCTTTCGACATTCTCACCGTTACCCTTCTTCTCTCACCTTGTTTTGTTTCTTGTTTTTCTCACTTTTTCCCTTGTGTCGGCCGGCTAATACATAGCGTGCTTGTATCGTCGGCAAACACGCAATGTGCGCCATGGTGTCTGTGCTTTTTGGGGGGCTGGACCGAGCTGGGCCCTGACTGGGCCAGCCAAGCAGCCAAGAAAAACCCGGCCAAAAAATGTTCAAAGCCCCAAGGTCTGGGCCAAGCAAAAAGCACTGGCCACCTCCTCCGTCCTTTTTCTTTTCCCCCTCCACATCCCGGTTTTTGTGTGTCGGTCCATTGTGTCCTGGGCCGAGAATATGCTTGCAAGGTGGTCGGCCGGCGGTCGGTAGACACTGGCTGATGGATGGCCGGGAGAGGCCACAAAAGGAAGTACTCTGTCGACGGGAAGCCACCAAAGGAAGGGGCCTTGCCGGAAAGGAAGCAGAAGTACTCAATGGGGATGAAGCTCAGGTACTTTGTGATGCAAGGGGAAGCAACTAGACATGGTTTTCCTTCAAGATGCGTCCAAATAATTCAAATGGATAATTCAAATGCGTCGTGCTATGCAGCTAATGTAGCTCTGCATGCTAACTTTCTGCAGCAATCCGCTGGTCTGATTTGATCTTGGATATTCCCCACGCCGAGGCGTTGTTTTGTTTTTTGCCCCCTCACCTTCGTATCATGCACTTTAAACCTTGTCACCTCGTTGTACAGCTCCCGATTGGACAAGCCCCGCGGTCATCATTTGAAGAGGTCATCTTTCTCTGTGAGCTCTGTGGGGAAGTAAGACGAGAACACTCCGTGAAGGCACGAGAGAACGAAAGTCAAATGAAGGGGCAGGACACAGATGCAAAGCTCCAAAAATGGTAGCCAATGGGGTGGGCAGGGTTTTGTAATTCAATATTGTCGTGAAAGCAAGTCCAATGGGAAGCTTAGCAGAACCGCCCCCAACTCTCACGAGCTTGGCTCCTTGGGTGAGAATAGGGGAAAGGCGGCTACACATACGAAGCATGCACGATTTACGGGAGGCATACGAATATTTCTTGACTTTATTTGTACGAGTTTACAAAATTGGGAAGAGGAGAAAGGACAAGGCAACCGGTGGCAAGGTCAGCTGCCTACGCCAGTTACGAGATGAGGCGAAACAAGGCAATCAAAAGCAAAACTGAAGACAACCACTCACAGCCGGATCCGGCCTTGTGTTCGTGTCCAAAGCCACGATAAATGGCAAAAGAGGAGGACCATGACCCGCAGCCTTATGGAGCCAGCTGCAAATGCACGCGCCTCGGGGAAGGTAAGCGGAATGCTCCGCTGGAGGGGAAGAAGAGGAGGCTTGCCGTAGAGGGGTCCAAGGTGGGAATGCTCCGGAGACGATCGACCTTTGAGCTTTTTTAGTCGTTGCCACATTGGCACATCGTGAAGAGGGTCGACGGAGGATCAAGAGGGTCAGAGGGGTAGTGGGAAAGGCAAAGAAGATGGGCCCATTGGAGGAGGGGAAAAGCTCATCTCAGATCTTACAACACAAAAAGGCGCGATGGACGGTTAGCACGGGGCACAGTATGTACAAGGGTATGATAGAACATGTCTGTCGTAAAGAAGGCCGAATGGGGGAGAAACTTGCGATGCTGAATGGACGTTGCCGTTACAAAGTGAAGATCGTCGTTTTTTTACCTTTTTTGTGGCGGAATCTAGCCCTCTCGAGACTCTCGGGAGCTCTTGAGCCACCCGAGCCACACAAGTTTGTAAGACGTAAAAACGCCCCCAAGATAATCAAAAGTTGGGGAAACAGGGCGGCAAATCGGCGTCTGGTGAAGACGGACAGAGCCCGGATCGGAAAAGAAAGAAGAAAAAAACTGGTCAGTGCGTTTATCGTGGGTCCTGCTTCCAAGCTTTCGTGGCAAAAGGGTGACAAGGCAAATTTGAAAGCCCAGACCCCAGTCTACCTAGAGAAAATATTAAGAAATAAGACCTTAGAAAATCAAATAAAGTTAACCGTGCAATAAGACGCCGTTCTCAGCGTCCACTCTGCAGGATTCTGTGCAGTTGAGCTGTAGCCGTGCATGTTTACGGCCAGCTTAATACGAGGCTTCGTATCAGATGGTTAACATACTTGCACGAACAGTCAGAAACTAGCCCAAAGAGTCCAGGACGGAAATGCATGCCGTCGGGAGCACCGTAGACCACCAGACTGGTCGACAGAGTCTAGATCGCGGGAACCAGCTGATGGCCAAGGCCAGACCTCTTTCCCCCAGACGCCAGTACCAGAAAGCGCCGACCTGGTGCGCCCAGGTCCGTCTCCCAGGCCCGTCCAGGTTCGCTCGAGTGCGTCTACTCCGTACATCTATTCGACTTGGTTGTCAGTCAACTCTAGAGCAAGCCTCCCCCCATGAATCGTGTTTGTCTAAAACGGGAAAACGAATGCGATAACGCGGGGGGAGCAGCTTGTTTGATGTCGTTTCTTGGCCAATCCCTACCCAGTCCTCTTTCTTGCCAGTCTCTTGGCTTCTCCTCGTTGCCATTCATTCCTTGTCGACAAGTCGACAGAAAGCTCTCGCTTGCCTTTTCCTAGTCTGTCTTAAACTACTGCATGGAGGAGTCTGGGCAGTCTGGCTTGAGACACCGACAAGGCAAAGGAAATCCATCAGGAAAACGAGACAGCAAGAACTGACAAAAGATGGGCGAGGCGGGCAGCATCTCCAAATCCCGAAACAGCCTGAAGCATCATGCACAACTTCTGTTAGTAAAGTAGAAAAAACCTTGATATCCCATCTTCCGAGCTGCGCATGCTCGGGATCCCGGGAAAAAGACTTACCCTTTCCCATGTCCAACCCTAGGTGTGGTTGTCATTGTCGTTGTGGCCCTTCCCGCCAAAATGTAAATATATAAATGCGAATGCAACGTCGAGAGTACGAATACGGTGGGCGCGCGTCTCGGAGTCACACACCTAGACAGTCAACATATGTCAAAGTGAGGAAAAAGCGGGAAATGAAAATAGAGTAGGAACGTAAGTATGGAGTAGAGTTTCGATTTAAAAGTCGAAGATAATGGAAAGAAGACAGTGAAGATGATATTTCTTGTTTCTTAAGATGAAGGGCACATTTTTATTTCCAAAAAAAACTTAAATAAATAAACAAAAACGAGAATAAAATTAAACATATCAAAAAAAGACAACAAAAAATATTATTTCTATAACCAACGCAATAGTGTCTTTCTAAATCTAGACAAATATATATCATCTCAAAACCAAACCAAACATCGCACGGGGTATGCTTCGCTATGCCAAAAAGCAGGAGTATTCTAAAAAAAGACACCAGAAAGACGACCCCGTCATTGTCCTCCTCTCACTCGATCCGTATTCACCTTACGGATCGTGTGTATCATATTATGCACACACGTACACGCTGTGTCAACTTCTACCGCTTCTCGTCAAACTCGGTCTCGACCTCGCCGCACTGCGTCGGCGCCACGCTGTCGCTACACGAGCGGGACCGGCAGATATCGTCGGTGGCGGGTGTCGCCTGCGTCGCAATGGCCGGTGTTGAGGCGGTGCCGGCCAGAGTCGTTGTTGTTGGCTCTTGCGCCTGAATTGCCTTCTCGCTCGGCAGCGCTTGCTCTTCGTCGTTCCGTCGCGCGGCGGCAGCCGCCAGGTCGAGCGCATCCGGCTTCATCGACTGGCCGGTGAGCCGGTTGCGCCACCACGCTGACGTGAAGAAGGGGTGCAGCGGTCGCTCGGCAAAGGGGAAATTTTCGGCGCCGTCGGTGGCGATGATCTCGGCGGCGAGCTCGTCAAACGTCTTACCCTCGGCCTTGGCGCGCTTGCGGAGCTTGCGGGTGCGGATGAGCCAGATGATGTGCGACAAAAAGATGCCAATTTCGAGGAGGGCGCAGATAATGTAGAGGACGCCACCCAGAATGTCAAAGGTGTTTTGGGCGACGAGGGCCATGAGCGAAAAGAAGGCGCCGCTCCAGTCCATGGCCAGAAAGATAAAGTTGAGGCCGACGACGCGGCCGCGGCGCTTGTAGATTTCAAAGTAGGGCGGGACGAGGCCGGCGGCCAGAAAAATCGAGGCGATAATGCCGACGACGAGGGCGGGGGCTTCGCTGCCGCGTTCGTAGATGGGCTTGAGGGTCAGGATGAGGGCGGTCTCGATGCCCGCAAAAAGAATGGCCATGGTGAGGCCGGCGGCGGCGGCCTTCTTGACGGACCAGCCGTTGCCATAAATAAGAATCTGGGACCAGCTGACGAGGCAGAGGCTCATAAACACTTGCGGTTGCACCTGGATGGGGATGTTGAAGTTTTGAATGACGGCATAGGCACCGAACGGCACACCGCAGACGCCCCACAGGAACATCATGAGGGCCGGCAGGCCTTCGGTCGTTTTCGTCCGCCAGTTGGTCCATATTCTGGAGAGCGGGTTAGTATTCCAAGCTCAACGGGTGTCCTTCCGGGTTCTCAAGACTTTTCGTCTGAGCCTATTTAGGGGATTCTTACTGAGGTATCAACTGAACACACCAAAATCTGTAAACAGAAAAGATGCGGGTTAGCTATCCGAGCCGAACAGAAGCAGTTCCTCGAGTCACCTCGAGGTGTCGGGGTCTTCCCCGGCTCCACCCCCCGACCGTCGCACAAGGTCGATGGCGGGGTCTGTGTCACGGATTGTCTGTCACTCACACTGTCACGACATGTTAGCAACCGTTTGTAAAATTGTGATATATGACGAAAGGAAAGTCAACGGATGTTGAATATAAAAAGGGACGGCTTACCTGTGCCAATCGTCTGTTCGCGGGGGAAAACATAAATATGTCAGTCTCAGTTTCTCTTCGTGGGAGTTCATGAACTCATTTGTGTTGTCGTCACGCGACCGAGTTTGAAAGCAACACCAAGGATGCTCCCAAAATACACCAAATTATCGGGAAACTTACGCCTAATACATTGGCAGCCTGAAGGAGAGAATGTTAGTAGATGTTCGAAACGAATTTCGAGAATATAATGCCAGTACATACCACCGGGATGCTTGTTTGCGGCGCCATGGTCGGTTACTATGGCCGTGGACGAGTATGGTTGAAGGTTGAGGAGTGGAAAAGAAAGTTCGTTTGTGAAGAGAGGAGAGGAGAAGTAGAGAAATAAGTCTAGAAATATTTCTGACTAAGAAGGCGATGTTGTAGTGTTGTAGGGCAGGAACAGGAACCGTCAAAGTCAAGTAGTGTTGTAGTGAACGGGAAAGAACGACTGTTGGTGGGTTTTGGTTCAAAGCCAAGACGGAAAGAGCGACCGGGGAAAGGCATCAAATACCGGGGAAAGAAAGACGCAGAGACTGGCAAAGACCACGGCGGCGACTGGAATATATAAACGGGTGCGGCGGGCAACGAGAAACGACAGGAAGAAGAAGGAAAAGTAAAAGACGAAGAGGACCACCAACTCGGCAAGGGACGTGTCCTTCATGTTAGTCACAAGGCGGGGGCAAGAGATGGAGTTTGAAAGCAAGCCGCATTCGCAGGGCAGGAAAGGATGGTTCAAGAGCAAAAAGTAGCGAAGGAAAGAGCAAAAGAAGGAAAGAACCTTCGACAGAGATGCTCCAAGGCGGATGCAAAATCAATCCAAACGACCAAAGCGACCAAAAATTTCTAGCAGCGTCGTATCTTCTTCCCTAATTCTGCAGGTCTTCGCTCACAAAAACTTCAAAAAACGCCAGCCTTAACTTTTTTTAGGGGCGGGAGGGCCGTTTTGATGGCCGTCTTGTGGCCGCTGTTTTCGCTTTACGCTTTTCCCACGCTTTCCCACGTCTTTGACGCCATTGACCGTTCTTTCCTTCCGTGCTTTTCTTCTTTTCTTGTCGGGTGGTCGTTTTTTCTTTCCTAATCGGGCTAGTGCATACGATTCTACCGTCTGGCCGTCCGCGCAAACCCCCGCCGAACTGCATTAGAAACTCCGAGCCCACTTTCACGACTCCGCGCCGGGCTGCAGTGACTGCAGTGGCCCATAGCCGCATCGGAAAACGCATCTGGAGGCGAGGGACAAGACAACGACAAGACAACGGGCCGGGATAGACAAGACTTTGAGACGGCCCCGTTTGTTGGCAACATGCCGAAAAGGACAAAAGCTTATAAATGGAGAAATGTAAGAAGTGTAGGAGAAGCTAGAAATGAAGAAACGTAAAAAGACCAACGGCCAGAGATGTGAAATCAAATTCAGATTGATAATCAACAAGCAAGATTGACAACGGGCTTGACAATCAGCCTGTCATTATTTTGAGTGTCCCTGACAGTTATCAGAGCTATTATCGAGCGGAGAAGTGATCCGAAGCTGCTAACCTCACATCGTTGCTTCCTTATGCCCATCGCGCGGGGAAGCTTATGAGACGTACGTCGTACATAACCGTGCATCATGCTCCTTTGCCAGGTTAGCACTTTATTGTTCCTATCACGCCAGCCTCGTTATCGTTTTAGTTATCGTCTGGCGTTGTTGTGAGCGAATCGGGTTAAGATGCGGCCCTCTTTCACACCGGCTGACATGATCTGTTGACATCGCCAGTTATTTTGATCTGAACCTAAGCTTCCCCATGTAAGCATTGCTCTTCCTTATCATGGTTGACCATGCCGTTGACTCATGCGGAGCACGTTCGCCGTGAAGGATATCTATCTTTATCGCGAGACTGGTTAACATCAGGCCAGTTAGGCAAGCTTCTCTTTTGCGACCAAAAGCGAGAGACGGACAGGCCACTGCGAATATGGAGACTTTAGTCGCCGCCTCGAATTATTAAACATATTTCCCTTTCGGGAACTGTATGATTGGGACTTGTGGAAAAAGGCAGCAAGAATGTGGAAAACGGCGGAAGCTTGAGTGGTCGTGGGTGGCATGTGGAGTTCTTAATTGCACCTTCCCGGCCGGCAGCGCTGTGATGTTAGCCCCATAATGCAGCCACTATAATTTTAGTGACCGCCCTGAAGCTTTGTCTCACCGCCTTCCAGATCAGCAAGATTTAGTCCGGCAGTACTGAGAAAAAAAATCGACGCTGCAATTTGTAGCGTTCCCCGTCTGCGCCTTCCAAAACCGCCCTGACAAAAACGAGCCGGTACACGACGCACGACAACCCCCCCCCAAACCGCACACGCACAACCATGTCGGGCCGCCAACCATTACCACCCCCCGAGCCGCCAAAGCCGGCGCGGCTGCCCTTTAAGAAGAGCTTCCAGGGCAAGCGCAAGCGGCCGGCCGGCGATGACGCCGGCGACAACGTCAATGGCTTCGTGCCGCCCGCAGGCAGCGAGCGGCGGCCGCCACGGCCCAAGAAGCAGAAGAAGGAGAAATCGGAGGGTGACAAGGACAAGCCAAAGCAGACACCACCGCCGCCACTAAGCAGCACCGAGAAGCGGGCCAAATTCAAGGCTAAGAAGCAGAAAGCCAAGGAAAACAACAAGAACAACAACAACCACAACCCCAATGCCGTCAACGAGGCCGACCTCGACTACGATCTGGCCCTGAATCGGTCGTTTGCCCGTATGGACGCTGCCCTGTCGGCCGCCTACCTGGCCCGCCAGACCAAACGCTACGGTAGCGACCTGAGCGAGGTCGAACTCGCCGACCTCAGCGTGCCCCTGGGCGCGTTTGTCGATTCGTCCGCCTACGAAAAGGACCGCACGCTCGACAACCTGGCCGATTTCCTGGAGGACATGGCCCCGATCACCGAAAACGGAAAACCGGGCAGCAAGGGCAAGGGCAAGCAGATTCTGCACACGGCGCCCGAGCCCAAGGGCGCGCCGCACACGATCGTGGTGACGGGCGCGGGCCAGCGGGCAGCGGACCTGATCCGTGCGGTGCGGGCCTTTGGCACCAAGAACAATGCGGTGGCCAAGCTGTTTGCAAAGCATATTAAGCTTGCCGAGGCGGTGTCGTTTTTGGAGGGGCACCGCACGGGGCTGGCGGTGGGCACGCCCGCGCGCCTCATCGACCTGCTGGAGCACGGCGCGCTGTCGGTGGCGCACCTGCGGCGGATTGTGGTGGACGCGTCGCACATTGACCAGAAGAAGCGGGGCGTGCTGGACATGCCGGACACGGTGCTGCCGGTGGTGCGGTGGCTGTCGCGGCCCGAGTTCAAGGCGCGGTACAGCAGCGGCGAGGAGGAGGGCGACGATGCCGAGGACCAGGAGAAGGCCAAGGACGGCCCGAAGCCTATATCTATCCTGTTCTATTGATTGGGGGCGGGAGACATGATTGTGGTTGATCTTTAGAGAGGCGTAACGGACCCTTGTGGTTTACATTAGGAAGATATTATTTTCGGGCATGTTGTTTATTAAAAGGCTTGCATTGTCCCATTATACTTCTTCTTCTAGACTCCATGTGACATATTGGTACATGGGCGGCAGCCGCCTTTCATAGTAGGTAATCGGCTTTTGCAGCCAGTGCATTTCGTGTGCTCTAAAGACAATATTCAAGAGCACGGCGCGGTACAACAAGGTCATAACAAAACAACGGAGGCGACTGTAAACTGTGGGCTATGTACGTCATATATAAGAGAGAAGGGGGGGGGCGAGAATAAAACGGTTTCATGAAATCCAGAAAATAGTATATGACGAAATACGCATAAAAATGACCGACACCTGTAAACAAGAAACAGACAAAAAGCAAACAAAACTAAAAGATGCAAGGGATGAGGAAATCATGAACCGGAGAAGTGAAAAAGTGTAGGAAGGCGAACAGGAAGAGACACAAGAAGGGTGTCGCGAAGGAAAGACAAGAGACAAAAGATCCAACAGAGCCCAAGCACCAAAACGCAAACACCAATCGCTGCCTGGCTTCCGGTCGAGAGCCCAAGGCTTTGCATACCCTGAGCACGCTGAGCACTTGAATCTTTCGCAAGTCCCGTCGTCCGGCCACACCACTTCTCCCATCACCAAAGTCCAAGGTGTTTCTATCTTCACGAGCCTTCATTGCCCTTGGCAAAGCAACAAAGGCATCAATCAACGCATGCCCCGCGCATACGTAGAGTCCAAAATCAAACATATATAAAAAGGAGGGGTATCCACTCTACTCATACCCGGGATCCCGCGATCCGGGTGCAAAAAGGGCAGGGCGCGTTGGAGCCGGGAGAGTCATGGTCGTGATCTCTATCGTCATCGTCGCCGCCGCTGCCGCTTTCGTTCTTCGCCGTCGCATCGTCGTCGCCGTCGTTCGTGCACATCGTCTCTTCAGCCTAGCATATCGCGACTAGCTAGCTTATAGGATGGAGCACTTGGACTTCTTCTGCTTCTGCTGGACGGGCCGGGGGTTGAGGACGGCGCTGGATAAGAAGTTAGTAAACAATAATGTTAAAAGCACATCAATAAACGCTGCACATACCGGATCGCCTCGTCAAAGACGCTCTTGAGGTTGCGCTGGGTCAAGGCCGAGCACTCGAGGTACTTGTGTGCCCGGATCTCCTTGGCGCATGTGAGCGCCACGTCGTACGACACGGGCTCCATGCGCTTCTGACGAAGGGATTCCAGCGTGGCGGGGTCTTCGCGGAGATCAAGCTTCGTGCCGACGAGGATGATAGGCACGTTCGGTGCGTGGTGGCCGATCTCGGGGAACCACTGGGCGTTGTATTAGTGCTCTGGCACATGCTCTGGTTACAGTACAGCAGCTGTGCGCCTGCCTGAATTCGTCCGCCCTGGTGCGATACATACCTTTGCCCTGACGTTGTCAAACGACGGAGGGCTGACGATGGAAAAGCAAATCAGGAAGACGTCGGTCTGCGGGTAGGACAGCGGACGCAGACGGTCGTAATCCTCCTGACCGGCCGTATCCCACAGGCCCAGGCTGATGGGCTTGCCGTCGACCATCACACTAGCCGAGTAGTTGTCGAAAACGGTGGGGATGTACTCGCCGGGGAAGGCGTTTGTTGTGTACGAGATAAGAAGACATGTCTGTGAAAATGAATTGTTAGCTGCGCTGTCGCAATATTGTGGAGGACGCAGATACTCGAAGTACTACTATCAAAATAAAAATGAGGGGGAGACGAGGAGCGCACCTTGCCAACGGCACCATCACCAGTCACGACACACTGTATGAGAGAGATTTCTCGTTAGCGGCTCGTTCGATATCCTAGCAAGAAAATTGTATCGTCGCCATTTTTGAGTGTTGTCTCGCTTTTGCTTCTGGTTGATAGGAGGCGCACCTTCAAAGACTGAACACCGGGAGCTGCCATCTTGAGCTTTAGTTTGTGAGTTGTTTAGACACCGATTTGTCTGGGTTTGTTGAGGAGGTTGGTGGGAGGCGGAGAAAATGCGAGAAGAAGAGAAAGTGCGATGTGGTGTCGAGATTCCGAGAATGCAATTCGATGCTGTAGAAATCGACCTTCGTTCGATTCGATGATATGTGTATGGACGGAGGAAATAGAGGCGAGCGAGGCAGATCAAACTTGGCTGCAGAAAAAGGTCGGTGGCGGGCTATCGGCCAGTTTGCGGTGTGCGGTCTAGGTAGGAAAAGAAGGAGCTGCTGCGGGAAGAGCTGATGTTAGGATTCAGGTATAGTTCCAGTTTTACGAGGTTCTCGAATCTCGAATCTTAGACGGTTCTCCTCGTTGCGGGTTTAGGTTCGCTTTTATTCCGATCCTCTCCTTGTCTTGACTGTCTCTTCTCTTATCCCTTTGCGATCCCCATATTTTCTGGGTTTCTTGTTCTCTCCCTACTTTCCTCTCTTTCCTTTTTTTTTGGTCCGGTATGGGGGGTCCAATGGGAAAAGAAAAAAAAAACAGGGCAGGGGAGTGTGTCCCCTGGGGCAGGTTTGGGATGGGTGGGAAGAGCGGAAGAATGAACGAACAGTGGGGAAGAGCAAAGCGACGACCGGTGCACTAAACGTGGCTCGAGCCGCTTCTGTTAGGTAAAGTGTAAGATAGTGGTGTTAGGGCCAGGGGCGAGGGCAAGCAGAAGTCAAGGGCCGGCGAGAAGCCACTTGGGCAAGAGGTGCTAGGGGAACGGATTAGACGGCGCAGAGCAGCGTGAACGGAGTATGGAGCGCCAGCGGACACTTCAGGCAAGATGCGTCGTAATGCCACCAACAGCCTTGGGGTCAGAAGAGGCTGTCGGTGGATTCGGCGATGGAAGGGGGGTGGAACAGTTTGGGAATGGCCTGGGTGGAGCAGAGGGGGAAAGGCAGAGGCAAATCTGCACAGGGGAGCAAGATAGAGAGGAGAGAGGAACAGGCCGAGGCGGAGAGGTAGCAAGCAGTTCTGGGACCACCATGTAGCAACAGGCAGGGCACGAATCAAGTCGTTTCAGCGTTTGGCACGCTTGGGGAAAGATGATTATTCCTTGGAAGCAGGACGGTCAAGGGCGAGTGAGAAGTGCGTTGCATAGCACGACGATTCAGACGAGAGCAATATCGAGCTCGTGTGAAGGTGAAGATTGGGAGAAAGGAAGAAGCGCATGTGCAGCTGGGAGACGGAGTGGGCAAGAAGGAGACGGGAGAGAAGAGGGGAGGAACGGCGGCGGGAAGAGACAAGAGAAGAGAGCCAAGGAGACAACAAAGAGCCGCCCAAGACGCCGGGACAGCGGCCTCGCCCGAACAACAGACGAAGAGAGAGCAAGAAAGCGGAGACGAGATGAAAGCGAGATTTGTTGTGATCGGCCTAGAGCAGACCAACAACATGTTGGGGCGGGGAGGGCTGCGTACCTTGTGTGGCGTTGTGCTTGTGCGATTGTTGCGGCGGCGGCTTTTTTCGTCGATATCGTTCGCGGTACGGCTTCCAAAAAAAAAACACAAGAGCGATGTGTCGGTCGTGATCGTCGACGAGAGGCTGAGGCTGGACGTGAAGGGAAGAGGGGAGGAGAGGACGCAGACAGGAGAGATGGGTGGGCGAAAAGGGCGGAGAGCGGAAGGCGGAAAGGGGGCAGAATTATGGTTGGCGGTGACGGGGCGTCTGATGTGGGAAGGTGCGACCAAACCTTGCTCCGAGGGAGAACGAGAGACGAAAGAAGGGGAGAGGGGAATCGGCAGGCGCTCCCCAACCCCCAATACGAGCAAAAATAGGAAGGGGCAGACGGTGAAAGGCCGCGCCCTAGGCAGGAACCAGGGCCTGGGTGCTAGAGCGAGGGGGAAGGGGGCCCGCCGATAGGACTGGCTGGTTCGCAGTTGCTGGTTTTTGGTGTGGTCTTTCCTTTCCCAAACTGGTCAGGATTGGCTACGGGACGGCGCTGCCAATTTTGGGGCCCGAGCTTCAGTGTATGTGGGTCGACATTGGGCCCTTTTTACTCGCTAAGAGCACTGAGCTACCAGGCTGCAACGGCCTAGGACTACCAAATCACTGGCCAATCCAGATATCTCGAGCTTGCCTGAAAGACAAGGCGAGCGGTGCTTCACACAACGTGTCTTAACAATATCTACGATGCCCAGAGTGCACTGAGCGACCAGAGAACTCGGCCTCCGTGCTCGACCGGCCCCTTTTCACCGCTTTGATCCCTCTCTGATCGACCGGATGGCAAGCAGCAATGGTATCTAATCGAAACAAAACGGCCCATTATGGACAGATGAAGCGTTGCAGGGAGACTGGGAGAAGGGTAATGGATGGGGCAGCGGAAAGAGAGGGAGGTCGAGCCTGTCGTCGACACGGAGTGGTTGTGTAGGTAAGAAAAGAGGGAGAGGCAAAAGCAGACACGACATGGGATTTGTTGCAGGAAAGGAGAAAGCGGAAGAATCCCATGTCGTCGCCAGCCGTGCACAAAAGATGACAAAAAGCGGTTGTGAAGAGAAGGGAAAGCGTGCCCTATCTAACTACGGAGTATTAATCCCCCCTGGTCGACTGACGTCTCGATCGATCGTGTGTTTCGGGCTTCGAATGGGCCGGTAAGAGGGCAGGCTGCAAGCTGATGTACCTGCACGAAGAAAAAGCGCAGGGAAGTACTCCGTCTTTCGTAGATGTAAGATGCTCCCCCTGTGTGTTTGTGTGTCCCCTCACTAGCTGTTTCGATGTTTCTTTGCTGGCCCCCCTTCTTGGAGCCCCCTTTTCTGGCCAGAGGCGCACGATGTTTGACACAGATGGTGCCTCAAATGGCGCCTGATCGCAGAGCCAAAGGGTAAAGAGAGGAAGAAAAGGAAGAAAAGGGAAAAAGGAAAAGGGAAAAGACAGGGCGACCAAACGACAAGAAGGACCCGCCTGTCTGTCAAGGCGGAAAACCGGAGCTGGTGATTGGCCGTTTCAGGTGATGCAGACGGCAAGGGGGAGGATTTGGAGGTTTCGACGGAGAGCAAAGAGGAGAGAAAGGAAGGGCTTCTGGTCATCGAGTTTTTGTCCTTCACTTGCTTCCATGGTCAGTATATTTACTCAACCAGAGGAAACGAAAGAAAGGAGAGACAGCCCGAGACCCTTTTGCCCACTCGTTGTCTTTGCGTTGTCTTTGAAAGTCCAGTTGTCGGCTGCAGCGTGTGTCTGTGCACAAAGCCGGAGAGGAAAGCAAAGCAAAAGACCACAAAAAGAGTAAGAAAAAGGACTTGTTGACTCGAAGAGCTTTGAGTTGTCTCTCCCTTGCGTCCCAGCGCGATGGCATTGCACCATCCGCACATGGGAGTGTCGTAAAACGTGCTCTCCGGTGGGGATGGAGTGGAGGACCTGGGTCAGTTCGTGTCTGTGCCTGTGTCTCTATGCCTGTGCCTGTCTATTGTCGCGTTAGCCTCGACAGTTGTCTTTGTTTTAGATACTGACTGCTGTCGCCGTCATTAGGATGGGCCGCAGGAACAAAGAAAGTCAAAAGGAACACGGATTTGTTCCTGACTATGGAGAGCTAGCACGGGGCTCGAGAGGTCCGGCTTGGCGACAAGAGATGTGAGGAATCAGGGGGCAGATATAGCGGAAACATCTTCCAGGCCGTCCCGGCCTTGTTGAAATTTAAAGCGTCGTTGTAAGGTAATAAGAGTCAAGAACTCTCGGGGTCATCGCACCTTCCCTTTTCGTGGCAGCTTTCTGGTTGCTGCTGGTCGTTGTGTGCTGTTATCGCGCTTATCGGACATAGTGCTGGAGGTCGCCTGCGTAGCTCCTTCCCGCCGTGTGTTAATGGCCACCCCCACTAAACCCATGTGGCTGCTGGCATGTCGACGCGCCTTATCAGACGCGTCCCCGAATCGGAAGGCACGAGTAGCAAACCACATCAAACAAGGTGAACATAGACTTCCGAATTGCAATTACAACGGCTTTCTCCACAACGCATCCGCACTGCAGAATCATCACATCGCATGCAACTCGACACACATCAATCGACAATCGCGCCGCGATGAGCACACCAAGGGGAGCCTCCGCCGCCCGCGGCGCGGGTTCTGCCATCCAGACGCCGACGACCGGTGGACAACAACGACACAACAACGAACCCAGCAGCGCCGGGCCAGCCTCGGCCGGCGGCACATACCGTACACCCAACACAGCGACCAAGGGCAATGTCGGTGGCGGTCGGCGGACACCCGGTACGGCGGGACGCACGCCCCACGCGCGTGCGGCACGGCTCGCACTTGACAGCCGGCGCACGGCGATTTTCACACCCGGCGGCCGCCAGAGCCGGCGGAAGAGTGGTCGCATGTTGCGCGACTCGCCGCGCGACCTGCTGCGTAACCTCAGTCGGCGGCTGGCGCCCATCTCTCAGCCGATCGCTACGTCGTCGTCGCCCGGCAGCGGCGGCAGCGCGCAACAGAGCCGGCGAAACCGGCAGCCCCTGGACGTGGACATGGAGATGGACATGCTCCGCGACGGGCTGGGGGCGGCGGACAGTAGCACGGCCTCGGCGACGCGGCGCCGCACCTATCGTGGCATTCTTGGCATCGACGACGACGATGACGACGACTCGCTGCCGCTGGACCGTCCGCGCATGTCGCTCAATATCGAAGACAACGACAACGACGACGACCTGCGACCACACCGGTCATTGATCCTGGAGAACGGCGGGAGTGACGACGCCGAGGCCGACGCGGACGCCGACCTGGCCAATTTCACAATGCGGTCGATTGAGCTGGCGCGGCGCGCGGCCACGCAGGAGCAGCTGTTGCAGGCACGGCGGTTTTCTAGGGCAAGCCTGGGTGTCCGCAGCAGCTTTGGCAGCATGCGCATGAGCGACTACATGGACGAGTTTGGCCGCGGCGCAGACGGCGGAGGTGACGACGGCGACATTGCGGGACGGCTCGAACAACAGACAGCTTTCTTCCCCGAAGGCGCGTTTGACAACCTGCTACCTGGTGAATCCCCGCCAGGCGGAAGGGCAGACATGACATTTGAGCGGGTCGACTCAGATACCGGCGAGCAACAGGAGGTGCGTCTTGGTGCCGACGGCCGTGAGAGCGGCTTTGGCGTGATCGACCTGGGGCTAGACGGCGGTAACGAGACTACGTTTATGCTGGGCCAGCAGTCGCCCGAACGAACACTAGGTCCCATCCTGCTAGAAGGCGACGGCGAAAACGAACCCGGCCTTCTGAACAACAACGCTGACGGCGCGGAAGACTTTGGCGCGGCCTTTGACAACTTTGATGACTACGGCGACAACGAAAACAATGGAAATTTCTGGCAAGACGAAGACTCCAACAACGAGGACGACGCGAAGGGTGTCACGGTTTCAGCTCACGATGCTGCTACGAAAGCAGCAGGCGTCATTCGAAGTGCACAGGAGAAGAGATCAGGCTCGCGTGGAGCAGGGAAACGGTTAAAGCTGTCCGCTCATGGCATTGCCTACCCATCGCTGCCGGTCGGCGTGATCAAGCGCATTGCGCAAACTTTTGCCCAGTCCTCTGGCTCGTCTGGGTCGGGCAAAGCCAAGCTCAGTCCGGAGACGGTGGCGGCTCTGAGCACGGCGTCGGACTGGTTCTTTGAGCAGGTCGGCGTCGATCTGCAGCGGTACGCGAAACACGCGGGCCGCAAGACGATCGATGAGAGCGACGTTCTCCTCTTGATGCGAAGGTATGTTTCCCAAGTGCCGTATCACTACCTTTCTTCTGTTCACTAACACCTGTATAGACAGCGACAAGTGAATGCGGCGGTCACGCCGTTCTCACTAGCACAGCGTATGCTCCCGCGCGAGCTTCTACAAGAGCTGCGTATGATCCCTGATGCTCCGACATTGAAGCGGCGACAACAAAAGAAGCAAACACACCGCGTTTCCTCGGGACCTGGGCGGATAGGAAAGAAGAGAGCCAACGACGTCACATGAATGAGCACGAGTACGATGACGACGCTCTAGAACAATTTTTTTTGAGAGAGGATCAGGTATATTGTATTATTTTGCAAATGCCCGCCTTTTCTAGGACGGCGCTCTTCGACTACCAGTTCTTGTTCAAGCGGACACGTCTTTTGATGTCCGACGCCGGCTTCTTTGTGACCATCCACAGCATGATGGTCGTTGCCAGGGACAAGCTGTACCTACGGGGGAGTTAGTCAGGGCCGAAAACGTGGAGGACGGGAAAGGGAGCATACCATGTGAAGATGTACTGGGCGTGGTTGTTGCGGAGGTTGACCTCGGCCGGCTTGCCAATGGGAATGCCCTTGGCCTCCATGTCGTACACCTGCAGCAGATCGGGCTCTAGAACGTTTGTTAGCAGGACGTCCATAGCAAATTTGATACCCATAGAGAGAGAATGCAGATGAACAAACATACCCATCGTCGCCTCCACCCACACCGGTAGACTACCCGTCAGCTTGGCCATGCCCTCGACGTCTGGGAAGTAGAACTCGCTCTTGTCCGGCCGGTTCTCGGGCGTAAAGAAGTTGCGCTTCCATGGCGCCCGCAACATGCCCTCTACGCGCACCAGCCCCCGCGGCAGAGCACCCGCCACGCGCAACCGCGCCCGCTGGCTCCGCTGCTCGCGCGAGATCCAACCGCGGTTGACCAGGATCGTCGTTTTTGTTTCTGTCTCTACCCCATCGGGCTGCCGCGCGTCCACAATCTCCAGCGGCGTCACCACAAAGTAGCCCGCCACACCCTCGCGCACGCGCGGGCCCACCAACATCTCCTGGTCGTGCCGGAACGTGCCCACGGTCACAATGCGGCGGTAGTCAAAGTCGCTCGCACCGCCGCCCGCCACGCCCTCGGACGACTCACCGCGGCTGTGGGCCACAGCGTCGGCGACGTTTTGTGGATTGAGCGGCAAGGGGGCCCGCACGAGGCGGTCCTCGCACTTGGCCAGTAGGTCCGTCTTCCAGCGGAGGCGAAAGACCTGCCAGGTCCCGAGGGCAAACGCCGTGATGGGGATTAGGGCTAGGATGATGAGACCAGGACCGTGCCGCCGGCCGCCCGATCGCACGATCTCGGGCGGGTTGTCGAGGATGGACGTGAAGTTGGGGTCGTCGGCCGGCTGCAGGGGTTCGGCGTCGGCGGGCCGCTGCTGTTGTGACCGGCGGCGGGCGGCGACCGTCGAGAAAGAGGAGCGCAGCGCAGCCGATGTGCGGGCTCCGCGGCGGGCGCTACCAAAGGTCAATTTCCGGAGGCACTGCCTGCATGGTGTCGATGTGGGCGCTGAGCCTTGCACTGCCCATGTCCGGGCAGCTGTCGAAGCTGTCGTGCTGAGAGAGCGACGGCAGATCCCGGTAACTGCCGGCTTCGCGCCGCTGGGAGCCGTTGCGGCGAGCCGCCGCACAGCCGGCTGCCACAGCCGTTGTGGTATTATGGGATTCATGTTCAAACTCTGGGTGAGGCAATTCTAGCAACAATTGTGCTGCCAATTGGTCGCCGTGGGGTTTCTATTCGCCAGGTCAACGTCGCATGAGGTCTCCAAAAATTGGTGATGCTAGAGAGTGGGTCGAGTTTGGGTACTCTGTTACAACGATATTCCCGTATCCCATACTCATTGCCATTTCACATGTCGGATGTTCACACAGCGTTTTAAATGTTTTCAAAGAAATAATGGGATGAAAGAGGCAAACAATCAATCTTGCGTCGTGTGTAATGCATTTATATCCAAAATTGTAAAACCAAAAGCGTATGTCCAAAAAAAAGAATAATGTTACAGTAGGCGTATGTCGTGTAAATCGCCATAGAAAACAGAAAAAACAAAACAGATGTGAACTGAGAAAACAATGCAGCCACCGAATCGCATGCAGATGAAGGTCGTAAAAAAATGGCCGTCGAAATCGAATTAGTACATTCGCCGTTGGTAGTAGACGGGCTTGTCGTTTGCCGCCATCTTCATCAGCTCCTCCTTAATGAGTCGCCGCCGCTCGGCCTTGCTGACGGGCTTCTGCTTCGGTTCTGCTGCCGCTGGAATGACAATGGCGTCGGCAGAATCTTTTTGTGCTGGCTTAGGTTTTGTTGATGCCTTGTCGTCTGCTAGGGGGTGCTGAGTCTCGTCTTCGGCACCTGGCCGACTAGGCGTCACCTCAACGACGACGTCTTTGTTGACTTTGTCTTTGTGACCGCCGACCAGCGGACTGGCCTGGCTCTTGCTCGGCGCGTTGTCCGCAACAATAATCGCATTTCCCTTCTCATCCACGTCATTATCAATCGTAACAATCGTGCCATCGGACAGCTCCGTCGTCATCTTGTCGAAGCGGTCGGGCAAGAAGATCTTGGGCGGCTCGGGTTTCGGCATGCGGATCGACTGCCGCAGCTGCCGCAATGTGCGCTGTTGCAAAACATAGCCGCTGATGAAGAGCGCAAAGGTGCACAGAATAACTGGTCGCGTGTGGGGGTTAGAAGGTATCCTGGGAGAGACTGGAATGAAATACTGTCAACAGATTTCAACGGTCGATGGAACTCACCAATGCTCGCCGAGACCGCAACCGAGACCTGCGACGATGTTAAGAGCATTCTTAACCGAGTTCGTCTGCGGCTGCCGCTGGCGAGGAGTAAATGTGATCCTCTATTTGTCTATTGTGTCGTGTCGTTTGTATCGCAATAAAGTCGCAGTCGCAAAAAAGAAAAGAAAAACAGCCGAGTCGTTTGTAATAGTAAGAATTTGGTATGTCTTGTGCTTCGTCAACCGCACTTTCGTTTCCAGAAAAGATGTAGCTAGTTTATCGGTCAATGCCGTCGATCACAAAAAGATTGTGTGAGCTGCGCCTGTGGTCGTTCATGTCGCTACCCGTTATATCGAAGTGGTGGTGGCGGCTCGTCATCGCTCCTTTATTTACCCACGTGGCCGGGCAACTATCGATAAGCACCAAATCCCACCCCCACCCAAGCCCAAAATTCCTGTACCGGAGTTTAGCACAGCTACGTCGTACAGCTCCTACACCAAAACGTCACCAAAAAAGCATTTCAACTTTTTGTTCTCCAGTGACCGACGCCCCCTCACCCACGCGACCAATTCCTCCCTCCCTCCAGTCACATATAAGCGGTGCGATACTCGCGCACAACTACCCGCCACAATGTCCCGGTCCGGCGACTTCCACCAGGCCGACGAGCGCCGCTTCCTCGACGAACGCGGCTCGTCGGTCTCGGTCGCGCCCAACGGCCTCAACCCGGCCACGATTATGGAAAAGGCCGTGCGCGAGCGCATCGTCGACAGTTACTTTTGGAAGGAGCAGTGCTTTGGCGTCAACGAGGCCGACATTGTCGACCGCGTCGTCGAGCACGTCAGCTACATCGGCGGCACCACGGGCACCACCCAGAAGCCCACGCCCTTTTTGTGCCTCGCGCTCAAGCTGCTCCAACTCGCACCCGACGACGCGATCCTGCAGGCCTATCTGAGCCAGGGCGGCGACAAGTTCAAGTACCTGCGTGCGCTGGCGCTCTTTTATGTGCGGCTGACGCGTCCGGCTGCCGACGTTTATACGACGCTCGAACCCTATCTGGCGGACCGGCGCAAGCTGCGGCGCAAGGGCCGCGCGGGCACACAGCTGACGTTTGTGGACGAGTTTGTGGACGACCTACTCGTGAAAACGCGGGTGTGCGCCACGAGTCTGTGGAAGCTGCCGCAGCGCGAGGACCTGGAAGACCTAGGCAAGCTGGAGCCGCGGGTGAGCGCCCTGGGCGACATTGACGACATTCTGGACGAAGAGGAGGAGGAGGAGGAGGAGGAGGACAAGAAAGACAAGGACGAAGTCGATGAGGATGAGAGCGAGGGAAGCCGGAGGAATGGGCGCAGAGACTACGACAGCGACAGCCAAGATGAAGACGACAGGCAACCCGACAAGAGAAGACGAAGAGGCGGTGGTGACAGCGACGACAGCGGGGAAGAGAGTGACAGACGAAACGGCTCGTCAAACGGCCGGCGACAGCAACATAGGCGAACGCCAGAGTCCGAGTCCGAGTCCGATCGGTCAAGGGGAGACAGAAGATGACAGGTCGGAGATGGAGCTTGTACGATATAGGAGGCCTGGTGGAGGCTTTCAGCAATATGCTTCCATATAGGAAATCACGAGACACGATACCCATTGTTGCGAGAGGCCGCTCAAAAAACACCTGACGTTATGCTTGTCTACTGTTGATCTAATTGTGACACACGTTCTGGGGCAGAAGGGGTGTTAATATAGTTTCTAACAAGCGTGGGTAAGGAACTGACAAGGCAGATACTACTGGGTAAAAGACATGTCGATGTTTGGCACTAACTGCGGAGGGATCGCTTTTATGGAGTGAAATCCTTAACGACAAGAAAGGGATAAAGAAATAATGTAGAGATGAAAAATAAAAGAAATGATGCTTAAAAAAATGAAACCATATGAATAAAAGTAAAGAAATTACAGGAGATGTAAAACAACCATCAAAGCAAACCAGAAGTAGAAAAGAGATAGCTCAAAAAAATAACAGAAAAACTTTTGTCGTCTTGATGTTTTTTGTATATATCATCGAATGTAAAGCAGATGCGAAATAAAATCAAACCAAGAGAAATGAAAAGTACAAGTGCAGCAAAGCAAAAACCAACGCCTGCCAAAGAATTAAGAATGCTAGTAGCCGTGATGGCGGTGGTCAAAGGAAACAATACAAAGATAAGACACAAGAGAGACAGAGACACAGCCAGGACGTTGGTACAAGTTGACACCAACACCACCCCCAAAACCCGAAAATCAAGACAAAGAGACAACACCAAAAAATCCAGAGCGTGCCGTCCTACCGCTTGCCCTTGCCTTTTCCCTTGCCCTTAGCGGCGGCCACGTCCGTCTTGCTGTACACGCTGCTCTCGTTGCCGTAAAGTGCCGGGTCGCCCTTGTCGCCGTGCTCCATGAACGCGCCTGGGTCGGCGTTGTCGGCGGGTCGGACTTCTTTGCCATTCCCGTTGTGGGCCGCCCCCGCTGGGTTCTTGCTAAAGATCTTGATGGGGTCGTGGTTGGCGCCGCCGGGGATCTTGGTGATCTCGACGCGGTTGAGGGCACTCAACAACGTGCGCTCACGTGTGAGGCCGCGGCGGTTGACGGCCAGCCCCGCGACGCCACCAACGAGCCCGTCGGTGCTGTCGTTGACGCTGGGCGCGGTCTCGCTCATCCAGGGGTGGGCCATGCACTGGTCGATCGTAAAACGGCGCTCCGGGTCGACGACGAGCATCGAGTCAATCAGATCAAGAGCCGGGTCGCCCACGGAGTCCCAATAAGGCGAGGGGAACGTGAACCGGCCACTGCGGATCTGCTGCGACATGTTGAAGGGGAACTCGGGCGACCGCAGCTCGTCGGAAAAAGGCGGGAAGCCACACAAGCAAATGTACAACACAACCCCGAGCGACCAAATGTCGACGGCCTTGGTGTATTTGCGGTGGCGGCCGTCGGCCAGGATTTCGGGTGCGACGTAGCTGGGCGTGCCGCACAGCGTCGTCGTAAAGGACTCTTCGCCAATGATCTTGGCCAGGCCGAAATCGGCCAGCTTGACGTGCAGGTCGCGGTCCACAAGCAAAATGTTTTCGGGCTTGATGTCGCGGTGGACAATATTCCGTTCGTGCTGTTTGTGTAAGTAAGAAAACGAGATGACAGAAAAAGCAAGGAGGGACTTACCAAATACTTGACACCAGCAAACAGCTGCTTGAACAGCTTCCGCGTATCGCTCTCGCTAAGCTTCGAGTTCAGGACGATAAAGTTGAAGAGCTCGCCCTCCGCGGCCAGCTCCAGCACGAGATATACGGCGTTCTTCTCGTTGTACGTGTCCTTGAGGCACAGCACGCTCGGGTGGTTGACGCCCATCAGCACGGCAATTTCTTGTTGGAGGCCGTCGGTCTTGGAGCGGTCCTCGACGCCGGGCGTCTTCGTAAAGATCTTGACGGCATAGCGCTGACCCGTGGCCTTTTCGACGCACAGGTACACCTCGGCAAAGTGGCCCTTGCCGAGGCGGTTCTGCAGCGAGTACTGCTGGTGGAAGCCGCTGGTGACGCGGGTCTTGGGGTAGCGGAACACGAAGCGCGCCTTGTCGAGGACGGCAATCTCGTCCTTCTCCTGCAGCTCGCGGCGCTGGTTGCGGCCGACCAAGGCCTCGTTGACAAAGGTGCCGTTGCTAGACAGGTCCTCGATGACGGCCACTGTGTCGTGGCCTTTGTGCTCTGCAAAGATCAGGCAGTGGCGGTTGGAAACAATCGGGTCGTCAATCACGACATCTGGAAGAAAGTACGTTAGTAGGAGTAAAACGGAGTCATACTACAGAGGGGGAAATCCTACCACACTCGGGATGGCGTCCTATTAAGTAGCCCTTGGAGGACGGAGCATCGGAGCCATTGCTCTTGCCGCCCTTCTTGCCCTTCTTCTTTGCAGCGGTCGAGGACGACGACGAAGACGCCGCATCGTCATCGCAGCCCACCCGCTTCTTCATGACAATGCTGTGGTTGCCGTAGCGCGCGCCTAATGGGAACAGGTAGCCCCAGACGCCCTCCTTGACCTCGTCCTTGACCTCGTCCGACAGCGCCGAGTTCGGGTCGATGTACTGCGAGGGCATCGCCTGGGTGTCTTGCGGCGGCGAGGAGTACGAGCCAGCCTCGTCGCCACTGACGTTATTGCCGCTGCCGCTGCTGCCGGCACGGGGCGCCACCTGGCTGGGACGGCCGCCCGGTGGTGTGGCGGTCGGCTCCTTGAAGCGCTGCTCGGACGCGGATGAGTCGTCGACGGCCAGGAACGTCAGAGGGGTGGGCAGCTGGTTCTGTTGGCGCTGCTTGCCATCGTTGTCGCGGTCGCGGGCACCCGGTGGTGCGGCAGCAGGTGTCCGGGGCGTGGCGATTTCGGTGATGGCGCTGGCTTCGGTGACGTAGGAGGAAGAGTCGACGCGCTGGGAGGAGATGCGGCCGGAGCGCCGGGGCTTCTTGGCGTCGACTTCGGCATCGATGGACTGCTGGCGGAACAGGCGCGTTAACAGGGCACCGATCAAGGCGGCCGATGGACGGCGAGGCATGGCAGAGGTGGGGAGGGAAGCGGGCAAAAGGCAAAGGGGGAAAGAGAGGAAGCTAAAGATTGTCAGGACATACTCGAGGCCGCTTCAAGTGGCTGCCCTCATTGCGGGCCATCGCGGACGGTCGGCAGTGGGCGAGGTGCAGAGCTGTATATGAGAGTTGGGAGGCTTCCCAGGTGTGTGAGTGTGCGCGCGCGTGGGATGAACGTGGTCGAGGGTGTGCACGAATAAGGGCAGGTGACTCGTGCTGGTGAGACAGTGGGCGACGAGATGGAAGCGACAGAGGCGATGCGGGATGGCAGGAAGAACAGGAAGAACAGGAAGGCGCGGAGGAGCAAGCGAACGTGACTGCCTTTCTGGGTGGCCCGTGATTTAAGCACAAAAGTGTCGAATGGTCGAAAATGCAAGATGACAAAAACGCAGATAAAAATAAATAAAAACGAGAGCCGCAGCCAAGAGTTACAGGGGCGGAAAAAAGGCCTACGGATGCTGCCGCTGGATGCCGGTTGGAACACGCTGAATTGATGATGGGCGGTCGAAATGATGCAAATGGAGAGAATGGATAGAATGGAGGAGGGGAAAAGAGGCAAAAGGCAGAAAATAGAAAGAGCCCTCCGTGAGAAGAGAAGCGACGCCGTCTTTCTGCAAAGCCTCACTCGCTCTTTCCCGTCATTTCCTCGATTTTGTCTAGTTCCAGCCCCTGCCTGGTGGTCGCGCACTTGCCCTATTGGCGGCCTGGCGGCCGGGGTATGCAGGGAAGAATGGGAAAGAACGAACTGGCAAACAAACAAGTAAACAGCTGCCAGGCAGCTCCGCCCACTAGAGCAGCACTTTTCCTTTCCCTTTTTAGGTGTATGACTGGGCTGAGTCAAACGCGGCGCCCTCCTCCCAAAAAGACCCCCGGACGCGCTGCCTCCCTTGTGCGCTAGACCCCTTGGGCATAGCGGCCCCTGCAGAGCGTTCCATTTTGTCAACAGGCGCGGTGCAGCCTGGCGAACATCTGGATAGCTGCATAGAACGCGTTGAGTGGCTAATATGCATCAAAACGGTCAACGGGCCATGCCGCTCACATCTGTTTGACTCTGCCAGTTTGATCAGCCTTGTCAGTTCCGATTCGCCCCCTGGGCATTCTTTTGGAGTCTGTCACGTTTTCCTCATGGGTAAGTTCTTGAAAAAAAACAATGCGTTACGGCGTCGGGCCTCTTTGCTGCGCCGTCAGAGACTCTCCCTGTCATGAGGCCTCTCGTCACATGATGATGTTGCCGTCCATGCTCAGAGTCACCAAAAATGACCAGCCTTACAATGGGCAGACCAGGGCTGTCGATATTTGTTCTTCATGATCTCATGGTCGTATCAAAAATCCAACCTTGGGTCTTGTTGTGAGTGTTGATTTCACTGACATATTACGGTCTCAAGACCCACACCCAGCGCCAACACCCAGCTCAAACACCCAGTGCCAGCCATTTACAACAAATTATAAAGCTGTAACTCACACCAATCATGTTATACCAATAACAGCGTGAGAAATGGGCCTTGGTTTGGAACGTCGTACACTATTATGCTTTCCCAGGAACGACTACACAAAAGATACTGGTATATCGGGCATTATCCTGAGAAGGGATCCAAGGCCGCCTCATGTAGCCGGCCAAAAGAGCAAGCGGCTGAACGATGCCTCCTATTCCCTCATCACCATTGCCCGTGCCATGTCCCCCTACCACCGGCTCTGCCGCTGACGCCACCTTGAGCAGCCGTCTCTGTACCGACAGTTGGCACTGGAGGTTTCGTTGGGACCGGTGACGAGATCATTAGTAGGTACCTCAGTTTGTGCCGTCACGACTGTGGGAGACGTCGATGGCATGGTATCTCAGAACCTCGTCGACCTATGATAGTCACCAGCTGGAGGAGAAAAGAACAAACCATCCAAGATAAGGAATTACGAAGACAAGATGGTCTCTTGCCCGACGAAGTTGCTTTTCTTTCTCGTGTTCCATCGAGACCATTTTGCTGTCGGAGTCGGCCATCGACTGCTGTGCATTCGCCAGCTTCTCAAACGCCATCACCATCCTCTCAGAGAGAAAGACAGGGGCCGTCTTCTTAGCAGCAGCCGAGAGGCCATCGGCGGATTTGTTTGTGCGGCCGCTCTTCACGAGGAGTTCGGCCTATAGATTATCACTCAGGGTCAGCCGCCGATGTGGATCGCTTCCGGCAGGCGCTCACAGAACCGGAGCTGACAGGACCTGGAGCGGCTCCCAGTCAGATTAACAACCTAGTTATGTACATCACGATGGAAACAAACTAACCAGGTAGGTGCATCATTAATATTATTCTTCGATGCAGATCCTCGGTAGTCCCATACCTCCGTCACCATTACCGTGCCACATATCCGCCCATCGACCGCCTCTACCGCCTCGCCAAACCCGAGCAACCGTGGCTACTCTCCCACATCTTCACCAGAAATATTCCGCAAATTTCTTCGAGAGAGTTCCACCGGGAGGTTCCTCGGAATTGGCAGTCGGGGCAGGAAGCCGGGCCTGCTCAGTCACCGCAGGGAGGTTCACAGGGGTTGTCGTTTTGGGGGCAAGTTGGGCGACGACCTTGGCCAACTGGAACGGTTAGTGTGACAGACAATAATGAAAAGAAAAAGAAAAGAAAATTTCACAACTTACCATCTCCAGCTCCTCAGGATTATCAATCTCGATTGTGACCAGCTCCTCGTGCGAAAAAACCATCGCTTGCTGTGCTTCGGTAAGCTTCATATACCATAGCTCCCTCGCTTGCCGGGCTTCGACAAGCATCTCGTGCGATAGCATTATTGCTTGCTCTGCTTCGGCAAACGTCTTGTGCGACAACACCATCGCTTGGTCTGCTTCAACAAACTCGTGCGATAGCGCCATCGCTTGGTCTGCTTCGCTAACATTCTCGTGCGATAGCACTATTGCTCGCTCTGCTTCGGCAAGCTGCTCGTGCGAGAATATCATCGATTGCTGTGCTTCGCCAACCTTCTCGTGCGATAGCTTCATTGCTTGCTGTGCTTCAGCAAACTTCGTCCGCGATAGCGCCATCACCCTCTGTGCATCGGCAAGGCTCCTGATGACACGCATCGCTTTTTCGGCGATGGCGTTTTGGACATTGCGGGCACTTTTGGCGCCGTGAGACATGCTGGGGACTCGAGCTTGCAGTCCGCCGTCCGGCACGGCATACGGGGCAGGCCGCTTTCGACCGACAGTCCTGGTAGAGCTCAAGAGCATAAAGTTGTTGTGGCTGTTTGACGCAGCATTATCTGCGCCTGGGCAGCAGCCATACGAGAGTCCAGAGATGGTAATGCCCCGGAGCCTGTCCAGCTCTTTCAGTAGTTTATCGTCTCCGGTACCCCGGATTATGGCCCTGGCGAAATAGTGGCGGTAGGCGAGAACGAAGTTGGTGGTCCGGGTGCGGGCGCCTGGGAGGACCTAAATGTATTCACATACATTAGCTATTGACCCTAGTTTCAATTTCCCCTTCAGTCCGATCTCTATGATAACATAACGAAAACGCACTCTTGGGCATGTAATCCCAATGAAAAGACATTCGGCACATTCTTGACCGGTCCCTAGACGCGATATGATCAGCATCAGTAGATGAAATCTTTGCCGCTGAGAGCCCCTTCTTTGTCTTCCATTGCATACCCTTTTGATTATGACAGTCGCAAGGCGTATCTTGAAAGGCGGGTTTGTGGTATTTGATATATTGGACGTATTTCCCGGCACGGCGCACGCAAGGGGAACACACTTCATCTTCGGGACGCAGGCTGCCGGCCTCGGTTACCATCCGTACCCGCATCCAGGGCGGTAGTCCCTTAAAGCTGTTCTTGACGCTATTTGTCTCATCGTGGGGAGGAAGAGAAGACATGGCGATGATTGCTAGAAATAACAGAGGTGTATGTGAAAATAAGGAACTTGTCAATTAAACGGCAGGTCGGGAGAAAACAAATCGGTGGTAAGTTGACGGGTAGATCTAGAATCGAAAGGGGAGCAGAGGTGACGAGAGAAAAATAATTGAAAATAAACAAGGTAAAGGTCAGAAAGGGCAGGGGGGAAAGAAGAAGAGAGCAAGAGACGAAACGGCAAGAGTGATTGATAACAATTGACACACCTTAAAAGTCGGGTTGAGGAAGGTACGTGACAACAACACATCCAATCTGTCGAATCCCTCCTTCCTTTTTCAAAATGTCACACTCTCTAGCGCCTTGAACTCAAGCTTCAGACAAAAAACCCTACGTTTGACGAGCTCGCTCTGCTCGACGCGAGATCTGTCTGGCGGTGCTAGACAAGACACGCAAGCAGCGCATTGGCTGCATCTTGTTTATCATGGATCAAATGCAAGTTCAGAGGAAACTAACAAAAATCTATAAGCTAGCTCTAACGTCAAAAATATCCCAGTGCGCCTTGCAAATACTGAACATACTATCCTTTCTTTATGCTAATAAGCCATCCTGGCCTCCTTCATGCCTTCTTGGGCACCACGAGCGTGTTAAAGAACTCCAGCGTTGTCCGCACGCCACCGTTTCTCTGTGCCTCGATCGACACCACGCGCACCGACTGCAGGTCCTCCACAATCCAGTCCGGCTCGGCCTTGGCTACCTGTGCGGCCGTGTGGCTCGTCACTAGGCCTAGCACCTTGCAGCCCGCCGCCTTGCCGGACTGGATGCCCGCCGGGCTGTCCTCGAAGACCAGCACGTCGTATGTCCCCTCCTCGCCCTCCTTGGCCAGGCCCAGCGCCTGCAGACCCATCCGGTAGCATGCCGGATCCGGCTTGCCGTTGGCCACGGACTCGGCCGAGATCAGGTGCTCGGGCTTGGGCAGGTCCAGCACGCCGAGCCAACCGTTGACGAGTGGCTGTGTGCCCGAGGTGACGATGGCCCAGGGCGCGTGTTGTGTGCGCATCTTGTCGAGGAGATCGCGCGCGCCGGGGATCTCGACGGCGTCGCCGCCGTACAGCTTGGGCAGGCGGCCTTCCATTTCGCAGACGTCTGAGGGATGTTAGTTGGGCCCTAGTTGGTTAAAAACGGGTGTTGTTACTTACATTCCCAGTTGGCCTTTTCTGGAGCCAGAAGCTTGAGAATGTCAATACTCCGGCGGCCGTGTGATGTCTCCAGGATGACCTCGGGTGCGACGCCGATCTCGTTGCCAACCCTGCGACACGTTAGCCTTTCAGCAATACAGAGAAGGAGGCAAGAATAGGCTGGACTCGCGTGTGCCAGTGCTTCTCGACAGCGGCCGTCGAGTCGATGATCGTGCCGTCCATGTCGAAAAGGAAGCCATCAAATGTCACTTGCACCGCCGGGCCGGTGTACGACGGCGCATCCGTCGGCCGAGTCTCGTCTACAGTCATAGTGGGGTAGAATGTCGTGGTGGTGGATGGGGGTCGTTGAATCCAAGCGAAAGAAGGATGAGAAAGAAATACAAAGGCAAGAATAAAGCGAAAGAAAAACAACAACAAATTAAAGAGAGGATAGAAAACGAAGAAACAGAAGAAGGAGAAAAAAGCAACGTACGAGGTCGCAGAAAGAACTCAAAAGACAAAAAGACAGTTCCCGTTCGTGACGCCGTCGTCGGGAGTCGGGGCGAAAGCGAGGGAGGCCAAAATGTGTCGGAGTGTCCGAGTACGGTTAGTCCCCACAGTTTTTACCCTCCGTGGGCAGAACGGAGATTAACACGGGAAGGAGCGAAGAAACTCAAAAAACGGTCAGAACGAAAGCGCCAAAGGGTCTCCCACGTGCAAGTCGTAGTACTCGCTGAACTTACAAACGACAAAAGGCACAATTTCTGCACAATATACAGTACGGTTTTGGAGTGATTTTAATCTATTCTTTCTTGAGAAAGTCAGATAAATAGACAAAAAATCATAAGTCTTTATTTCGATTAATCATCCAATTTTGAACAGTCTGGAGGTTGTAAGGTACTACGATGTATCGAAGACTGTCCCGACACGCCCACTGTTTCTTATCGATAAGAAAAGACAATATTTTGCCGCATAAATAGTGGGGCTGGAGGGGAAAGCGGTGAAGTTTTTTTTTATTTTTCCCCAGCAAAGGGCCTGCAGCATCGAGACTGCTCCAAAAAAAAGTCAATTTTCACCGACGTCTTCTTTCTGCACCTACGACACAGCCGGTTGACAGAACGACGACCTGGCACACTTCGACTTTTTCGTATCGATCATTTATTCTGAATAAATAGCGATAAAATGGCCGGTACCGTTAACAAGCCCAAGAGTAGGTCACACAAAACAATGCGCCCGTTCGAGTTCTTTCAATCTGTCCCACCTACTAACAACCCATTGCAGAGCCGAAGAGCAAGCGGCAGCCCGTCCGCCTTCGGCACAAGATCGAAAAGGCCGCCGCCGCCAAGCAGAAGAAGGACAGAAAGCTCGCCAAGAAGAACCCGGAATGGCGGTCCAAGCTGAAGAAGGACCCGGGTATCCCCAACCTGTTCCCCTACAAGGAGAAGCTGCTGCACCAGATCGAGGAGACCCGCCTCCGGAAAATCGAGGAGACAAAGCGGAGACGAGAGCTCTCTAAGGCCGCCCGGACAGGCAACACGGCGGACGACAATGCGGACGAGGAGGATGATGATGTAGAGGGCGACGAGAACGACGGCGAGGATGACGGCGACATGGACGTCGAGGACGACGAGGCTGTCCATGAGTCCAACCCCATGGCGGCCCTGCTCGCGAGTGCACGCGCTGCCGCTCGCAAGTACAAGAACAAGCGGCGAGAGGACCCCAACTACGAGGAGGGCGACAGCATGGACGACGGTGACGACTTTGGCGACGAGGACGATGAGGACGAGGACGACTTTGGCAACGGCCACGTCATTGAGGTGCCCGGCGGTGCCACCTCCCGCAAGGCCTACGACAAGGTCTTTAAGTCCGTTGTCGAGCAGGCTGACGTTGTGCTGTACGTGCTGGACGCGCGCGATCCCGAGGGCACGCGCTCGCGTGACGTTGAGCGCGCTGTCCTGGCTGCGGCCGGCGGCGAGGCCGGCAAGCGCCTCATCCTGATCCTCAACAAGGTCGACCTAGTGCCCCCGCCGGTGCTTCACGCCTGGCTGACGCACCTGCGCGGCTCGTTCCCGACGTTGCCGCTGCGCGCCTCCAGCCCTGCACCCAACGCGCACACCTTCAACCACCGCGACATCTCCGTCCAGAGCACGAGCAGCGCGCTGTTCCGCGCGCTCAAGTCGTTTGCCGCCAGCCGCAACCTCAAGCGCTCCATCTCGGTTGGTGTCATCGGCTACCCCAACGTGGGCAAGTCGTCCGTCATCAACGCCCTGCTGAGCCGTCTCAGCGGCAACAACCGCACCCAGCGCATGGCCTGCCCTGCCGGCGCCGAGGCCGGTGTCACCACGGCCATCCGCACCGTCAAGATTGACAACCACCTGATGCTGCTCGACTCGCCCGGTATCGTGTTCCCCTCGTCGTCTACTACCTCCGGCTCGGGCTTTGGCTCGGCCTTTAGCTCGAGCGAGAGCCCCAAGAACGCCGCCGACGTCCAGGCCAACCTGATTCTGCTGAACGCTGTGCCGCCCAAGCTGATCGAGGACCCCATCCCGGCCGTGACGCTGCTGATCAAGCGCCTGTCCGAGGCCACCTCGCTGCCCTCGGTGTCGACCCCGACCCCCGACGCTCGCCTCAAGAAGCTGACCGACGTCTACGACCTGCCGCCGCTGATGTCGAGCCGCGACACCGGCGACGTCACGACGGATTTCCTGGTGCAGGTGGCGCGCAAGCGCGGCCGGCTGGGCAAGGGCGGCGTTCCCAACCTGCACGCGGCGGCCATGACGGTCATCACGGACTGGCGCGACGGCCGCATCCAGGGCTGGGTGGACCCGCCGAAGCACTCTGTGGCGGCCGCGGCTGCTGCTGCTGCGGCGCAGGATACCGACATGGCCGACAGCGCTGTGCCAGTAGCGAAGCCGGCGACCGCTGCACCGGGTGACCATAAGATGATCGTGACTCAATGGGCACAAGAATTCAAAATAGACGGCCTATGGGGTGACGACAGCAACGAAGCCCCTGCCGCAGCCGCCGATGTCGACACCATGGAGGCATAAAAAAAGAGGATCTTGTTGTCTATTTTTCTCCACCTTAGACTCTCTTCACGTTTACGCTTCACGGTTTATCTTTTTCTTGGGTCTCCTTCGGGTTTACGAATACAGTGGCATCCGTCTTTTCAGTTCTTTTTTTTTCATTTTTTTTTTCTTGGCTTTTCGATTCTTTTTATTAGCGGCGTTAGGGAAGACAAAAATGAAAAGTCCAAAGGATGTTTCTTTCAATTACTTTTAGTTGCCATCACCGCCCTCCGTCAGCCTCGTAAGTTGCAACTGATAGCGTAACTCTTCCAATCGATAGCCGTTGTTTTGCGTTGGCCGTTGGCCATTTTGTGTGCGAGTTCAGGCACTATCAACTATTTTATGCCGAGCAGTCGTGGGGACGCCGCAGAAAGCCGCCACGGCGGGATTGACCAATGGACCCCACTAAATCGATCGTTCTTTGGCCCACTCGTTCGCCGTCAAGTGAATTTGAGCCGAGACAAAGCGAAATATCACCAAATTGGAGGTGCGCCTGCAGGTGATGCTGGGTTGCACTTGCCTTATCATGGCAGGTACAAGCTATCGGAAGTGGGATGGCAAGGCAAAAGTGAGAGAGCAACGGCAAATCGTAAAGAAGGTGCGATGCGATCATCGGAGCAGGTTGTCACGTAAAAGGTCGCGTTTGCTCTTTCCTCTTTCAATCTTTTCCCCTCCTGCTTCCTGCATCGCACATTCCTCGTGACGTATTCATTGGTCCCTTAAAAGGTAGAGCTCCAACACGCGTACCTGCCCTTTGATTTCCCCCGCACCTTCTTGACATTTCTCTCTCCTCGCTTCACTTTTTCCTTTTTCGCACACATCACACTCAAAATGGCTTCAAGACGACTCAGCAGCGCCGCAACAGCGCGGCTTCTCAGCCCCGGTCTGCGGCGGCTTCAGAACCAGCAGTGCCAGCACCTGCCCTTCTCCAGACAAGCGCCCGTCTTCTCATCGCGGCCACAGCTGCGCATGTCGTCCATTGCCACATTCAAGTCGCCCAGCGTCGGCAACGAGCCAAACGTACGTTTTCCAGACATTCCATGAATACCTTTGAAGCTCACAAACTAACCACGATAACAGCACTTCTATGTCAAGGGCTCCGAGCAGCGGGCAGGCCTCACGGCGGCAGTAGAGAAACGCAAGGCGAGCGGTCCGGTCGACGTCCCATTGGTGATTGGAGGCAAAGAGGTAAGCCTTTTTGTTCTCCATCGTTTTTGTCTCCCTTTCAACCAGCCCTCAGATTGTACTCACATGTCGCGTGCCTACAGATCCGTACCAAGTCCATCGGCGAGCAAAAGAACCCCGCAGACCACAAGACCACCATCGCGACTTACTCCCAGGCCAGCCCCGCCGATGTCTCGGCGGCCATCGAGGCCGCCCTCGCCGCCAAGGCCGACTGGGCGGCTGTCCCCTTTGCCGACCGCGCCGCCATCTTCCTCAAGGCGGCCGACCTGATCTCCACAAAGTACCGCTATGACATCATGGCCGCCACGATGCTCGGCCAGGGCAAGAACGCGTGGCAGGCGGAGATTGACGCCGCCGCCGAGTTGTGTGACTTCTTGCGCTTTAACGTGCACTATGCTGAGCAGCTGTACGCACAGCAGCCCCAGCACAACTCCACCGGTGTCTGGAACCGCTCCGAGTACCGCCCACTTGAGGGCTTCGTGTACGCCGTCAGTCCCTTCAACTTCACCGCCATTGCTGGCAACCTGTCGGGTGCCCCCGCCATGCTCGGCAACGTGATCGTGTGGAAGCCGTCCGACTTTGCCATTGCCTCCAACTGGCTGCTCTACAACATCTTCCTCGAGGCGGGTCTGCCCAAGAACGTGATCCAGTTCGTGCCCGGCCCGCCTGAGGAGGTCACGCGTGTCGTCCTAGAGCACCGCCAGTTCGCCGCCCTGCACTACACGGGCAGCACGGCCGTGTTCCGCAAGCTGTGGGGCCAGATTGGCGAGGGCACCGCTGAGGGCCGCTACATTGGCTACCCGCGCGTGGTGGGCGAGACGGGCGGCAAGAACTTCCACTTGATCCACGCCTCGGCGGACGTCGAGAACGCGGCTGTGCAGACGGTGCGCGGTGCCTTCGAGTTCCAGGGCCAAAAGTGCAGCGCCACGTCGCGCATCTACGTGCCCAAGTCGCTGTGGCCACAGTTCCGCGAGCGCATGGTTGCCGAGACCGAGAAGCTGCAGATGGGCGTGCCCTGGGAGCACCGCAACTTTATCGGCCCCGTGATCCACCAGGCCTCGTTTGACAAGCTGTCGGGCGTCATCGACGCTGCCAAGTCCGACAAGGAGCTGACGCTGCTGACAGGCGGCCGCTACGATGGCAGCCAGGGCTACTTTGTGCAGCCGACCATCTACGAGACGAGCAACCCGGCACACCCGCTGCTGTCGCGCGAGCTGTTCGGCCCCATCCTAGTCGCACACGTCTACGACGACAAGAACGGCTCCGCGCAGGCGTTTACCGACATGTGCGACACAATCGACGCGACGTCCGAATACAGCCTGACGGGCTCGGTGTTTGCGGCCGACCGGTCGGCGGTGCGCGTGGCCGAGGAGCGGCTGCGCAACGCGGCGGGCAACTTCTACATCAACTGCAAGAGCACGGGTGCGGTGGTGGGCCAGCAGCCGTTTGGCGGCGCGCGGGCCAGCGGGACCAACGACAAGGCGGGCAGCCCAACGCTGCTGAACCGGTTCGTGAGCACGCGCAGCATCAAGGAGGAGTTTGGGGCCACCACCACGGTGGGCTACCCGAGCAACGTGGAGTAGGGGAGGGGAGATACCACGCCTGGCAAGGACTGTCGAAACAAGCATAGTAATGGCATCTATGTATATTAAACACAAAGGCTAAGGGGACATGGCATGGCCGGTTTTCAAGAACAACGGCCCAGCTTCCTGACGAATCAAATCGATGAATTGCAGCATCACCGTCCCTGTCCGTAGTTGGTGGCTTGCCCATCTACCGTCGTAAATTCGTAAGAGCGCCCCCAAAACGCCCTCGTGCCCCCCTCATTGAATTCACAGCCAGGTGCTTTAGGAAAGGCTGTCACGTCGTCGTGCTTAGCCTCGCTTCCTGGGGGGCTGGAACCCGGCAGACTTGGCCAGGCCAAGAGAGGCAATAAGCTATGTCAAAAGCGCACTATATCGAAACGCTTAGAGAACTATGAAATCGTGCCAATGAATGTACGAGGCATGTTACTCCGTACTCGTAGATCGAGCAAAGACAGTTGCGGCAGAAAGGGATGCAAGAGCCTTCCTGTAGGACAGGAGCCCAGGAGCCCACGTGCCTCACCCCTCCTGCCTTCCCCCAACCGGGAACTATGGTTTATGGCATGCCCCCCTTGCCACGCCCGCACCGGCCAGGCACCACTATTTCAGGACTTGGCTCGGCTGCACGTAAAGTGCCATGATATTGTCTCGTGCCGCTGGCCCATGCCCATGTCCCCATGCCACTTAATACACAGTACATTTCCATCCGGGGGGAGGAGGGGGCTGCCGCATTTGTGAAGCTCCCCCGTCAGTCCAATCGAAGGCCCGCTTCCCCAATGTGGTGGGAGGGAGTGGTCGTCAGTGACTCGGCGGCACCCAGGGGGCGGGCGCAGAACAAAAAGAGCGAGCCATGCCGTCGGAAGAATCAGGGGAGGGGGTTGGTTCGAGGCTGATCTTTGTTTTGTGTTTTGCGTGTCTGGACTTGTAAGATACCTTGTAGATTGAGTTTTATTATGGCTGGATCGTGTTGTTTTTTAAAGACTACCGTTGAGCATTTGTATCTTTTGTATCTCGGTGTGGTTCCCCGGTGGCTCTTTCCCGTTTTGCAAATTTCCAGGTACAAACTCCGTACTGCTCGCCACTCCGTTGCATAAAGGGAAGGCACATGGGTCTTCTTTCCTTTTGCTGTACATCGAAGACCAAGTCAAAGAAAATTATCGTGTTCTTCGGCGATCGACAAAAGTGTTGAAAGTCCAGATGAAGAAGGCTCGAACGTGCTGCACGTAAGATCTGGCTATTCGTACACCGGCTAGGCAAGATCAGCGAGCCTCTCTCCTGCTCCTTCCCCCCAGCGTGCCTGCCATTCTGTAAATTTGCCACGCCTACTCTCACCTAAAAGCACAGGCCAGAAAGAACTAAAAGGGGACAAAAAGAGATGTGCTGGTGGTTCCTTCCCTTTTTTCTCTCCGTCTTTCTTGGTATTTCTGGGCCCTGGCTCCTGCTTGGGCGAGAGATCGCGTGCTCCATACCAGCGCAACGTGCGTTGGTGCCGCGCGGGGATTGGCTGGGGCCGACTTCGACTTACACCACGACTTATTAGCTTCCAACGTCGAAAAAGGGCGAGTCACTCGCTCCCCCGGAATGACAGCCGTCAGCCCTCTTGCGACCCTCGAAACAGCGCAAATTCGACTCGTGTGCTGCTTCAAGTCCGCAATGATCGCTGGGCGCCCAATTGTGGCAATCACTGCCCTGGGCACGAGCACGAGGGGCTCTCCCTCTTGGCTGCTTGATCTCGCCTTCCTCACCTGTCTGTCTCGCCAATGCTCCTTCCTGCCTTGCTTGTCCCGGGCCACGAGCGTCGTAATTATCGGGATCGTGCCTGCCCTTTCTGCGGAATCCTTTGTTCTTTCTTCTGTTCCTCTTCTTCCTCCAGTTGCTCTCCTCCTTCCTGTATTTTCTTTGCATCTCGTAAAACTTTACAACCAGAAGCTCGTCACACCTCAATCCAGGCCACACAACCGAGTAAAACAACATCTCACAAGCTACAAGCAAAGCAAAACCATTGCTCGACAAGCCCCATGCTTCCCAGTCGTCCAATTGTCCCAGCTATCGCCCACTTGCTCTGCCGGACCCCGAGATAGTGTCGCCAGTCTCTACACATCTACTGCAGTGGGCTCTCTTTTCTATCTACCCCCTCCCCATCCTATTCCTTCTCTCCTTTCTTCTTCCTGCTCCTCACCCCCCGGTTTTTTGTTTCCATTCATTCCCGTTTATCTTCTCCCTCCCATCCCCCTCGTGCTCACCATCCACTCAGGTCGACTTTGATCTTTACACATCAACTCGGCAGCCGCCATATTACATACGCCCTCCACCCTACCACCCCTGCCCGTGCTCCTACGCACACCCTGCATACAGCATTTTCCGTCTTTCACAATCTGAGCCGCATTCAGCTGCTTTTCTTCACGCCTCGCCGTGTCAGTGTCGAATTCTCAAGCTCCTGCTACTCGGCCACTTCATTCTTCCCCTCCTCACACCTGCCCTCGCTTTCTTTTCTTTTTCTGCAGCCATGGTTTTCTTCCTCGTCAGCCAGCAATAGTTTATTTTGTGCACGACATCCGCCGACGTTTTGAGAAGGACGACCACGCACAGCGGCTGAAAGCCACAATCCTCACCAATCCGGGTTGCGGCGTTTTTGCTCGCACATCTTTTCAGGCCATATCACCGCGTTTGGAGAGCTGAGCCAGCCTATGCCACTCACCGTGCCTCCATATCACAGTTGTTGACAAGACTGAACCACCTCGACACAAAACACTCACCTTCGTCAATCGATTTTCCCCACATACTCAACCATGCCGCGAGCTACGTTCCCTCCCACACCGGCCTCCTCGACCGACATCCAAGGCCAAGATGGCTCCAAGCAGCTCGCTACCCTGCAAATGGCTTTCGAGCTTCCACCACCTGCCCTCGTCGGTACTGCTGGTGGCGATGGCGGCAAAGGAAGCCACACCGCCACGACGCCGACCACCGCGACAGCCATGAACACTGACGTCAACATGCTCTCACCCCCCATTGAGCCCAACACCAGACCACGAACCGCCTCGACGAGCACAAAACGACCATCTTCCACGTCGCCCTCCTCCAAAACCGCATACCCTGTTCAAGCCGCCGAGACGGTCAAGTCCCGCCGGCGATCCTCTGCCCTGCAGGCCCAGGCACAAGTACAGGTCCAAATACAAGCACAAGCACATGCCCAGGCACAATCTACAGCGCAGGCCTCGTCCACATCCACCAAAGATACCTTTGCTCTGCCACCGCCACCCACACGGTCACGCAAGATCATTCAAATGAAGCCACGGACGGCAGCGAACTCCGGATCAGGAAAGGGCGGTGCGAAGGACGCAAAGGAAACAAAAGACAGCATGGACGGGTCGGTTCCGGCACCCGCAGCTACCTCCAGCTCAACCTCGACTTCAAAGGCCGGCAGAGGCGGCGCAACGGCGGCCGCAGCAGCTGCTGCTGCCTCAGCGGCCGCAGCAGAAGATTCTACGGCCACCGAAACACCTGCATCGGCGACAACAGCGGCTTCAAAGAAAAAGCAGCCATCTGCTACCAGTGCGGCGGGCCGCAAAATCGCCCGCAAGACGGCACACAGTTTGATCGAGCGGAGGCGGCGGTCCAAAATGAACGAGGAGTTTGCTGTGCTCAAGGGCATGATCCCGGCGTGCACGGGTGAGATGCACAAGCTGGCCATCCTGCAGGCATCGATTGAGTACGTGCGGTATCTTGAAGACTGCGTGGCCACACTTAAGGCGCAGCGCGAGAGCGAGCAGCAGCAACATCAGCACCAACATTCCAACTACCCTTCACTCTCAGCCAACACACAGTCGCACCAATATCGTTCTGCCGCATATACGGACGAGGCGATGTCACCCGACGTGGAAATGACGGGAACCGGTGGGCCAGAAGATGACGACAATGTGAACTCGGACCGGCGAGCCAGAGACGACGACGATGACGAAGATGACGAGGATGAAGAAGAGGCAGAGGAAGAAGATGAGGACGAGAAAGAGGACGATGAGTTTGGTGATGAGGATATGAACGCGCACAAGAATACCGCCAGTAGTCGTCGACGGCCCCAAAGACAACACACAGCTTCTTCCTCGCCTGCACTGCTTGCCCAAGAGCAGTCGCAATCTTCCTTTGGCAGGCAGTCGCAGCAGCAGCAAGACGCTCGCCACAACTCACAGTCCTCCACGGCATCCTCGCGCTACTCGCCCTCCCTGGCAGCCGCTGTGTCGGCTTCTCTCACGGCAGCGGCAACCAACAATGATCACCACCATCGTCACTACGGTAGCTTCAGCTACCCCTCCGGCGGTGGATTCACGACGTCTGCCCAGACATCGCCGGCCTTTGGCCCGCAGCAACACCCACTGCCGTCTCTGCCTTTGTCGACGGCTGCGTCGCCCTTTCTGTACGGCGCCAGCGGAGGCGGTGTCGGCCTCAGCAGCCTCGGCGGAGCAGGAACATCGAGTGCGGCCGCCTCGATTTCCGGATCGACTTTAACGAGCCCGGCCCTCTTGCCGCAGCGGGATATGGACCAGGAAGCGACGGCAGCACTGCTGATGCTAAACAGCGACCGGCGCGGCACGTCTGGGAGTGTGAGCGGCAGCGTCAGTGGTGGCAGCGGCGGTGGAGCTGGAAACGGCAACGCAGCTGGAAGGGGAATGAGCGTGCAGGATCTTCTGAGCACATAAGATGACGAGGAGAAGGGGCTTCGTTTGTATTTTTATGACAGAATCAAGGGGGTGGCATGGAAACAAGGTAATTGTCTGGTATTTGTGGTACACGGCAGCCTGAGGGGCACATATACATTTTATACGGGGAACGATGATAGAGAAAATAAGGGGAGAGAAAGAGCACCGGTATTGGAAAATTTAGACAGGCGCAAGGCTCGGATTGGGATAATAGGACAGGCACTTTATTGATGTTTTATGTTTCTGTTTCTTTAATAAAATTATTTTATTTTTACACATATTGAAAATTATGGGGGAAAACGGCGATTTTTTCTTTTTACAAAAAGACAGTAACTAAAATAAAAAGTAACATTGATAAGATGAACGCTAGTAGCCTTTTTTTAAAAAATAAAATAAAATAAAATACACAACCGTGTCGAATGAGAGCAGGTTGTCCCGCAGAATATCTAGATGCAACGCGCTTGGCGGCTGGTGGTTCGATGACGAGGCGGCGTGTTCCCAGGGGTAAACAAGGGTCAGCCAGCATTGAAGAGGGCCAGGAGAAGCTCGTTCCTTTTTTGACAATCGAACTTGTAAATCAATTCGATTTTTATTTGTTCTCTCTTTTGTTATCAATCAGTGCTCCAAAGGAATGACGACGTGGGACCGTGGTCGAACGTTTTACTCCGTTTCACAATCCCATTTGGCTGGAGGTCGGTCTGGTGGGCGGCCCCCTCTGTGCCCAAACACGGGCATCTTACAATCGTACGAGGGGGTATGCGACGATGGATGCAGGGTTTCCAAAGTACAACGACAAGACTTCTTTTGAGAAATATATACGTGATGCTTTGTTTCGAGATTTAGATGAAGACTGCGACAGAAGAAGAAAGGAGACAATAATTAAGTCGAAGGAAAATAAAGTCGAAAATCATATAAGAGAGAAGGTGCATGACAAAACTGGCGGGAGGATCAGACTCGTTCAATGACAGATCCTTGTCCTAAAAAGAGAGAGAAAAGTCCCGCCTTTCAGCTCTCGCTTCGCTTCATTTTTTCGTGTCCCATCTCTCTCTTGACTTAATTTGATTTCTTGGTTCCTGGTAAATCAAGGTAGACGACTATTTTTACAAAATTATAACACCTTTATATTTACTTTATTATTTCCAACTACCATTAAATATCTTTTCTTGTCTCACTTGGAGCTCCTTTTGAAAATAAACACAGCACATATCACCATGGCACCGCCGAACCTTGTTCTTCTCAGCCGGCGCTTCGACGATCGAGCAACATCGACAGCATCGTCCTTTTCGGCCCGCAACAACGCCTCTGCAACCAGCCACGACCATGGAGAGACAAATGAAGCACCCAGTCATGGATTCACAGACTACGACGAGGGAGACATCCTCGATGAGCTGCTTCAGGAGACACCAAGAACATCAGCGCCTCCATCCAGAATCGCAACCGTGACAGCACTTCCGACAGAGGCCTTGCAATCTCGGGTATCGCCAGCATCATCGCCCCCATTTTCACCCATATGTGCTGTCGACGACAACGCGTCCACGTGTTCGAGCACAACGACCGCCGAAGACGAGTTCGACAAGGACGATCATGACGACACCGCCAGTATCACGAGCATGAGTGTCAGCGGACGGAGTGTCAGCATCAGCAGCGGTAGCAGCAGCTGCATCGCCCCGTCGTCGACAGCCTCACCCAAACTGTCGCCAGCTGCGGTGTCTCATGCTGCTGGAACAGGTGGCCGGCGCCGGCGGAGACGAAACAACCGTAGCAGTGGTGTAACTGCCTCGGACGCAGGTTCAGAGTCGATCACTGTGCCCGAAAAGGAAAGAGGCAAGAGCCAGCAGAGACAGCGCCCGGCTGTCACAGCCAAACAACCAAAAAACCATACATTTGCCGAAAACCTGGCTTCTGCCACAGCAACACCTCCACCTCCATCCAAGGTGCCAACCATAAAGCAAACCAAACGCGAAAAGTCCAAGAAGGCCAAGTCGGCCGCAGTTACGGCTGCACGCCAGTCCCGCCATCCGCGGCTGCAGATTGGCCTTGACCTTGACGTCGAGCTGCAGCTCAAGTCCAAGGTCCACGGCGATATTTGTTTGACTCTTGTGTACGTTCCTTAAGCCAAATTTTTTGCATCATATGACCCAATTCTAATCCTCCTCATTGACTAACAGCCGTTGAAGCCTAGAAGAAACACAGAAAGTAGCGCCCCGGACGTCGCCCGAGATCCGTCGTAACGCTGCTGGCAACTACGTGGCATATGACGACTGGGAGGATGTGGAGGTCGAAGACGATAAGGAGGAAAAGAAACGGGTGAAGCTGGATGACAATGACGGCGCCGACACGGAGACAGGGGAAATTGAAGTCACACACATCACCCGGACCAAGAAGGGTGTGCAGCCTCGGCCAGGCGCGCCCGGCACTGAGCGCCGTGAGATTTGCCATCTACGCGTCGGCCGTCTCAACCTGACGCGCCGCTGGTGGATGGACGGCTACGAGATGATCAGTCGGATCCCGCCGCCCATCGTTGCTGGTGTCGCATTGACGATGCCGGTCGCGGGCTTTGCGGCTGGCTGGGCGGCGGCGCAGTGGGCTGGACTATGGTAAGACGCGTGGATGGCTTGTTTTCTCCTTTGTAAAATCATTGTATCACCATTGAACAAGAATAATCCATTTGCTATAAAAAATTAGAGAGAAAAGAAAATATTTGAAAAAAGGAGTGTCTATTTACAGACTGTATACGCGCATATTAATAGTGAGAATGCACCAATACGATTTCTCCAGACCTAACACGTGACCCCGAACCGCCAAAAAAAAAACTAAATTAGGCCGGTTACAGGCGCGATTGCTGGGCAATGCGACCAAACTGTACCAGGCTGAAGCTTCACTTCAACGTCGTTTTCCTGCGTCGTCTTGTCGTGGCCACCAGCTATTGTTACGAATCGCATCTCACGGCGCAACCACGGCACCACAGCCGGGCCCGACACTTTTATATTGCATTCTACCTTCATTTCTCGATACGATTGCGACGACCACTTGTGTATTGCGCGTTTCCAGCATCCAACATCCCTCAGAAAGCCAGCCACCATGAGCGGCGCAAACGGCCAGAACGGCGAACAATCGCCAACTGCCGGATCTGCAGCACCGGCGGCCGTCGCGACGTCGGCTGTCGCCGGCTGGGTCGAATACCGCGGCGCCGATGGACGCGTCTACTACCACAACGTGGCCATAGGCAAGACGCAATGGACGAAGCCGGAGGAGATGATGACGCTAGTCGAGGTAGGTTGCAGCGACGAGGACAATGGACAAAGGGCCAGCTCTTGGGCCCGTGGTGATGGCAGTGTGTACTAACTTGATTGACAGCGCGCCCTTCTCAACCAGCCGTGGAAGGAGTACTCTGCCGAGGGCGGACGCAAGTACTGGTTCAACACGGAGACCGAAAAGAGTTCATGGGAGATGCCTGAGGCCTACAAGAAGGCACTCGGCCAGGACTCGACACCGGCCACACCAGCGTGAGTCTTTCTACTATTATTTTGCGTCCATTTACAAGCCTGTGTGTCCCAAACTAACGTCGCAGCACCCCCGTGGCTATTCCTACAGGACCGGCCGCCCAGCGCGACCGACGGGACGACCGACGCGACGACCGACGCGACTACCAGCGCGACTACCGCGAAAACATCCCCGAGTCTCGTCAGTTGACATTTGGCAACGGCCACGATGCGTCTGCTGCCGCGAGCGCGCTTGTCCCGACCAACAGCGACAACCTGCCCGACTACCCCAACCCCGAAGAGGCCGAAACCGCGTTCGTTAAGCTCCTGCGCTGCAGCGGCGTCCAGCCCGACTGGTCCTGGGAGCAGACCCTGCGCGCCATTGTGCGCGACCCGCAGTACCGTGCCATTCGCGACGCCAAGGCCCGTCGCGCCGCGTTCGAGAAGTACTGCCACGACGTCATCGCCAACGACAAGGAGCGCGCCAAGGAGCGGCTCACCAAGCTACGTGCCGACTTCGCTACCATGCTCAAGAGCCACCCGGAAATCAAGCATTATACTCACTGGAGGACAGCGCGGCCCATGATTGAGGGCGAGACCATCTTCCGCTCCACCAACAGCGAGGCCGAGCGCCGCCAGTTGTTTGACGACTACGTCGACGACCTGCGCCGCGCCCACCGCGAGCAGCGCGCCGCCGCCCGCAAGACCGCCATGGACGGGCTCGTCGAGCTGCTGCCCAAGCTCAACCTCGAGCCCTACACCCGCTGGGCCGACGCCCGCCCTGTCCTCGAGGCCACGCCGCCCTTTGTGAATGACGAGAAGTATCAGTCTCTCAGCAAGTTTGATGTCCTGACCGTGTTCCAAAACCACATGAAGGCCCTCGAGCGGACCTTCAATGACGCCCGCCAGGAAGACAAGACTGCCAAGCTGCGCCGCGAGCGCAAGAACCGCGAGGCCTTTGTTGCTTTATTGGGCGACCTCGGCCGCGACAGCAAGATCAAGGCCGGCAGCAAGTGGTCGCAGATCTTCCCGCTCGTCCAGCACGACCCTCGCTACCTGGCCCTTGTCGGCCAGAGCGCCGGCTCCACGTCCCAGGAGCTCTTCTGGGACCTCGTCGACGAGGAGCAGCGCGCCCTGCGCGGCACCCGCAACGACGTCGAGGACGTCATCGACGACAAGCACTTTGAGGTCACGCCCAAGACGACGTTTGACTCCTTCCTTGCCGTGATGAAAGACGATCGCCGGACTGCTAACATTGACCGAGAGGTTCTTGCACTAATCTTCGAGCGAGTAAGTCATTCCCCCCTGACCCTCTCTGTTTTGTGTCGCCTGTCGCTAACACCCCCAGCTGCAAGAAAAGAAAAAGGAGAAGCGGTCCGACGACGACCGCCTGCAGCGCCGGGCGCTGGACGACTTCCGCACCTTGCTGAAACGCGTGGATCCGCCTCTCACGGCCACGGATACCTACGACAAGGTGAAGCCCCGTCTCCAGAAGAGCGAAGAGTTTTTGGCTGTTGCGTCCGATGAGGCTCGTGAGACCGCCTTTGACAAGTACGTGCGCCGCCTCCGTGATAAGGAAGACGAGACCGCCGAACGCGACAAGGACCGGCTGAAGCAGCGCCGTGACCGCAGGGATCGCTCCGTAGACGACCGCTCGCGTGAGCGTGAACGCGAGCGCGAACGGGAACGGGATAGAGATCGACGCCACCGTGGCTCCCGCCTCGGTGCACGCTCCCGCTCGCCCGAAGCCGACTCTTACGAGGCCGACCGCCGTCGTGCCATGGCCGAGCGCGAACGCAACTACCGCAAGTCGAGCGTGGCTGCCGAAAGCGTCGACGGGCGGGACCGGGAACGCGATCGGTCACGCGGTGATCGGGATCGGGAACGGGACCGGCGCGACAGAGACCGCGACCGTGATCTTCGTGACCGCGACCGGGAACGGGACCGCGATCGAGACCGGGACTTTGACCGAGAGCGGGAGCGGGATCGGGATCGGCTGCGCGACCGTGATCGTGAACGGGATCGGGAGCGCGATCGCGATAGAGAACGCGAGCGCGAACGGGACCGTGACCGGGATCGGGACCGCCTCCGGGGCGACACCGAGAGCCACTACGACCGGGAGCGCCGGGAGCGCGAGGAAGAACGCGAGCGGCAGTACCGGCGCCGCCTCGCCGACCGCAACCCCGACGAGCTCAACTACGGCGACGACAAGCCGCCCTCGGTGCGCCGTCGCACCAGAGAAGACGACGACGCTGCCGACCGCCGCGACTCGCGCGACTCGAAGCGGCTGCGGCGGGACTCACCGCGTGAGCGGACACCCCAGACGCAAGCCAGCACACCGGCGGCTCCTGCTGCTCCGACGGCGGCAGGCGAGAACGGAAAACCCAAGTCAACAACCGTCAAAGCCACAAAAGCCAAGTCGAAAAGCGCCGCCGCTGCCGCTGATGGGGAGGACATGCACAGCGGTAGCGAGGAGGGCGAGATTGAAGAAGACTAAGTTTCTTTTCGTTTTTTTTTTTGTTTGACGTTGTGTTTTTGTCTGCCTGTTCGCATGTGGTGGTAACTCACAGCCAGGGAAAAGATGATTGCCACACAAAACGCAAGAAGGGAGCGGAATTGAGACAGGTCTTCCTGCCCTCGATCCTCTCCAAGTTTTCGCTTTTTATTCTTATTTTTAGTACGTACTGGTCTTGTTATTGCGTCTTTAATTTCTGTTTTGTTTACTCCAAAAAAGCAAGGGATTTGGTATTGTTTACGGGAAACTAGGAGAGGGAGTTTCTTAACCTTGGCAGACTAATTAGCTTCAATCACCCCCTATTCATTATTTTGTTGTAGCCTTGTCAAACAAGGATTGATAATACAAAAGTGTAGCAGTTTTTTGGGGTTTTATTGCAACGACGTGAATTGTTTTGACGCTTTGGTATTTGTTTTAAACTTAAATAAAATTAGATAATGCTTGCATTCTTGTTGTTACTTTTGATTTCTGCTATCTGCGTTCGACCCGTCTTAGTGGACGCTTTTGTCTTCAGTCCTTCACCGAATTGATATCTAGATATCCGTCCCCGTCCCCTTCTCCGACGGCAGTCATCCTACTTGATCCATTGCCCCTCGATCTACAGCATCCAAACGAGCAAGAAATCCTCTTTGAGCATCTCACTCAGGTTGAACAAATACTGTAGGACCAGGCAACAGGGGATAGACTGCCGCCAGCCGATGTTAGCCCTCCGGCTCATCGTCGTCGCCGCCGTTGTCATTGTCGTCGTTGCCGTCATTACGCGTGCCGGTAGCTGTGGCAGTGGGGGCCGCCGAGCAGTCGGTCGTCATGTTGTCGCCGTCGCGGTTGCAATCATCCTCGGCGCCGCTGTTCGTCTCGCCCGAGACGCGGCGGCGCGGGTCATGCAGGGGCACGGGCGCTGGGGAAGGCGGCAACACTGCCTGTGTCGACAAGGCCGGCTGCAAGTGCAAACGTTCGTTCAAGGTGCCCTCTGGGCTGCCTTTCACGACGCTTTACTGTTGTCCTCTTCCAGGAAGAACTGCAGGCTGTTAGTAGTTTACTCATGATTATCAGTATTAGGAGGGACGGGGACATACGTAGTTGCCAGTGGACTTCTGCTCCTGGTCGAGCTGCGAGTTGTTCTTGTTGATACGCGGGCGGTAGTTGGTCGGGTCGCGACGGAACGTGACGTCCAGGTTCTTGAGGAACGTGTTGCAGCCCGTCAGCAGCGACTCGGGCGTGTTGGCGTGGGCGTTGATACCCGGCTCGCCGTCAAAGACAATGACACGATCCGCCAGGTACGTAGCCATGATGAAATCGTGCTCGACAATGAACGCCGTCTTCTTGGCGTGCATGATGAAGCGCTTGATGACACGCGCGGCAATGATACGCTGCTCGGAATCGAGGTAGGCAGACGGCTCGTCGATCAGGTAAATGTCGGCGGGCAGACCCAGGGCCAGCACAATGGCGACACGCTGCAATTCACCACCAGACAGGTTCTTCACCTCCTGGTCGATGAAGTCGTCGAGCTTGAGCGGCTTGACAACATCGGTCTGGAACTGGGGCGACAGGAACGCGGTCCGGATCTTCTTGAAGAACAGCTGGCGCACGGTGCCATCGAACTTGGGCGTGATGGTCTGCGGCTTCATGCTGATCTTCATCTCGGGCACGCGGCTGGTGCCGTCCGGCTTGAGCGCGCCGGCAAGCAGGCGACAGAACGTCGTTTTGCCCGTACCGTTCTCGCCCATGAGCACGAGGATCTCCGAGTCGGTGAAGTCACCCGAGTCGATCTTCAAATGGAAGTTGCCCATGGTCTTTTCCATTTTGGGGTAGCGGAACGCGCGCGAGCGGTCGGCCATGAACTCATCGGCACCCTCCGACAGCTTGAACGTAAGCGATTCGTTACGGAACCGCAGGTTCTCCGTCGGGATGTGACCGTCGAGGAAGATGTTGATACCCTCACGCACGGAGTGCGGGAGCGTCACGACACCGTACACAGCCGGCTGGCCGTACAGCACGCAGATGTAGTCGGAGAGGTAGTCAAGCACGGACAAATCGTGCTCGACGACAATGACGTAGTCATCGCTGCGCAGAAGCGAGCGGATAATGCGGGCGGCCGACAGACGCTGCTTGACATCGAGGTACGACGACGGCTCGTCAAACATGTAGACATCGGCATTCTGCACGCACACTGTGCCGATGGCGAAACGCTGCAGCTCACCACCCGACAGGAGCGAGACGTCACGGTCGTAAATGTGGCGCAACTCGAGCGTGTCGAGCACCTCGTCGAGGTTGTCGAGCGACGCGCAGCTCTCGAGCAGGAACTGGACCGACTTGTTGGCGCCGCGGATGGCCTTGGGAATCTGGTCGACGTACTGCGGCTTGACAACGGCCTTGAGGTCGTCTTCGAGCAGCTTGGTGAAGTAGTTCTGCAGCTCAGAGCCACGGAAGTACTTGATGACGTCCTCCCAGTCGGGCGGGTTGTCAAACTTGCCCAAGTTGGGCTTGAGCTTGCCACTGAGGATCTTGAGTGCCGTACTCTTGCCGATACCGTTCGTTCCCACAAGACCCAGGACCTGGCCCGGCCGTGGCGTGGGCAGACGATGTAGCTTGAAGCTGTTGGCAGAGTATCTGTGCGTGACCTGGGACTCGAGGTTGGTGGGTAGGTTGATGATGTTGATGGCGCCGAAAGGGCACTTCTTGGGGCAGATACCGCAACCAATACACAGGCTCTCGGACAGGAACGCAATGCGCGACTCAGGCGTGACCTCGATACACAGCTTGCCGCTGCGCACGACAGGGCACGACTTCTTGCACTCTTGGCGACATTTCTGAAAAAAAGTTAGCTGCTGTCCGTACTTTGGTTTGGTTTGATTCCAGGGGCTCGTACCTTTGGCTTGCACTAAACGAGCCGGGAGGCCTAACGTCAGCAACAGTCCAGTCTCAAAGCACAACTTCTTCATATCCCGCAACTTTCTCCCTCTAATTGCTCTCAGTCGGGACGACGATGCCGTGTTGGTATGGCCGGTCGTTCAACGGCCCAACGACGTAAGGGAGGGACAGGCGGTACACACCTTGTCGCTGCTAACAATAGCAACACTGTAGGCAGAAAGCTGTTAGTATATGTGTCTCTCAAACACAAAGTGCCTTTGCTTCCGCGTTCCGGGCCCAGAATACGCACCGAGTCAGTTTGTCGGACATGGTGATGGCTTTCGTGCGACTTCTCGCGAGGTCGTCGAGTTGTGGCGGGGTAGTTTGTTTGCGACAGGAAAGGCAATGGATTCTTTAGATGCTCAAGGAAACGAAATCAAAAAGAAACTGAATGCAAGGTGTCCTGGCAAATGGCGGAGGTAAAGAGGGCGGTCGGGACAGGAAAAACAAAAAAACAAGAAAAAGGCGGGATCAAAAGGGAGTGCGATGATGTTGGCGACAATGCACAATAGCCAAATTTTTTTCTGTTTTTGTGGCGAGGGACAGGGCAATCGCGCTAGGGCGCTGTGCGGGGCTGCCGTGCTGCAACGGCGGTGGACAGGCCAGCACCTGCCTGTCCGAGTCATCGAGATTTAGGTGCAAGTGATAGGCTGCCTTTCAGAATGAGTCAGCTTGACGCCGCTACAAGTTTTATCCGGACGAGGCAAAATGCGGAAGAGGAAGGAGCACCTGTCGCGCCTTGTAAGGATGTCCAGACTGCATCTTGCGGCTCTCACTGGCTCCTGTCCCGCGTTCTGAAATTTATCAGGGATCGCTTTTATTATTAAATATTATTAAATAAAGATTTCTCAATTGTTTTTTTAAGCATAAGATAGTTGGTGTTTGTCCCCAAGAACGCGTGGAAAAGCTTCTGCAAAACAGCACTGAACGCACCTGCCCTTCTGCAGAGTTCTCGCCACCCTTCCAGGTCGCGCTTTCCTCTTCCAGCCATTGAGGCCAAATCTTGCCACTTCCTCAATTGGACCCTGACAGCCTGGTCAATGATTACAGGTCAGGCCCACGTTGACAGCTTGTCACCATACAGTTCGAACGTACAGTATTTCGTGAGCTCCATGTGCCCCATGTGCTCCATGTGTTTTGCAGGTTTCTCCCTCTGAGCAAATAACATCACAACAATACCATTGTGGAAGTATTCTCGGTCCTGGCTCGGTGCAGGTGTTTCGCCCAAGCCGTTCTTTCCTTCCATTGAGGACGGCGAGGCAAGAGCGAGCGCCCTGACCTCCCGGCCACCTACTGTAAAAGTTTCTTCAGCGTGCTGGCACGGTACAAGTGGGCCCAATATGGATTACATAAACGATTACAAGCCTGTGATTGGATGGAAGCATGGTAAAAGCCACGGCTTTATCTGCTGGCGCTTTCCACTTTTTTTTTCTCGCCCTGGCTCCCCTAGCTGAGATGCAATTCTCCGCCGCCTTTCTTTCTCGCAGTTGACACCATACTTTTATCACACACCTCAAGTCACTAGATTCCCAAATCCGACATCCCCCATTCTTCCCACCACATCATCATCAACACAGATTACTGGCCTCGGGCAGGCTTAGACCTTGCTCTTAATCTGGAGGCCGTTGATTATTTTTAAATGGTACGTCGATTCATTTGTGCTTGCAAGACACTGCACGTTTAGCCCTGGGGCTTCCTTTGCCCTACTGCTTTTTTCGCTGTACCTTGGCCATCGATCATCACCAAAATAACGAGGTACCTGCATCGTGCCCATCTCGGATATTTCCTGTCGCAAAGTGATGCGGACGTGTCGACGTGTTTTTTGGGCTCTGCTTCGTTGCTGCGGATGCCCTGGTCGTGCTGGCTTCCGTCGCTGCTCGCCCGGGCATCCGCAATGCCTCGCCGTCATCTCCCAGCCTCGTCCAGCATCGCGATCCATCAAAGCGGTGCGACAGGTCGTGTCCGCCGCCTATTTCTGAATTGATCTGGCGTGTTTTGTGCTTTTTGCTATCGCCAAAACGTCCAAAATGCCCCCGTTTGCCCTGCTCGCTCCCAGCACCGAAAAAACCTCACCGTCCTTGGCCGCATCAAACTGACCTCGCCGTCCATCTCCAGATACGGGCCGATCACGTGTCTAAACATGTCGGCCTCGCCTGCATCGAGTCCAGTCAATGGACACGCGTCTCCGGCACCCGACACCCCCGTGACGAACGGAGCAGCTGGTCACTTGAGCGATAGCGACCTCTCCGACGTCGAACCCACATACGCGACCGCGGCGTCTCCCTCGGCCTCTGCAGCACCGGAGGAGGACGATGACGAAATCGACGAGGATGAAGAAGACGATGACCTAGCTGTCGCAAACGACTTTGAGGACGAACCATCGGAGCCTAGCGAAAACGATGTCTCAGACGACGCCGACTTTGACGACGCACAGAGCGACGGTGATGCTGACGCCGATGCTGACGCGGACCCCGACCTAGATGTTGCTGCCCTCGACCAGGACGATGAGAGCCCGGCCTCGAGTGATTCGGGACATGCGCCAAAACGGAAAGCAAGCGCAATGCTTGCGGAGGATGATTACATGCGAAGCAACCCAGAGCTCTACGGCCTCCGGCGTAGTGTAAGCACCCTCTCCCCTACTCATCGCCGTTCCAACCCCGGCCTTGACCGTCATCGCTAACCACTCTCGACAGTCCCGGCCCGCTCAACGGCGAAAAGTTGTAAGCAAGCTCCTACATTTCTGTGCCCTGCTCCGGCCTCTTCTAGAATGCTAATCGTGTGTTAGGTGTCTGATGATGACGACTCAGAAGACGAGCCCGTGGTTCGCCGGAAGCCCAAGCCGCGCCGGCTGCTTGAGACATCGCGTCAATGTAGGCCCTACCCCGTCATCCAATCCCGATCCCCTGCTCCTTTGCATTCAGATCTTCCAGGTCGATGTTCTGCCCATCCAAGCCCAAAACATGCACTTCTCACTGCCTCATTTAAATCCCTCACCATGTTTATTTACTGTCACGCGTATCCCAACAATGTCACCTCCGCCTCACCCCTGATCTTTACATAAAGTAAACAAACTGACCACTCTTTACCCATATGTAGCTTCGAAACGAGGCACCCCAGCACGCAACACATCCGTTGACGAGTCCGATTCCGACAACTACGGTGGCGCCCGCGCTCGGAGCTTCCAGAAGAAGGCGCGTCGCAAGCAAGAAGCCCAGCCCTCGCTTGCGTTTGCCGAGAAGAGGTGGTCCAGCCGCCGCGCTGCTCAGGTGTCTGTCGGCAAATACAATGAGAGCGACTTCGACGATGAAGACGATTCAGAGATGACACCCGCCCAGTGGGCGCCTGAAGCCGAGGACAACTCCCCTTACATCGAGAAGATTGTCCGACACCGCGAAAAGGAAGGCGTCGCCATCACACCCGACTCCAACCGCCATGACTACGAATACTACATCAAGTGGCAAGGCAAGTCCCACTTGCACGACACGTGGGAGACGTCTGCGTCCGTGGCTGGCTTCCGAGGATTTCGTCGGCTCGAGAACTACTACCGTAAGATTGTTGAGTTCGAGCTCGATATGCGCTTCGGTGGTGATGACTACAGCCCGGAGCAAAGAGAACAGTGGCTGCTTGACCGCGAGCGCGAGGAACAGGCCCATGAGGACTACACCAAGGTGGAGCGTGTTGTGGCCAAGCGCAAGGGCGACGAGGGCATCGAATACTTCATCAAGTGGAAGGGCCTGCAGTACGACGAATGCACCTGGGAGGCTGCCGCGGTTGTCAGCGACCATGCCCAGGACAAAGTCGACCAGTTCCTCGACCGGTCTTCGCGGTCCTGGAACTCAGACCGGTCCGAGACCAACATCAACACGCGCTCGCGCATGACGAAGCTCGACAGCCAGCCTTCCTACGTCACGAACGGCGAGCTCCGCGAGTTCCAATTGAAAGGCCTCAACTTCCTGGCCCTCAACTGGACCAGAGGCAACAACGTCATCCTGGCCGACGAGATGGGTCTGGGCAAGACCGTGCAGTCGGTCTCCTTCCTCAGTTGGCTGCGCAACGACCGTGATCAGGAAGGACCCTTCCTCGTCGTCGCTCCCCTTAGTGTCATTCCTGCATGGTGCGACACGTTCAACCACTGGGCGCCCGACCTGAACTATGTCGTCTACCTCGGCCCCGAGTCGGCACGTAGCGTGATCCGCGACCACGAGCTGCTCGTCGACGGCAACCCAAAGAAGCACAAGTTCAACGTGCTCGTCACTTCCTACGACTTTATTCTGCAAGACTGGGAGTTCCTGAAGAGCATCAAGTGGCAAGTACTCGCTGTTGACGAGGCCCATCGTCTCAAGAACCGTGAGTCGCAGCTGTACAGCCGGCTGGTTAGCTTCAACATCCCCTGCCGCGTCCTCATCACCGGTACGCCGATTCAGAACAACCTGCACGAGTTGTCCGCCCTTCTCGACTTCCTCAACCCTGGCAAGGTCGTTATCGACGATGATCTCGTCCAGCTGGGAATGGCAGACCAAAAGACGGAGGAAGAGAACGATGACGACGACAAGCGGCGCGAGACGCAGGAGAAGCTCACAAGCTTCCACGCAGCCATCGCCCCTTTCATTCTCCGCCGCACCAAGGAGACAGTCGAGTCGGATCTGCCACCCAAGACGGAGAAGATTATTCGTGTCGAGCTCTCGGATGTTCAGCTGGACTACTACAAAAACATTTTGACAAGAAACTATGCCGCTCTCAGCGACGCCAGTGGTGGTCAAAAGCAGTCGCTGCTGAACATCATGATGGAGCTCAAGAAAGTCAGCAACCACCCGTACCTGTTTCCTGGTGTCGAAGAGAGCGTCCTCAAGGGCAGTGAGCGGAGAGAGGACCAGATCAAGGGCCTCATCGCCAGCAGTGGTAAGATGATGCTTCTTGATCAGCTCCTCACCAAGCTCAAGAAGGACAACCATCGCGTTCTCATCTTCAGCCAAATGGTGAAAATGCTCGACCTTCTCAGCGACTATCTCCGTGTTCGTGGCCACACGTTCCAGCGCCTCGACGGCACTATCCCCGCCGGTCCTCGTCGTATGGCCATTGACCACTTCAACGCCGAGGGCAGTGACGACTTCTGCTTCTTGCTTTCCACCCGTGCCGGTGGTCTCGGCATCAACCTCATGACGGCCGACACCGTCATCATCTACGACTCCGACTGGAATCCCCAGGCCGATTTGCAGGCCATGGCGCGTGCCCATCGTATCGGCCAAAAGCGGCCGGTCAATGTGTACCGACTTGTCGCAAAGCAGACCATTGAGGAGGAAGTTATCAAGCGCGCCCGCAACAAGCTATTCCTCGAGTACCTGACCATCCAAGCCGGTGTTACCGACGAAGGCAAGGAATTGCGGGAGCAGTTCAAGGAGAAGGGCTTGAAGATGGACGAGGCCAAGACCGCCGAGGACATCCAATGGATTCTCAAGATGCGCTCGCAGAACCTGTTTGAGCAGTCCGGCAACCAGGCGAAGCTCGAGCAGCTTGATATCGACAGCATCCTCGAGAACGCCGAAGTGACTAAGACTAACGTCGACGATAAACTCAACCTGAGCACGGGTGGCATTGACTGGGACAACTGGATGCAAGTTACCGATGTCAAGGTCGACGACCTCGCCCTGGACTGGGACCAGATCATTCCTGCCGACCGGCTCGCCGTCATCAAGACGGAGGAAGAGAAGCGGCTGCACGAGGAGTATCTCAACAAGGCCATGGAAGAAAACGCACCAAGGCGGGCAACTCTCAAGAAGAGGAGCGCAGCGGGCGCGGGCATCAACGACTCCGACCGCGCCGATCGCCTGGCCAAGAAGCGGCAGCGCGAAAAGCAAGAGCAAGAAGAGTTCGAGGAGCGGCAAGCCGCACTGCGCGACCCCCGCCGGCCTCTCAACGAAAAGGAAACCCGCAACCTGATCCGCGCCATGTTCCGCTACGGCTCCTTTGAGGACCGTAGCGAAGAGATCATTGCCGATGCGCGCCTCGGAGACCGTGACCGCGACTTTATGCGATCGGTGGTCGAGGACCTTGTTTCTATCAGCAAACAGGCTGTCGATGCCAACCTGGCCCGTATTCGGGAAGAGCAGGAGAAAGCAGGCAAGGCGCTGGCTAGAAAGGACAAGAAGGCTGTTTTGATTGATTTCGGCGAGGTTAAAAAGATCAACGCCGAGACAATTGTCGAGCGCCCTCCGCAACTGCGCCTGCTCCACAAGGTTATTGAGGAGCACGGCAACCCTCACTCCTTCCGCCTTCACGACGCCAGCAAAGCCGCCCACTACACGTGCGAGTGGGGCGCTCGCGAAGACGGCATGCTTCTAGTGGGCATCGACCGCTACGGTTTCGGAGCATGGACGCAAATTCGCGACGACGCTGACCTCGACATGGCCGACAAATTCTTCCTCGAAGAGCATCGCGTGGAGAAGAAGGAGGAGCGCAAGAAGGGTGACGAGAAGGTCATCCAGTCCCCCGGTGCTGTCCACCTTGTTCGCCGTTCGGAATACCTCCTCTCTGTCCTACTCGCCAAATTCTCTGACGATGTTGCTGCTCAAAAGGCTGTGGAGAACCACCACCGGAGCAAGAAGACCGTCAATGGCCACCGCCGCGGCGACGATTTGTCTCGCTCGCCGGCGCCCGCCAAGCGGCCTAGCATGCAGAAGAACCGTGACCAGCGCGACCGGCCCATCTCGAACAGCGACTACCTCAACCTGCGCCCGCAGAATAACACCAGCGGTGGCGGTGAGCGTCTTCTGACACCCCGGAGCGATTTCAAGCGCAAGCACGAGCACGATCACAACGACCGCGACCGGAAGCAGCGCAGAGTCACCGACGGCGACCGCCGTGAAAGCAACGGCGTGAACGTAAGCAGCCACAAGGATGGCCAGCCCAAGGAGAAGCGGAAGAAGCTGGATGCGGAGACCCTCGAGCAGCTGAAAGCGGCCCAGAGCAAGGCTGTGCAGCGGTTCGAGGAGCTCATGACGCTCGACGACAGCAAGCTTGACTACCGGGACGACGAGCAGGTTATGTGGTCACTGCTCAAGCCGGTGCGTGCCAACTTCAAGACGATCATGGAGACAACGCCGGAGCGGGTCGAGAAGGCCAAGGAGCGCGCGGCGATTATGGGCAAAGAACTGCGACAAATTGGCGACTGCGTGGTTGGCCTGAAAAGGAACCAGACCATCCCAGCAGCGACCCTCGACGCGCTGATGCCCCGCTTCTGGGACTTTTTGTCCTCGATCTGGCCTATCAACGAGGTCGCCGTGTCCGGCAACCAGCTCTCGAAAATGTACGAAGCACTCCGCGCCAAGGACGAGAAGGGAAGCGGTGGTGGCAGTGGTGGCGGCGGCGGCAACAGCGGTGCCCGGGACAGCAGCCGGCCCGACCGGCCTAACCGCGATGACCTGGAAGACGGCGAAATCGATAGTGAACGCGACAGTCGCAGGGATTCGCGCCGCGAGCATGAGCACCGGGACAGCCGCGACGGCCGGGACAGCCGCGACCACCACGATCGCGACCACCACGACCGCGACCGCAGCGAGCGTGACCGGGAGCGTGATCGAGAGCGTGACCGGGACCGGGACAGAAACCGCGATCGGGAACGCGACCGGGGCAGAGAGCGGGAGCGGGATCGTGACCGCGACGTGTCTCGCCGCAGCACCGGCCTCCTAGGCGACCTTCGCCGCGACGACCGCCACGACGACCGCCACGGCAGCAGCGAATCTCGGTCGTCTCCCTACGCGACCGAGACGGGCGATCGCCTGAGTTTCCGCAAGGACCCGCGACGCGACTACCAACCCCCGCGGGAATGGGACCGGCTCCGGCCCACGCCCTGGCAGCAGCAACAGCAGCAGCACACAGCATCGCGACCGAACCCGTACTAGGACGAACGGGATACCGTCTTGAATGCTGCGAATATGTATGGCCAATGGCGTCCAGCGGCCCTGAGAGCATCCTCACGCAGTTGAGGTGCTAAAACAAACAACGAAAAAAAGAACGATGGCAATTTACGAAAAGGGGGGCAAGGAAGTTGCATAGAGGCAAAAAGACGGATGAAGGGACTCTGGGAACTAGAAATGGGATAGGAAGGGAAAAAAGAAACGCATGTCCTCTGGGTAATCGTCGTTCTTGTATTTTTTATTTTTTATTGATTTTGATTTCTTTTTATTCTCACTTCCTGTTTTCTTTCATTGTTTGGCATATCCTTACTTAGGTCATCGTTACTCGTCTATCTCTTGTTCCAAACGATCTAGAGACAAGAGGTAGGACGGGGAGAACAGCATGGATACCCTATTGTACGAAGAAGAGGCGGATCTTTTTTTTTCTCTTTCTTTCTGTCTTTTTCTTGTTCTTGTCTTGTCCCATCTGTTCCTACACAAAAAGGGCTGCATTTGGCAACGGCGTTTTTTGGTTTCCAACAAGGACGGTACAATAAAAAGAAGGGATATGCGTTGCAAGGGGGGAGTGGAAGGGAAGAAGGTAGAGCAGAGGACATAGACCTCTGGTTACGGGTGTTACGACAAGCACCAAGCATTTTGTCAATAATATCATTTTCTGGTCCCTTTTTGCATCTTGTTGTACGATGTATTCGGCAATTCTTGTCCTAACACACGTCAATGCCTCGCGGTTTTGGGCATGTTGAACAGATGTACGTCGTATGTTGTGAATGTTTGTTACACTTTGAACTCGGAGCAGATTGATGGGAAGGTCCTATGCATGGCTTTATGTACCTGAGGGCCTCTTTTGTTTTCTTTGGCTCTTGCATCTTCATTCTTCTTCTCTTGTATGTTAAACATACAATTTCTGCTTTATTTGGGTTATGGTGTAACTGAACAACTCTGTGCTTCATCCTTTCCATGTCGTCGTTGGGCACGAACAACACGGACGCAGCACGTGTTGGACGGGGGAGATTACTAGGAAACCCGCAACGTCGTGCCCCTAGCACGTGGAAGGCTTCCGGCGGTTTATTTGGCCAAAAGGCTGAGACACAGCGGCAAGAGACGACTGACTCAACGGGTCTGATCTACGGAGTATTACGACGTACGACGGATCCATTTTGTCTTTGTTTTGTTCTCTTCCACAAAATGGTGTTTTAGCTGACAGGGTCTTTTCGCAAGGCTTACAGAACTGTCGCTCGAAAGCCGTGTGCAGCCGGCCCGAGAAGTTCTCGTATTCTCCAAGAGCTCTTCTTTAAAGCTTTTTTTTTCATCCCCAAACTCATCCTTCTGGGAGTTCCCGCGCCGTCTTTCCCTGTCAAGTCGACCCTCCCTCGCCTCCTCCACCCGCCTGCATTGTCTATTTTTTGCCTTGCATGTCCCGCCAATCGGCTGGGGGGTCAGCGAGCGGACGTAAAAAACCGATGGCCTCGGAATCGCCGTTGTTGGGGAACGATCTTGAACCGCGACGCGATGTTGGGTGTTTGATATCGGGAGATCTAGGATGCATCCTAATGTTTGACCCTTGATGCTCTCCGCCGTTATCTCGTCACTTGTCCTGCGCTGTATCCCAACTGCGAAAACATCGAAAACACCGTGCAATTTTGGATCTGTCATTGTCCTCTGCCCTCAATGCGCGCCATTTCCCAGTTGCGCTGTTCCTGGTTTATTTTTAGCGGCCCATCGTCCATCGCTGCTCCCCTGGCCTTGCCAGGCCAGGCACTGCATCGTGCTTTTCCTTGGGTCTTTTGCTAGTGGGACATTATTTCTGGGGACCGGCCGCTGGGGGCCTGGGTCCGGTCGGTTCATCGAAATGAGGTATTACGGAGTAAAAGTCCTTGACAAATGGGCACTGGAACTCCATATCTTGCACTGCCGTTAGCGGGGGGACCTTTGCTGAAAGCGGAGCGTCTTGGGTGAAGAGGTCTTTGTTTGTTCGCTGCGTTCGCTGTGTTCGCCCGAGAAAGAAAATGTTTCAGCGACGAATGGAGCAGGAACAGGCCTGGTTGCCGTACTGGTGGGGCTTGCGCCTCAGTGGGGCCTGGGCACCCAAGTTCAGGGGGGGCAAAAAAAAAGAGGAGCTAGCGACGGCCGCAAACGAAAAGCAGCAATTCAGTAATTCAGTAGCAGCCCCACCCAGCAACCAAAAGAGCTCCCCCTCCTTGTCTTCTCCAGGAAGCCGTTGTCACTGCCATTTGTCGTTGCTGTTGTCACTGTGCGGATGTGAGAAAGTAGTACGGAATAGCGAGCTTGTGAGGCATCGTCTGAAGTCAGAAGCAACGTAACCACGTAAGATGCGACGTATTTCAAGTTGCCTTGTGTTTTTGGTGCTCCTAGCACTTGCACTCTTTATTTTATTTTTAAAGCGATAATTACACAATTGGCACGATCAGACGAAAGAGCTGTCGCCTGTCGCAATTTCCCGAACGGGTTGTGTTGCTCGCGCAATGTGAAAATAACTCGGAAGGCGCAATGCAGTTGCTCCTTCCTACTCCTTCCTCTGCTTCCCTATCAAACATGTCAAGCTCTTTTCATGTTCACCCTTTCTCGTGTGCCATTGCAAGGGAAAGAGCTGCCCCGTCCGTCAAGAGGGAACGACGGCAAAACCGGAAAGAAGCTCCCCAGCTCCCCTCCTTTTCCTGGGTACCTTCCCATTCCTGCCTGCTTCCTCCTCCATTCCTTCCCTTTCTGCATCCGAACGCCTGTACGAAAGCACCTTCGTGCAGCAGTTGCATCATAAATCCTCTGTATCCTACCGTCATCGTGGCTTCCTTTTTCTCTGCTCTGGAGAGAGCAGCGACCCACTTGCAATAAGTACAGTGCTAGAACGGAAAGGAAAGAGGGCGCCGAAAAGGGAAGAAAGATAATATTGCTCCGTAGCGACCACAGCCAAGCTCTTTCCCTCTTCCTAGGAACCCCTCCACCCCCCTGTCGTCCTCCTTATTTGCTGTCCTGTCCCATCAACCCAGTCTCCAATCTCCAATCTCCTCAATCTCGTTTCCCAGTGCCCTTTTTCACTTCTTATTCCACGCAGACCCCCCCTGTCCAGCTTGCCCCCTTTCTATTCGCTGCCCGAAGCTGTTTTCGAACTTCTGGACCTCTCTTGTTGTCCTGCTCTTCCTTCCTTCTTTCTTTTCCTTCTTTCTCCTCTCCCCAACCTCTCCTCCTTTCCTCTCGACATCTCCAGATTCCCCATCCCGAACTACCACGGCTTCGTTTCTTGTAAGTTGGCGCCACCTAGCTCCCGATATCTCCCTTTTACCTCCTCTTCTTTGCCCCCTCTGTGCCTCAGCCCTCTCCCCTCCGAGCCCTCCTACCTCTACCTCCACCCCCATCCTGCCTCGCTCGCCTCTCGATGCAGCCTCTTTACGGCAGCTTGGCGAACGGTCCTTTGCTCGGCCTGCTGCAGAACAACGGGACCAGACAGGGACAAGGCGCAGAACAACACGGACGAGATCGACGAACCGAACAGCAGCCGGGCCGCTACGACTACGACTACAAGTACAATCCAGCGAGGGAACCACCGATGTCCCGATAATTGCCCGACCAGAGTGCCCGACCAGACTGCGCCCTGCATCTTCCTTGCCTGTTCTGCCTGCACCTTTGCCTGCAGCTTTGCCTGCACCTATATCTAGATTCGCCGCAGACCGCCGACAAACTGCTTTTAACCTTTTCCACCAAACAGAGATCTCACCAAACTCGCCTTCGCCCGCAGCACGCCCGCAGCACACCCTCAGCAAACCTCCAGCGCACACCCCCCTACTTTGCCCTTCCCTGGTCCACCCCCTCCACACCCCCCTCTTCCTCCCCAAAACTGGCTGCCATGCTTTTGCGGTTTCTCGTCCTTTGATTGCTACCTGACCCGGTGGTGGTATTATTAGCTGGGCGATTCTAGGAGATTTTTGCGTCCATTACGTCGATTACGTCAATTTCGCTAACTTTTCTTTCTTTCCCCCAAAAAGTAACCAGACACGAAAAGCAAAACGGCCTAGATCGAGGCAACCAAGGAAAAAAGAAGAAAAATCTTTGCAAAGCTGCCAAACTTGCGCCCGCCTCGTTTCTTCGAGTTTTGCCTCCCTTAATAGCTAGTAAGCTCTACCTCCTTGTACCTTCTGGCCTTTCTGACCTTCCCCGGCTTTTGCCCCCCCTCCCTTTAAGCCTGCCCCTCTCCCCGTTTTTCTGAAGCAATTCGCATTTCCCTACCTCGACATCTTCAAGCGAACTCTCAATTCTTCCTGTCCTTTGTACAACCTTTCGCAAGCTGAGCTAACACACGACCTTCAAGCCGTGCCTCGTCACCCCTCATTTCATCACCACTCTACGTGCACTTGCGGCGCAAAGCAACCCCACCGGATTTGCGCGCCTCCACACTCGTCTCGCGAGCTTTTACTTCAACTTCCAACAAACCTCTCGGTCCCAATCCCAACCCGCAATCATGTCCGGCGTCAAGAGCGCGCTGCCGTCGCACATCAAGGCCGCTGCCAGCATTGGCAGCGACGGCGATGCCAGCGACCTCTCCCAGAGACACCATGGCAAGACCCACTCGCACATGGTATGTTCTGTAACTCCTCGTGACGGGCCAGTGCGCCAGTAGGCGACAGAGCAGGCGACAGAGGACTAACACTTGTCATCGCATAGGCTTTCGAGAATACATCCACAAACATTGCCGCCGCACAAATGCGCAATGCCCTGACGGAGCTCGCGGAGACCGTCACGGACCCCGCAGAGAAGAAGGCAAGTCCGCTTCTGCCACCCGCGTGACAGGCCAGCCATTGCTGGGCAGTCCGCACATGCTGCTTTCGAGAAGGAAACGATTTACTAATACCACATTTTGCACGTACAGCTGTTTGAGACGGAGATGGACAACTTCTTCGCTCTCTTCCGCCGGTACCTGAACGACAAGGCCAAGGGCAACGCTGTGTATGTTTATTTCGGCCGAAACGGCACACTACGAGCACAAGTTTGGTCGGGAAACCCGTTACTAACATCCACGCCAGCGACTGGGACCGCATTGCCCCTCCCGCACAGGGCCAGGTGGTCGACTACGACGACCTTGGCAGCTCCGAGGGCGTCGCCTTCCTCAACAAGCTCGCCGTCCTCAAGCTCAACGGCGGTCTCGGTACCTCCATGGGCTGCGTTGGCCCCAAGTCCGTCATCGAGGTCCGCGACGGCATGTCCTTCCTCGACCTGTCCGTCCGCCAGATCGAGTACCTGAACCGCACCTACGGCTCCAACGTTCCCTTCCTCCTGATGAACTCGTTCAACACCGACTCCGATACTGCTGCTATCATCAAGAAGTACGAGGGTCACAACGTCGACATCCTGACCTTCAACCAGTCCCGCTACCCCCGCATTTTCAAGGATTCCTCGCTGCCTGTCCCCAAGTCCTTTGACGACTCCACCGACGGCTGGTACCCGCCCGGCCACGGTGACGTCTTCGAGTCCCTGTACAACTCGGGCGTCCTGGACAAGCTGATTGAGCGCGGCATCGAGATCATCTTCCTTTCCAACGTCGACAACCTGGGTGCCGTGGTCGACCTGCGCATCCTGCAGCACATGGTTGAGACCAAGTCCGAGTACCTCATGGAGCTCACCAACAAGACCAAGGCCGACGTCAAGGGTGGCACCATTATCGACTACGACGGCTCGGTCCGCCTGCTGGAGATTGCCCAGGTGCCCAAGGAGCACGTCAACGAGTTCAAGTCCATCAAGAAGTTCCGCTACTTCAACACTAACAACATCTGGATGAACGTCAAGGCCGTGAAGCGCGTCGTCGAGAACGACGAGCTAGCGATGGAGATCATCCCCAACGGCAAGACCATCCCCGGCGACAAGAAGGGCGAGTCCGATATTTCGATTATCCAGCTCGAGACCGCCGTCGGTGCCGCCATTCGCCACTTCCACAATGCGCACGGTGTTAACGTGCCGCGCCGTCGTTTCCTGCCCGTCAAGACGTGCTCCGACCTGATGCTGGTCAAGTCCGACCTGTACACCGTCAAGCACGGCCAGTTGCAGATGAGCGCCAACCGCTTTGGCGATGCGCCGCTGATCAAGCTGGGCAGCGACTTCAAGAAGGTCTCGGACTTTTCGAAGCACATCCCGTCCATCCCCAAGATCATCGAGCTGGACCACCTGACCATTACGGGCGCCGTCAACCTGGGACGTGGCGTCACACTCAAGGGCACAGTTATCATCGTGGCCACGGAGGGTAGCACCATCGACATCCCGCCTGGCTCGATCCTGGAGAATGTCGTTGTTCAGGGCAGTCTGCGGTTGCTTGAGCATTAAATTAAGCCTGTCGGCCGTTGCTTGCGTTGTTCTGTCATTGTCCATTTGACGTTATTCTTTGCGGGAGCTTTTACTTTTACTCATTCTGGAATTATTCTTTTCTTGGCTTCGGATGCTCCTTAATTGCCTAATTTGCTTCCTTATTTCTTCTTTTCTCTTTTCTTTTTCACATAGACGGATTCATTGTGCACTGCATCCCGAGCATCGAAAAGCCAAAACCAACGATCAAAAAAAACAAACCTTCGAAAAAAACAAACCCCAAAAATCACTGCATTTACCCCACAATAAAAAGGAACGGGATCATACCAAATAACACGGGAATCGGCGAGGAGGGAACCGTGTGCGAGTGCAAACAATGTTTTTGAGCGCTGCGTTTCTTTTCCTCTCTTCAGGAAGTCGTCGCATAGTCATATCATAGCAAACGGGTATTGTGTGCGGGAGGAGAAAAACAAATCCGCATAGCAACATTGCATCAAACGGGCCTTTTCGCATTCTCTCTTTACAGCCCAAGACAATAACAATACCCTTTTTTCAATCACGTCACTCGTATCTATCAAGTAAACTTCAACTAGTTGGGTATCAATATATTAATTATTTTAGTTTGAGGGGGCATAAGACATAAAAGTACAACGGCTACACGGATCATCCTCTCTCCTTAGCCTTTTCCGGTCCCATTTTTCTTCTACTCCGAAGTTCTTTCTTTATTGACCCCTGAGTCGGGCTTCGTCGTGGCATTCGTAGCATCCGTGGCATCCGGATTCGGCGGGACCAATGGCCCGCCTGGCCGTGGTGCACGGGGCCCCATTGCCAGGGGGCGAGTTTGTGCCATCACGAGAACACGAGGGCGTTGTCTGGAAGGGGACGGCTCCTATTTGCCCTTCTTTGTGGCTGCGGGCGTGCCGCGGTCGGCGCCGCTGCCCTCACTCGTAGGCGTGCCCGCGGCATTGCCCGCGGACGCAGTAGCGCCGCCGCTGCTACCACCCGAGGCAGAGCCGTTGCTGCCGTTCGCACCGCCGTTGCCGCTGCCGTTGGCTTCGGACTTATTCGGGCCGCTGCCCGAGCGGCTTGCATGGTGGCTGCCGCCGCTGCCGCCCCCACCGACCTGGATACGGCCTTCGCCGCCGTTGGCCGCCTTGTTCTTCTTCTCTGTGCACACGGGGCAGTACCATGTCCCATTGGGCTCGCTCTTGAGACCCACACACGACCAGTGGAACCACTCAAAGGGGCAGTCCTCGTTGTCGCACGCCACCATGTCGCCGAAGCTCACGTTCTGACACAAGCAGTACTTGCTGTCGTCGCCGGCTTCTTCATCGTCGACATCCATCCGGTCGTCGCTCGAGGGCGCGCCGCCCTTGACCACACCACGGCCGCCCGGCTTGTCGCCGGCCCGGTGCTTGTTAACACCGCCACGGCCAGGGCCGCCGCCAGGACCACCGCCAGGGCCCGACTGACCACCCGCATTGGCTGACGAGTTGCCCACGCCACTAGAGATGCCATTGCTGTTATCCTTTTCTCGCTTAACCAATGGTTGGGAGGTGCTTCCATCTTTGACGCCCGCACCGTTGCCGTTGCCGTTGCCGTTCGCGCCATTGCCGTTCGCGGCCGTCCCGGAGCCGGAGCCAGAGCCAGAGCCGCCTTGTGAAGAGCCGCGCGTCGGTGTGGCGTGTCGTGATGACGCATCGGAATCGTCGGTGGAGCTTGCATCTGAGAGTTCGGACTCTTCCGCCGTAGATGACGCCGTCGAGGCCTTCGCGGGCCGCTTGACGCGCGACAGAGACGTCTTGGTTGTCGGTGTGTTCGTTCCTGTGTTTCCCTTCTTGCGCCCAGGGCCGGATCCCTTCTCCGATCCTGCCGCAGCACCCGCTGAGCCAGCGGCCGCCGGCATGCTCCCCTTGCGCCCAAGCCCAGCACCAGCGCCCTTTGCGATAGCGCGCGGGCCGGCGCTGCCAGCACGCTGCACGCCGCCTGCCCCCGCATGGTGAGACTTTGGTGTTCCAGGCCCGAGTGACGAGTGCCGCGCAAGTCCGCTGGATGCTGGTGGGTTGTTGGCGAGCGAGCTGCCTGCGCGTGGCCCGCGCTTAGGAGCCGTGCCCGGGCCTGCAGAGCTTTCGCGCGCCTGCCGGCTTAGGATCATCGACGCCGCGGGGCTAGCGGGCGCAGATGATGAGTGGCCCTGTTGGGCCTGCGCCTGGCGGGCCTGCGCATTGCCCGCGCCACGGCCGCCGCCCGCCGCAATCACTGTGTTTCCAACACCCCCATTGCCAGACGAGGCAGACCCGGCGGCGGCTTTGGTGGCATTCTTAATCATGTCGCTAACGGCTGCCGAGGGGAGGGAGGAGGAGGCGGCGGCGGAGGCGCGTGCGGACGCCGCAGCGGCCTTATTGGCGGCGCTCGGTCGCAAAAGGGAGGGGAGTTCGTCGGGGTCGGTAAAGCCGGGTTCGCCGCGGTCGTAGAGCTGCTTGATTTGCATGTCGAGCTGGCGCGTGTGGCGGTCCATTATGGCCTTCATCTTCTGCGACAGGGCCATCTTCTCATCGGATAGGGTCTCGGCCTTTTTGAAGTTCTCTTTGATCGTCTTGCGGTAGCCCTCCTCGCGTGGGTTGTGGTCGTGGCTGCTGTTGGCCTTGATAAACTTTTGGATGCGGCCATCGCGTTCCTCGATGATGCGGATGCATTCGTTGTACTGGCGGTCCTTGTCGGCAATCTCGTCCTGGAGGAAGCGGATCTCCTCGGGCAGGTTGGACACCCTATTGATCCAGTCGTCCAGGATGAGCGCCGGGTCGAGCGCCTCGCCGCCCTGCGGCATTGTCTTAACAAAGTCGATGGAGAGGTCGTCTCTAGGCATGGTAATAACGTGTCAACACAGAAGGGCAACGCAGGACAGGGTGCTGCTGGTGTCTCTGGGTGATAAAGAGCAAAGGCGTGCAGGTCGACGCCTGACGAGACCATGGGAAGTGTGACAGCGCGTGCTGATGAGGTGAGGGTTGTGAAGAAAAATTGCGAATTGCGATGATGGGATGAAACATGCGAAAATGCTGCCATGCGCAAAACAGTAAACCAGGGCAAAGAAAACAAAAAAATGTACAAAAAAAAACAGGCTGGCTGTCCTCCAAAAAAATGAAAAAAGGAAATGAAAATGAGTGTGTTGGGGGTTGTGGAAATCAGATAAACAAAAAAGAAAAAGAAAGAACAAGTGGAACAAGACTTTTTGCAGATGGGTGAAATGACAACAGACTGTAGAATAGGCCGCTGGAAGGCGGGAATGGTGGTGGAAGAAGGAAGGAACGTCCAAGAAAGGAAGCGAAAATCAGTGGAAAATCAGTGCAGTAGCTTACCTCCCGTCTGCTGTGTGTTTTTTTATTATGTTATGGATTTGGGGTCGGCCTTACTGTGGTTGGAAAGCGAAGAAGGTGCGCTAGGCAGAACGTGGACGGAAAAGGAAAGAGGGCCCGCCGATAAATAGGTGCCAGAATCCAGCGTGTGGCCCCGACTCTGATCGAGCTCTGATGACGGCTGCGGGTGTCGCTGCGGGAGGGTGGGTGCTGAGAAAGCCGGTCCGGACCCTTGTCTTTTGTTATTCGCAAATCTTGTGGCACCTCGAGATAATAAAATAAGAGATAGAGAGAGGAGAAGGTGGACTGCTGAAAGGAGGATGAAAAATTGTGGGAAGAGAGAGGGAAAGAGTGAGGGAGAAAAGGATGGTCGTTTGTGCGAATAAGTGTGTGGGCAATCCAGGCAACAGAGGGAAGGCGCGGGGCAGCCGGTAGCCACCACAAAAAAAGAGTAAGGGCAGGTGCAGAGGGTCTAGACAAAAAGAAGAAGAGTAGATGAGGCAAGAGCGACACACGAGGGAGCAATAGAATATTGGAGATAGATATCGAAACGTCGGGGGAAGGGGCGAACAGCGCGCAATCAGTGAGAATTGTCACTCACAAGAGAAAGCGCGATGCAAGCCGGATAGGAAAAAAGTTTCAGCCTTTTCGGATCGGATAGTGCGATTTTTATGGCTGTATCAGAATCGCAGATGTGGGGGCAATGCGCCCAAAAGGGACTAGTGCGCTAAGTGGTGGGAACTTGGGCGACTGGGCTGCGACTGGCTGCCGCGACAAAAGGGTCTCTCTGAATTGTGATTGCTCAGTCGAACGTCCAACTTCAACATCGCATTTCAACTCGACCGACATGTCGCAGCAGACGACACGTTCTTTTATATGCTCATGATAACTATTCTTTGATCCAACCACGGCGAAGACGCCCTTATACGCACATCGGACGAAATAAGCTACATTGCCTGTGCGTGTGGTTGGTAACGTGCAGATAGGTCCTGTTGGCCTCCATCGTGGACCTCTGCCGCACTGTGTGAAGAGCAACGAAAAGCGGCGGCCGGAATGGCGGACATCAACAACTACCGGTACCGCGTGCCGCGGCCAAACTACTTGCCACACAATGTCGACGCCGACCCGACCGTCGTCGAGGAGTACGTGCCACTGGGCAGCGCCAGCGAGCTGGAGAATACGGCGTACCTCGCAAAAGTGAAGAGGGCGGCGCAGCAGTACGGCATCGTGCGGCCCAAGGGCTACAACGTCACGTTTCACACGAACCCGGAGATGGAGAAGCACCACTTTGGACAGACGCACCCGATGAAGCCGTGGCGGCTGACGCTCTCCAAGAGCCTGATCATGTCCTACGGCATGCCCTTCGCCATGGACAACTACATTTCGCGGGCGGCGACCTTTGAAGAGCTCAACAGCTTCCACGCCGACGACTACCTGGACTACCTGGGGACGGTTCTGCCCGAACCGGTGCCGCGCGATCTCGATAGCACGAATCCGCCAGACCTCAAGTTCAACCTGGGCGGATCGGACTGCCCGTTGTTTGAAGGACTGTACGACTACTGCTCCATGTCGGCGGGCGGGTCGCTGGATGCGGCGCGCAAGGTGTGCAATCGCGAGGCCGACATCGCCATTAGTTGGGGCGGCGGCCTGCACCACGCCAAGAAGGCGGAGGCGTCTGGGTTCTGCTACATCAACGACATTGTGCTGGCGATCCTGCAGCTGCTGCGCTGCTACCCGCGCGTGCTGTACATTGACATTGACGTGCACCACGGCGACGGCGTGGAAGAGGCCTTTTTCTCAACGGACCGTGTCATGACGTGCTCCTTCCACAAGTACGACCCCATCAACTTCTTCCCCGGCACGGGCGCGCTCGACGACAACGGTCCGAAAAACGAATTCAATGCGGGCGCGCACCACGCTATCAACGTGCCGCTCAACGACGGCATTACGGACGAGCAATACGCCTGGCTGTTTGACAGCGTGATTAGCAAGATCGTTGAGACATTCCGGCCAAGCGCAATTGCCCTACAGTGCGGTGCTGACTCGCTCGCCGGCGACCGGCTGGGTCGGTTTAACCTGCAGGTGCAGGGCCACGGGCAGTGCGTGGCGTTTTGCAAGAAGCTGGGCCTGCCGATGATTTTGTTCGGTGGCGGCGGCTACACGCCGCGCAACGTGGCGCGCGCGTGGTCGTGGGAGACGGCCATTGCGCTGCAGTGCCAGGACAAGATCGACCCGGTGATCCCGGCGCACACACCCTGGCGTGACCACTTCCGCCAGGAAGAGCTGCTGCCCACACTCGAGCAGATTGTGGGCGAGCCGCGGCAGAACAAGAACCCCCAGAAGCGCATCCAGGAGATCGTTCAGCACGTTCATGAGCAGCTGCGGTTCGTACAGCATGCGCCTAGTGTGCAGATGCGTGAGATCCCGCCGGACCTGGGCGGCATCCGCCAAGAGGTGGACGAGATGCTGCGCGAGGAGGCCGAGACCAAGGACGAGGCACTGCGCAAGACCAAGGAGGAGGGTCTCGGAGTCGCTATGGAGCATTGAGAGGGTTGGAAGTGTCTGCGTTTCTTTCTTGGCCCCGGTTTCTGTTCTTGGCTTTGGTTGGCTTCTTTTTGCTCTTTTTGTTATTTATATACATTGGTGTTTGGGTGAGACGGCGTGGGTTTACAAAACAGACTTTACTTGGTTCACGTATAGGGTAGTTGCTATTGGCTTTCATATACAAATGTCTTTATATTTTCAAATGGCGCTGCTTGAGAACGATGATAGTGCCGTAGCGTCCAGGCTGTGGAACAAGACACACGTAACAAAAATAACAAATATGCAGGAAATGGACACAAATGACCAAGTAACAGAAACTCCCGCCAGTAGTAAAGAGAGCAAAGATGAAAAAATAAAACAATGCGAACCAAACTCCACAACATCCGCCCATTTTACTCAGCCCTATCAAACTCCTAACAACACATATGGGCACTCATCCTCCTCCCTCTCTACTCACCCATAAAAGCATTCTCGGCCTCCTGCTCAAGAAGCTTACGCTTGATACCCCGCGACTTGACGCCGACAAAGGTGATGAGGCAGACGCCAATGGTCAAGCCCAGGCCCAGCAAGATCAGGTTGACAGGGATGGGGTTGCCGCGGAACACATTATGGAAGAGGTAGTCGAGGCCGGACTGCGAGAAGTTGAAGAGGCCTGACAGGCAGATGATGGTGCCGTAGACGGTGCCGAACGTGCGGAAGCCAAAGACCTTGGCGCTGTAGTCGGAGACGGACGTGTAGTAGAAGGGGCGGTACAGCACAAAGACGCAAATGTTGGCGTACGCGGCCCAGGTCTTGGGAATGACGCCAAAGACGCCAATGGCGGTGGCGACGCTGACGAGAACAGAAAGCACGACGACGGTGCTGTTGCGGTCGAGAAAGAGGCCAATGAAAGGAATCGAGATCAGGCCGCCGAGCGGCAGGGCCAGGTCAAAAAAATTGTTGATGGTGACGGCGGCCTCGTGCGAGCCGAGCAGGGCCTCGTACTGCGGGCGGATGGTGGCGACAAAGTAGTTGATCCGCGTCATCTGCACGACCGTGAACAGGCAGATGAGAATAAACCAAGGCGAGCGGATTTGCTCGAGGGCGCTGTTGCCGTGCATGACACCCCAGACGCCCGAGATCTCGTTCTTGGTCTCCTCGCGGCGTGCCTGCTTGTCGGCGCGCTCGGAGCCCAGCAGCTCCTCAATGTCGGCGACAACGGACTCTCGGCGCGCGCGTGCCTCTTCCTGCAGGAGAGCGGTATGCTCGTCGACCTGGTCATCGCGGTGCTGTTGGCTCGACTGGTTGTGGTGGCTGGTGTGCAGGTGCGGGCCCTCGAGGTCGCTCAGCAGGGGCGCATCGATCTGCTCAATGAGCTCGCCGACGGTCTTGTAGGACTGGCGCGGCAGCAGCGTGAGCTGCAGCACGACAATGATGACGGGCACGACGAGGTAGAGCAAAAAGAACTTTTGGTGGCCAAAGGCGCCCTCGGACTTTTCGTAGAGGATGCGGTACACCAAGAACAGCGCGCTCGAGGCGTCAAAGGCGCCGGTCAGCAGGGCCAGGATGAGGCCCGAGTGGCGCGGGAAGGCGTTGGACAGCTGGAAGCTCGAGATGTAGGTAAAGGGACCGCCGCAGGCCAGCAGGATGTAGCCAAACAGGAAGCCGTCAAAGGGCACCTGCGTGGCGTAGGCCATCAGCAAAGCGCCGGCGGCCAAAAATCCGGCGCCCATCAGGCCGCAGACGCGCGGGCCGTAGTGGTCGAGGATGGCGCCAATGGGAAGGGCAGCGACGTTGGTGCCGACGGCGGCGGAGGTGAACATGAAGTTGAGGTGGATCTCGACGCAGGTGTCAATGTCGGCTTCGGCGTCGGCGGCGCTCGCAAAGGAGGAGGCGCCGGTGGAGGCCACGCAGACATCGCGGTACGCGCCTTCCTCTTTCAGCACGGGTTTGATGGCGGCATAGCCAAAGACGATGCCGGCGGCCAACAAGCAGTAGACCACGGTAGCGAAGACCTGGGCCACACGCTTCCACTTGGGCACCTCAAAGGCGCCAACGGCCTGGATGTTGTCGGCGCGCTCGTCGATGGGGTCCCACTCGTCGGGCAGCGGGTTGAAGCTGAGCTTGCGGGAGCGGACGGAGATGGAGGCGTCGGAGGAGCGGCGAGAGCCAAGCCGGGAGCTCGATTCGCCAGGGATGTAGGAGAAGGACTCCAGCGAGGCCACACGGTTGAGAGACATGGTGGGCGGGTGGGAGGGGGTGTCTCTGGCGTGGAGGAGGAGGAGGAGTTGGTGGCGATATGACGTGGTGAGAGATAGAGACGACGCCGAGGAGAAAGGAGGGAAATAAAAGAGGAGGGAGGAAGGAAGGTACCGGCGATCTCCCAGGGAGGAAGTAAACAGAAAAGCAAAGAACCAAAAAATGGGAAAGGGAAGGAAGGGAAGGGGAGAAAAGGAAAGAAGTAGAGCGGCAGAGGAAAAAAGAAGAGAAAATGAACAGAAAAGAAAATAAGGCACGTCACAAAATAGCTATCCTCTCCTCAGGACCGGCTTCCCCTCTCACAAGCACTACTATCAGGCTCCCGTCTCTTGTGCGGTCTGACCGGGTGATCGTCTGGAGGACCAACAGGCACTTCGGCCGGCTTCTCTGGTGCCTGCAAGTCGTATAGTGCGAATAGCAGCCGGCCTATAGAAGGCTGTAACACGCTAAAGGACAAGGGACGGGCGATAACAGCTTGACTATCGTCAAGTATTGAGTTTTTCGAGTCGTCCTGTGTCGCTTTCTGTCGTTTCGATTTTTCCTGCCTCCTCAGCCGTCAAAGAGGAGAAAGAAAGATAAGAGCTTCTCTATCAGTCGGTATCAAGGCCTTTCTGCAGGAAAAGAGAATAGCCTCGACTCTCTAGCGCGGATCAAGGCCCCCGATTTGGCGGCCAGTTCCCCACCCAAGCCCACCGCGGCCTGCGCCAGTCTGCGCCAGCCTCGATAATGCTGGCCAGGCATTGGCCGAAGATAATGGGCGTCCAGGATGTGAGGCCAATGGCGTACGTAAAGATGAGAGAGGGTCTATGACGAGACGACGGGCGGGATCAAGAGCACAAGGGCTTCCCCAGATCTGGCTGCTCCCGCCTGTCAAATCGCAAATAGCATTCTGTCACCAGGAAACAAGCTGCATTGTGATTTGTTGAGACTGAACATGTTTAAAAGCAATTACATGCTGCGCTCTATTTTGTCTATATTATCTCATATTATCTGATTTTGTTTCGATGTCGTTTCCCCTTCCCCTCGTTTGACTTGTTCCTAACTCCCAACGCTATTTGCACCGTTTTTGGCACTACCACATCCCCCGACTCGCCACTCTGCTGCACGGCGTCATCCGAAGACTAGGCGGCGCATCCTGCCGGTCCTCAGAGCGCCCAGTGCACGCGAACACGCGAACAGGAGCAGACTACGCTCATCCCCAGCCTTGACAGGCAATCTTGAAAACTTTTCTCAATATTCGTCTCCACCATTCAGGGTGGCTCCTTTCAACGAGGCTGCATCTACGGAGGATTCCTGCGACGACTGAGACATGCACGGCCTTTTTTCTTTTTTTTTTTTTTTATGTGACCGAGTTAGTCCGGACGTCGAATCAGATGCATCTTACTTAGATCAGTGTAGGCCACCATATTTGCCTTCGTTGTCGCCACTCTATTGGCTTGGCGAGAGGACGAAGCGCGGAGAGAAAACGCCGATCCGTACCTTCCACCAGGCAAACATTGTTAAGACATTAAGAGAAATCGCGTTGTGTCCGCGTTGCACTTTCCTGTTGTAGGTCGTGAGTCGTCGTGAGTCGTGACTGCCAGATGCGGCCAAGTCTGCTCAGTCATCCGATGTAAACGGGATAAAGAGGAAGGGACCACCACGTGCGCCTTCTAGATCCGGCAATGTAAACACGCAAAGAAAGGGGCAATATCTTAATGCATCCTCTTCTACTGTTTGTTAAAAATCATTTACTATTCTCAACCCTTGCACTTTAATTCTCCGACATCGACATCAAATTTTTCAACCACACTCGCTCACACGCCGATTTTTTTTTGCAACCCATGTGGTTGACCATTGGGCCCCGTTCTGCAGCACTAGGCCCGGCCAGACCACCTACAGAGGTAGGCTACCGGCGCTGTCCGAATGGCTGCTCGCCGCAACCCTGAACGCAATGCTCTCACTTTATGCAAAAGCTAACCACGGCAGACTTATTGCAACATCAACAAAGACGCCGAATAGAAAGAAAATATTCGAAGAAAAAAGAGAGGAGAAAACTTTGAAAATTTGTAACGATGCCCGTCAACCCAGAAAAGGCAGGCCGTTGATTGGCGTCCTGGCCACGGCCATGGCCACTCCCACGTTTTTTCCAGCATCTGCGCGTCAAATGCGCCACAGGCCGGAAGATGAGCCTGCAGAACGGTCACAAGCGGCCATTAAACGGCCCCCAACGCGCGCCAACTATGACAGCATGCCTCCGTGGTGTCTAGTCTGCATGCCGTTGTCGTTGTGGTCTTGTGCAACAATGGCTAGGAAGTGGCCGGGCACGGCTCGCATCTTTCGCGGAAAAGACGAAAAGCGACAAAAGACGGGAAGAGCACAGTTATCACAACGATTGCCGCCGATTTCACGGGTGCTCATCTGCAATATCTGCACTGTCTCGTCATTACTACCCCAAAAGAAGCTCTCATGAAGTAGCTACCTGGAAGCGCATTTCCCATGAGATCGGCATTGATGGACATGGGCGCCAAAAATAGGCAACTTTCTCTTTTCAGTCGTGTCACTCTGTGGAGGAAATTGCATGGTTCACCAGCACGGACGTCTATGCGGCCCCTCTCAAGCGGCAGCGGCAGCGGAAGCCTCGATAGGGAAATGGAAATCAAAGAGAAGCGAAAAGATGGGCTTTCTCGTCCCTGTCGTCGACGTGGACAGCATCCCAATCTCACGACTCCAAGCCCAGAGAACCAGGAACAGCCCAATCACGGCCCAATGCACATTGCCTGGACTTGTCCACTCACGCAAGCGCCCACGCTACAGCCCGAGCCCACCAGCGCGACAAAAGACTGGCCAAGCCAAGGCAACCCCCGGCCCTCACTCTTGCTGTGGTTCTAGGCGCCCTCACGTTCCCTCCACTGCTGTGGTGCCATCCATTTCGTTTCTTTCTTAAGCGCCCAGCTCGAGCAGCCAATCAGCAGCCGCTGCACCGGGTCTGCCGCCAAGCATGGATGATGGATGATATTGTGCCCAGCGGGAGGACGGGCGCAAGAAGGCAAGAAAGCATAGCAACTCGATCGCGGATGGCCTCTTCGTCTGGCGCAGCCTTCACAAAGGCTCCATAGTGCCCCATATTGCACCGTCATATGCCTGCTGTCCTACGAAAACCTGGGCGGCTGCAGCGAACTTGCCAGAAAATCAGCTGCAGAAATCAGCATTGTCTTTCTGCCTTTTGTTCTTTTCTCCATCTGCTGCCGCCGCTAAACGTGCCTAGTGGACGGCTGAGCCCTCGAGCCCTCCTGTCTTGTCCCCTCACCCCCCCCCCCCTGACTTGCGGTTGGAGCTGGCCCTTCGTGTTTTCTCCATCGACGTGCCACTCACTACCCCCCTTCCCTTTCCGCCCCCCTCCTTTCCATCCCGGCTCCTTCGCAGCATTGCCTGGCCGCCCATCTGGCCGCATATCGATCACACCGCGTCCAGCTTTTTGGAGTTTCTGCTTTCTGTTTCTCTTTTTTTTTGTTTCTCGCATCTCATCTTGAACCTCATTTTGTTCCTTCAGCTTTTGAATCTTTCGCGTTTTTCTACATCGAAACTCGTATTTTGATTTTCCTCGTTTTCAAACGTCACCCATCTTTGTTTCACAACTCGGCCTAGCTTTTACTACTCGACAACGACCCACTGTCAGCTTGGTACGAGCTTGCGCGCCCTCCTCGTCCCCTCCACGTCCTTCCCCTCCGACGCCCGAACGCCCGAACGTGAGCAGCTACGCAAGTTCAACAAACACAACAAGATTTGCAGCTTCGTTCTCTAGGGAAGTCAAGGAAAACAAAAGAGCATAAAAGAGCAAAGAAAAAATACAGAAGAAGAAAGCGCGCCTTTTTTGTCCCTCCAACTCCCTACAACTTCCTACCATGGCCGAACGATCGCGCGGCGTGCCTGATGCTGAGCTCTTCTTGAGCCGGCCGTCGGACGACTGCGACAGCCCAACCGTCGAGCCGTTGAGAATTTTCAAGCCACAGAGCCCGAACCCGTACTCCTCTACCAGTGCTAGCAGCGGCGACTACTCTGGGTCGGAGCGTTTCAGATATCCGCCGCCGCCGGGGAGCACCTCCTCGGCTGGTGCGCCTGCCGCCTCGCGGCCGTCGTTCCCTCTTCCACCTGGCGCATCCAGCTCCGCCAACCCTCTCCCATACCCGGTCGATGATGACCAGATCATTCCACAGGCTGCATCCAGGGTCAACAAACCCCGCCCGCCGTACCCCAATGAGCGGCCACAGATCAACACCAATACCACCGGCGGCAGCTACAATGACACGTCGCCGCGGCTGGGCATGAGCCCCGTCAGCGGAAAGAAGCCCGGCCTGGCCGAGCGGCGGGGCAACATCCCGACGTCACTCTCACCCTCGAGCCCGACAGACGGCGATGACTTCTTCGCCAAGCCCATCACGCAACCTGCATCGCAACAGCGGCCAGCACAGCAGCAGCAGAAACCAGCTGTCACCAGCTACCCGCCCAAGTCCTACTACCATCCTCCTGGCGGCTCGACTGCCTCTTCGACCACCTCGTCTTCCTCAGGAGGTGCCGGTGTGCCAACCAGCACTGCGCCCCCAGCCCATGTCAACCCGTACCGGCCGGCGCGGGTTGATTCTGACACTCTCAAGATGCCCGTCCAACTGAGCGACGGCCCCAGCGGTGGTGGCGGCGGCGGCGGCATGAACCGCTTTGCTTCGACGGCGTCCACATCAACGACCCGGGCGAGCCGTGGATCGCCCCCACCGCCAGAGACGCCCATCGTGGAGCCTGGTAACATTCCGGGCGGTGACATTGAGGCTCGCTATGCGGCCGCCGGCATCTCCGGCACGGCAACCCTTAACAGTTTCCAGGCCCCGAGTGCAGCCGCAGCTCAGCGCCTTGCGCAATACGGCAGCCCGCCGCCGCCTATACAGCAACAAGCCGCGGCGCCGCGTCCGTGGACCCCGACCGAGCAGCCCGACAACCAGCCGCACGGCCCACCTACCGTCTACCAGGGCATCAACCCGGTCCAGAGCCCGCCGCCTCCGAGCAGTGCTTCCTCTGCTAGTGCGCAGCAACAATTTCCTATGCACCCAGCCTTTGCTGGTGCCGCTGGTGCCGCTGGTGTTGCTGCGGCTGCTACACCTGCTACTCCGGCCGCCTCTGCGACGCCCATCGCAGCCAACAACGCCAACTCGGCCAATCCCAGTCTCCAGGTCAGCGTCCTAGAGCAAGACTTCCAGCGCATGCAGGCGTCCACACCACCCCCTGCCTACACGAGCGTGAACCCCAGCGGGGCAGCGTCGGGTTACCCCAAGGAGAAGCGGCAGCAGGGCGCAGCGGCCAACGTCCCGGCTTCGGGCCAGCCTCAGGGTCAAGGCCGACCTCAAGCCCAGCAAGCCCAGCAAGCCCAGCAAGCCCAGCCGAACCCCGGCCAACACCCCGCACTGTCAGGCTATTCTCAACCACCGGCAGCCGCATCCAACTCGGCCGCTGCCGCAGTAGCAGCAGCCACGGCCGCTTCAGGTTTCGCAACGGTGAACCACCCTGGCCAACCCCAGCAGCAGCCGCAACAACAGCAGCAGCAACCGATCACCGCCGCCGCGGCTGTTCCGAACCATCCTTATGGCAACGAAAAGGCATCTGCATACGGCGCTGCCGCCGGCAACCCCCTGGCGTCTCCTGTAGGCATCAACGCTAGCCACCCAGCGTTTGCCAACGAGCAGCGGCCCGAGAGTTTCATGTCCAATGGCGGCAAGCCTCCTCTGTCGCACTCCATGTCAGTGCAAAGCCCGGCCTCGCCGCCGCCGCTCCCCGAGGGGTGGATCTCACATCTGGACCAGAACTCGGGCCAGTACTACTACATTCACCTGGCTACTCAGGCTACCCAGTGGGAGTTCCCCAAGGGCCCGACACCGCTCAACCACGATGCCACGCCACTCTCGCCAGCCACGTCAACCTATGGCAACCCATTGGCCTCGCCGTTTATGAAGCAGTCCATGGCTTCACCCATGTACCCGCCCACGCCTGGCTATGCTGAGAGCATCACGAGCATGGCTAACTCTACGGCAACAGGCTTCATGGGCCCGCCGCCCAGTGCGGGTGTCGACATGTATAAGATCGCGCCCACCAACGGTGTGTACTTTGGCCCCTATCTGCGCTACATGAACATGGACGTCGAGAAGGGCATATGGTTGGGTAGTATCATGATTGTGACCGACGGGCCCCAGCCGCCGACCATCCACATCCACCAGAGTGTCGACCTGTCGCCGAACCCACGGCAGCTCATCCCCTACACCGTGTACACACATCAGCGCTGGAGCTTCTACAAGTACGACATTGACCTACAGATGGGCGAGAACGGGACCGAGCGCTGGACGTACGCCGTGACTTCGCACCTCGGCTGCACGCGCTACGAATTTGTCGTCGCCGGCCGCCACGAGCAAGGGTGGCGCTTCCTGGCCCACTCGGGCAACGACTTCTCGCCGCTGACGTCACAGGCCGACCGCAACAAGCTGGGCGGCGTCGACTTCATGTGGAAGGACGTCCTACAGAAGAACGTTGAATGCGGCGGCTTCCACGTGCAGCTGGGCCTGGGCGACCAGATCTACGCAGACCGCCTGTGGCGCGAGGTGCCCCTGCTGCAGCAGTGGCTAGCCATCTCGGGCCGCGAGAACCGCAAGAACGTGCAGTGGACAGCGCGGCACGAGGAGGACACGACGCACGCGTACTTTCACTACTACACGTCACACTTTGACCAGCCGTTCCTGCGCGAGGCCTTTGTGCAGATCCCGCACGTCCTGCAGGTGAACGACCACGACATCTTTGACGGTTTCGGCTCGTACCCAGCCTACATGCAGCAGACGGCCATCTTCAAGAACATTGGCCGCATCGCCATCGAGATGTACCTGCTGTTCCAGCACCACACGACCATTGAGATCCTGCGTAATGTGCACACGGACCAGGACCTCTTCACCATCACAGGCGCCGGCTGGCACTTTGTCAAGTACCTGGGCCCGGCCATGGTTGTCATCGGTCCTGATTGCCGATCCGAGCGTACGCAGACGCGCGTGCTCGCGGGCCCCACGTACCAGGGCCTGTTCCCCAAGGTCGCGCTGCTGCCGCCAAGTGTACAGCACTGTATCTGGATGGTGTCGGTGCCCGTCGTGTACCCGCGCATGGAGACGGTCGAGACGCTAGCCAACACGCTGCAGACGGGCAAGAAGGCCGTCAACACGACGTACAACCTGCTCGGCAAGGTCACGAGCTCCGTGGCCGGCGTTGTGGGCGGCAAGGAGGTTGTCCAACAGGGCTTCTCGTCCGTCAAGAAGGCCATTGGCAAGTCCGGCCTGATGGGCAACTATCTCAACAACTTTGGCGACATCGGTATCACGGAAGAACTGCGCGACTTGTGGACGCACGAGTCCAAGGATTTGGAGCGGACGTACCTGATACGCACGCTGCAGGGCATCGCGCAGCAAAAGGGCATCCGCATGACCTTCTTGTCGGGCGACGTGCACTGCTGCGGCGCCGGTCTCGTACACGACCCGTCGCACCCGTCGGACCACAAGACCATGTACCAGCTGGTGACGTCGCCCGTGGTGGGCGCGCCCTCGAGCAACTACCTGCTCAAGATGCTACACAACAACAAGCTGCTGTACGTGCCGCTCAACGGGCACATGTCGACCAACGAGGTGTCGGACACCAAGGAAGACATGATGGAGATCTTCCAGGTCGACGCGTCGGGCCAGCCGCGCGAGTATAAGAAGCTCATGAACCGCCGCAACTACCTGGCCGTTGTCGCGTTCGACCCAGAGGCCATTGCCGGCACCACCTACGCGGCCAGCATCGTCAACGGGCAGCAGGGGCTCAGCAAGCTCAGCCTGGCGGTCGACTATGTCGTGCAGGGCGATGGCGGCGGCTTCGGGGCGCCGACCAAGTACGGTCCCGTCATTGTGCCGCACCTCGAGTTTGGCCATTAGTGGGTAGAGTGATAAGGGGGTTAGTTGGTTGTTGGATACGAAGCGTCTATTTTGGATTTGTTTTGGTTTCCATGTTATTTTTCTACTTGGCTTGCCCTCTTATTTTTTTATTTTCTTTATTTTCTTTACATGATGCGGTCTATTGTTATTTGCTTACATTATATTTTCCCTTTTCAATGATATCTTTCGAGTTCATTTGTGTTCGTCAAGTTTCGCTGTTCACGCCCGTGTCGTTTATTGAGCTACATATAAATATCTTTCACATTAAATAGAACATCTAGTTTTCTACGTCCGTCCTTCTTCGCTACTTTTATCTAACCATCAAGCCGCTCCTTTACAGGTCAAACAGCTTCTTGAGTTCGTCGATGGTGTCCTGCGGCTTGGTGACCGAGTGGCCCGTCGTGCGCTTGTCCGTGTAGATCTCGTAGTCGTTGCCGCCCTCCATGGTCTTGTCGCCAAAGAAGTGCACGGTCGTGTACTCGATACCGCCGGGCTTCTTCGCGTCCTCCTCCAGGTGTTTCAGGCAGTACGTCTTGTCCCAGCCGGTCGGGAACACGTCAAACGAGATCTGGCCGCCAATCGAGAACGTCAGGCCGTGGTGGCCAAACTTCTCGCGCAGTGCCGCCACAAAGGCCTTGCGCACGCCCGCCTCCTTGTCGTAGGCCTCGAAGGCCAGGCGCTCCTCGGTCGTCGCGTTACGGCCCACGGGGCTGATGTTGACCATGCCGTTGCGGAACTCGACAAAGGTGCCGCGCTTGATGGGGATGTCGAGATCGGCGACGTAGTGCAGCACAAAGTTGACGAGCTCCTTGTAGCGGTCCTCGCCGAGGTACTTGATGAAGCTGTTGGAGGGCAGGCTCTTGCCGGACTTGAAGGCGGTCAGGCCGTTCTCAGAGAAGCAAAAGTCAAACAGGTCGGTGACGGGCACGTCGGGGGTGCTGAGCTGCTCCTGCTGCTTGGCGAGGTCGCTGCCGCCGACGAAGCCAATGGCGACCTTTTCGCGGAGGCGGTGGAGGATGTCGAGCATCTCGGGGGAGGCGTGCTGGGGGGCGAGGGAGGCAAGTTAGCAGGTCAACGTGGACAGCTTCCGGGCGGGCAAAACTCACCAGACGCGCCGGGGTCAGGGTGCCGTCGACATCGAACAGAACGACGGTGTTCTTGATCGGGCGCTCGGCGAGCGGGAGGTAGCTGCTGGCGTTAGGCATTGTGGCGGTTTGTGGTGGTGGTGGTTAAGAAGGAAGAGTTTGAGGTTGTCAATTGAGTGGAGAGATGCGGTCAATCGAGAAAAAGAGGAGTCGAGCGAAAACGAAGACAAAGAGGGGAGCTGTCCTCGGGCCTTTATATAGAAAGTGGGGAGGAGGCAAGAACGAAAGGAAGCTGCAACAGAGCAAAAGTAGAAGTGTTGACAACGTAAGAAGGAGCGGTCAGGGAAAAGAGGGAGGTGTCTTTCTGAATTGAGACAGCTTCGCAGATCAGCGAATAACAATACCACCCAAGGAGGGAAAACACGAAAAAAAAAAAGTCAACGGACAAGGCAAGAACGTCGTGTACACCACAGTTCGTGCCTTCCCCTCTCGTCTGTCCCCTCTTTCTCTATACGAAAGCGGATAGGGGCGCTGACTTACCCCGCCACGTGGGGAATGTTCAGGTCGGTTTGCGGCCAAAAGTCTTATCTTATCGGGCGATGGAGCCCTATTTTTGTGTGGTGGTGCGAAAGAACACATAGTGCTTGCGTCTTATTACAGCGGGGCGTTCACAAGCTCCGCTCGAGCTTTCTTTCGTTTCAAAACAAAACATGGGATATCACGGCAGTGCACCACTGCTGCATCGCGGGCCGTGATGGAGCCACGTTTCAGGAAACGCATTTGATTGACGTCTCCGCAGGTCGGAGAATATTTTTAATTGCATCGGCAGTTTTTTTCGTCGCATCATCGACTTGCTCTGGACAGCTTTCATGTTGGCCGCTATTCGACTGATTTCGTCACTGATTATTTTGCTGCAAAAAGGACACCGTTGTCTTTTGGTGGACGGCCATGTGAGCTGCTGCGCCTTCTTCCGCCCATGCCAATTGCAATCTTAAACCCACCAAGTCGTATTGATCATCAATTGTTCCAGACAGTTGAAATTGGATGCCCGGATTGAGTCATTCTTTTTTCTGTGATCGAGTCATTTTTGTTTTGTTTAAATGATCGTTGCCAAAGAAAAAAAGAAGATGGAGGAGAAATAAGGAAACCGCGATGTCGAAAAAGTAAGATGAAATCTCCGAGATGCTCAGCCTCAATGAAGAGAACAAGGTGTCCCTTTTGTTCGGATCTTTCTGTGTAGATGAGATGTAAGTCTCGGGGCAATGGGTCGAGATATCCCATTTCATTGGCGAGGTGTCCTCGAGGCTGTCGGCAGTCGGCCGTTGCATGGACATGGATGTATGATCCGGAAGCCTTGCATACAGGTACGGCGCATTATTTTTATTATCTTTTTTTGTCTTATTTCCTTCTTAATTTATTATGCTCGATTCTCCATGACGGTCCCTGAACTAAATTGTAGTTCCCTTTGATTTCTTTGATTTTTTTGATTTTTTTTACAAGACAAGAAACAAATCAATGGTAAGAATTAATACAAAAAAAACCACCGTTCCTTCCTGGCGAATGCCTTGATCGACGTAGCTAAATGCGCCCTCCCTGTTCACCTTGCCGTGAACAATGAATTGCACCGTGCTGACAGCCTCGTCTCCTGTCAGAGAGCCGATGCCGCCATATGCCGCACCGGCGACTTCGGAGGCGGAGGCTCTTGGCAAGTTCAAACATGGAGGCTTTCGAAATTGCCAGGACCGACTAAACATAACGTGGCCGTTGAGCATTTTGCATCGGGCGTAGGTGTCGACATCGACATGACAGATGCTCGACATTGAGAGACCCATTCTCCTCGAAATACCAAAGGACAGATCAAAGATACGGCTTATGGCTGGTTTTGACAACCTGTCTTTACCCCCTGATGCGCGTACTTCGCTTCTTGTTTGATCTCATATATTTGATTTCTTATACGTCTGACATGATTACCCGCTCTTTGATCACTTATACATATGGATTTGGATAGATGAAGGAAGCGTTATTTGATTTTTGTTTCTTCTCACGCTTTCAAGCTAGGCTATTACACACAAGTTATTTTCATAAAACGAATTGGAGTTTTCACACTCTTTCACAACAAAAGGCATATATTTCTTTTTGCTTCTTCCACACAACACTTTGAGGCCACGATGTCCATGAATTTCTTAGTAGTTGTTGTTGTTGTTGTTGTTGTTGTTGCCGTAGCTGTCGTTGTTGTTGTTCGAGCCGTAGTTGTCCGAGTTGGAGTTGTTGTTGCTCGAGTTGTTGTTGGAACCGTAGTTGTCCGAGTTGTTGTTGTTGTTGTTCGAGCCGTAGCTGTCCGAGTTGGAGTTGTTGTTGTTCGAGCCGTAGCTGTCCGAGTTGGAGTTGTTGTTGCTCGAGTTGTTGTTGGAACCGTAGTTGTCCGAGTTGTTGTTGTTGTTGTTGTTGTTGTTGTTGTTGTTGCCGCCGAAGCTGCTGTTGTCGTCGTTGTCGTTGTTGTTGTTGTTGTTCTGCTGCTGGCTGTTGTTGTTGCTGGAACTGTTGTTGCTGGTGCTGTTGTTGTTGGAGCTGCTGTTGTTGTTGCTGCTGCCGGAGCTGCCGCCGAACAGGCCCGAGGCAATGTTCTTGCCGATGCCCGTTAGGTCGCTCTTGTTGGACTCGGAGTTGTAGGCCGAGGCGGCATTCTTGGCGACGCTGCCAAGCTGCGAGAAGTCGACATTGCCCTTGGACTCGTAGTCGCTGTAGGCCTGCTTGGCTTCCTGGCCGACCTCACCCCAACCGCCGGAACCGGAGCCGGAGTTGCTGGAGTTGTTGTTGCCACTGTTGTTGTTGTTGTTCGAGTTGTTGTTGTTGGAGAAGTCAGAGATGGCGCTCTCGGCCATGGAGCTGATCTTGGAGAAATCCATTGTGAATGTGTGGGGGAGGGAGAGAAAAGATGGAGAGAAGAAAGTGAGTGATGAGTGTGAGTGGTAGTAGTTTGGAAGTGAAGATGTGTGTTGAGAATGAAGAAAAGTCACAATGGCCTCGTCCTAGACCAGGACATGGAGCTCCTCTTATATGTGCGAGCACCTCATGCCCCCCCCCCCCCCCCTATGAGACAGCTCTTCCCCTCCTCCCTCGTCGTCCAGTCGGCCCCTCCATCGTCTGTCCTCCCCATTCACTCATTCACCCCTCCACCAACCCCCCCTTCACCCTCCCCCCCTCTTCTCATCTCAATCCTTTGCCCATCTTCTGCCTCTCTCGGCCACGCCGTCGGGCACGCTTGCTCCCTTGGGAGAAACGATGGACGCACGCCAAAAGCAGAAAAAAAGGGCTGGGATCTCCACCATTGTGAGTCTTCTGGTGTCTTCTGGGAGGTGCACTTGCACTTGCACGCACCAGCTACCTATCCACACACACATCACACACACCCTCTTTGTTGCCTCGCAATCCCTGCCCCTCACGTTTCTTTTTCCTCTTGCGTCTGGTCGCCGTCGTTAGCTCCCCTGCCTCTGTCCCCTCTCTTTTCATTCGGCTCCCTCTCTGTACGGAGGTCGACGGCACTCGTTCTCGCCATTTTCGGTTTTGCACGCATATTGGACGCTCTCGCATCACTCGCACTTGCTTGTTCCGTATCTGTAATGGGCGGAACCGTCCTCTACTTCGTCCCTGGGCGTGCATCATTAGCTCGGGCGTTGTCTCTTGTGTTGTCTTTGCCCATCGTTTGACAGCTGTGGCAGACAAGGAGAGAACAGACCAGATCCTGTACCCTGTTGAGCTGTCGTCATGCCACTTGGCTCTGCCCCTCCACCCCATTTTGTTTTCTCTATTTCCTCTTTTGAACTTCATCTTTCCTATTGTTGACTTGCATCTTTTTTACTAATGTCACCTACGTGACAGTTTGGTCCCTTCCCATTGCTCTGGCGCGGGACTGCCCCCTGTTGCGCCTGTGCCTCCACTTTGCAGAATGCAGCTTTCAGCTCTGCATGCCCTCATTTGCGGCTGAAGCATGGGTATTTGCGGGAAGCACGGAGCCCATGGCACATGGAGCTACGAGTATTGAATCCCTCATAGTAACCTTGAACAACAAGGAAATATGCTTACTTCCGCAGACAGTGGGGGAGCAATTATGCTTGAACAGAACACTTTCAGCGCAGAACGTGCCTATTGGCGTTATTCCATCTGGAGGATCTGTCACTAGCTGCGGACCACTCTCAAGCCTTCCTTTTTTGGTTGGAATTGGCGTCGTGTCCGGTTGTTATCATGCACTTTTGGCGCCAGCGTGCCCCTATGACTTTTCTGGGCGATCATAGTTGGGGCCCATGGTCGTATTGTGATCGGAGGAGGAGGGCAGGGAGCCAGGGGATCGCAGCTGAACATGTGGTTCTGGCTCTGGCCCGGCCTTTTCTCTCCCAGAAAGCTCACTCTGAAAAGCTGTCCACAAGGGTCGTGTTAGTGGCTCCGTAGCCTGCTTGGACTTGGGCTAGCGGACAGGCCAGGGGATCTGGCGGCGATGCTAGGGTCGTCGGGCTTGGAGAGTTCGTCGACCCTGATGTGCAAGCAGCGGGCACAAACTGAGACTGAAGAAAGAGGGGTCGTTGCCGAGCTGCTCGTCTTGCTGCTTGGTATGTCTCGAAACAAAAAAAGGGCTTTCTCTTCTTTTGTTGAGCAGCACGCCGAAAACCCGGCCCCAGCCTCTCTTGCGTGCATGTCCTCTGCGTGCTTGCATACGCGGCCTGGGCGATCTTGGTGTCACACAGCTTTCTCACTTGATATCACTTTCCTTTATGGGTTTTCTTCTTCTTTCTCTGCTGTTCATACGTCGTATTGTATTTTCCACGACAGTCCACAACACCCCACGGCCACGGCCATGACTGGACGACGGTGGCCCATAAACATCGAAAGGAGGGGCGGATGGGGCATCGGCGAGAAAAATAGAACAGAGGGTCGTGCTCCATATCCGGTTTAGCCCGGGCCATGCAAGCTGAAAATGCGAGATTTGGATGGAAAGGAAACATGCTTTTTGGTAGCAGGCTGTTCCGAGCAAAGTAGTTGTATTTTGAGCTTCTTTGCTTTTGAGCTTGCGCGGCGGGGCTGTGCAAAAGAAAGCTGTCCAGTTTTTCGATGCGAGGAGACGCCGACAAGCAAGCCTTGACGCTACTGTGCATTTGTACTGGCGGACACCGAGATGCCGTTCTTGAAAGTGCTTCGAAGCGAGGCAGCCCATCATTTCCTATTCCTGGGACGATGGGCGCAGAAAAAGAAAAGAAACGATTTGCACCGTTGCTTGAAAGTGAGACAGTCGTGATGCTCAACAAAAAATAGTGGTTTCTATATCGGTTGAAGCGGCTGTAAGGAAAATATGAGGAAATAGAAAACGGCTGGGAAGGATTGAAAAAGAAATCAACAATGCGTCCTTTTCCAATTTTGCCCGCTTCGGCGCTTCTTGATGCTTTGTTGCCTGATGCAAAAATTGCCTATTCTGCACCTTCTGGTCTTCTCATTTGCCCATTCGCCCAAGACCGTTAGGTAGTTAGATTGCAGATCAGCATCACGCAGTTTCCCACCGTCGCCCGTCAGAGCACCGTCATGTGGTCCTTTCGTGCCGGGAACCGTCGCCGACAAAACTGGTGTACTTGTAGTCCGTCGAGCAGGTGCAAATAGTAAAGTGCCGAAAGTAGCAAAAGGGGGGCCGAAGATGCGGAAATGAGATAAAAAATCGGAAGGACAAGGAACGGCCGTTTCCAAAGTAGAAAATAGCAGGCTGGGTTTTCCAAAAGTAACAAAAAGAAAGAATTAAAAATGCCAATATCAAAATAACAAAACAATGATACTTGCTGGTAGGAATACATGTACAGAACTCTTAACTCTCCCCATTCTATCCGGCCGCTTTGTCGGCTGCCCAGCATATTACTCCGTAGCTCATCTTTATATTCCGTAAAGGCCGTCGACGGTGTCGGATGTCCAAAAATATTAGTGTGTTCTGATAAGGGGACAAGAGCTCTGGCTGGGGCAGTTGTTCTGCTCCTGGTTGTCATGGCGAGCACTGGACCGGCACTGGGTCGGCGCTTGTTGATGTGCCGGTGTCTCACTGTTGGACGCCACACGTCCCACTGCCAGCCTCTTGGGGCTGTTTCTAGCCTCCTTTTAACTCGTCACCGAGCTCTATCGCCACGCCCCAGTAATCTCGAGGACCACATTCACGATGGTGCTCACAGTCCACATGCCAATCAGCGCCAACCCGATCTTGCGGCTCATCACCCACCGGTTGGCCGGCACGGCCACCAGCAAGAAGACAAGCGTGATCAGCACCGTAATCGCCGACACCAGCAGCGAGCTGCCCACCTGGATGGCGTACGGCTCGTAGTGTAGAGGCTGGTCCGGGTGCCGGTCACGGTGCGCCTTGGCAGCCTTGATGGTCATCCAGGCGCCGCCGATGCCGATGCCGAGCAAAATGTTGAGCATCGGGCCGCCAAAGCACGCGGACAGTGCCATGACCGGGTAGCCCAGGCGCGCGACGGTGATGTCGGCCACGAGGTCGCCGAGCGAGTTGCCGACGGCGAAGATGGTCAGGCCCAAAATGGCCTCGGAGATGCCCACAATGACGCCAAACGCCTTGAGCACGCCGACCACCTCGCCGGCCACCGTCGAGATCCAGGCCACACTAATAATGAACCCGAGGAAGCACAGCAGCGAGTGGTACTTGGGCCGTCGCGTGGCCGAGGTGGTGGCCAGCAGCACGACCAGCATCAGGCCCGACACCACCAGCGATCCCAGGATCATAAACATAAGGTCGCGCGGGGGGTTTTCCAGGTCCTCGGCCATGTTGGCCCAGACGATAAACGCCGTGAACAGCGGGCCTGCAAACAGCTGCACGGCCACCAGCCAGCGGTTCCAGCCGGCGGCCGCCGCCTCGGCCTCGGCTTGACTAAGCTCGCTGCCGAGAATGGCGGGGTCCATTGGCTTGGCCGGTGGGTTGGACAGCGTCGCGGGGATGGCCGGGACATGTTCGGGAGGAGGGCTGCTGCTAGCGACTGAGGTCATCGACACGGCCGTCGACGAGATGTTGTCGGCGTTGACACCATACTCGGCCTGGAGGGCTCGGATCATGGGCAACTGTAGGGACCGGTTTGTCAGGGTGCTGCGTCGGTAGCGCTGCCACTCCGTCTCCGGTTCGGGCACATTCAATGACGGTGTAGACCCAGGACCGACTGAACCGCGGTGACCGTTCATAAGCGGCTCACGGGAAGCATTGCCACCATCGGCTGCCAAGGCGTCGTGATGCGCAAACTCCCTAGCAATGTCTTCCTCGGCTTCATCGTCCTCATCGCTCTGTGCGTCCATCTCCACGACGGGCAACGTCACGACGAGTAGTAGCACTGTCGGGGCCGAGATGACACTAACAAACTTGTCCCAAATCGTCTTTTGCCGCCAGTCGGTGAGTGACGGGAAAAGAGTTCGACCAATGATATGGGGGGGCGGGAGGATGCTATAAGGCCACCATTTGACGGGCCTGGTGTTAGCATTGTCATCGAGGCCCGGGAAGCTCGAGCCGTCGTCGGCCGGGAGGTCGCCTGGCTGTGATAGCGGGAGGCTCGACTGCCGAGAGGGAGGTAGGGGGGAGAACGGCAATGGCGATTCCGTGTAGCCCGGGAAAGGGGAGAGGGCTGGCGACGACCGGGGTGAGAGTCGTGCACTATGCTGAGGAGAGGTAGGGATGTCGAGGTGGAGTGCGCCACCACCAGGAGGTAGGCGGGAAAGGTGTTGCTGGGGTACGGAGGAGGTTGGGATCGATGCCGGGGAGGCAAAGGGGCTGTCGGAAGGTGAAGGCGTGCCGACCATATCGGGCGATGTTCGGCCCGACGTGGCAGTGCTGCCACTTAATGGTGATGGTCCTTTGCTGGACGAGGCCGTGCCTACATCACCCCCCTCTTGTACCGAATCCTCCGCGTCCGTATAACGAAGTAATGGTGGGCCGAGCTGGTGGCTGCTATCCGCCCAACTAAAGGGCCGGTCGCCGGACGACAATGCTCGGTCGCGTCCCTCCCTAGACCCTCGCCGGTATGTGTCCTGTGGGAGGAGAGAGCTGTGGATCATGTTTTCTTCGAGGCCATGCTCATCTAGCGTACTACTAGCACCGAGAGCAGACACGGAATGACCCCGCGAGAGGCTGGGGCGGTGTTGGTTGGTCGTCTGCCGCCGGCCGATGGGGGCCAGATGTATGGTTCCTGAACGTTGCAGCGATGCCAGGACGGACCGGAACTCGAGGGCACCTAGCAGACTAGGCCGGATGGGCGTCGTCGTGGTGGTTCTCCGGCATCCGCGCGGCCGGTTGACGCGCATGCTGCTTGTCATCTCAGCAGTGATATGGAGGTTCCGCCGGTCCTGTTCTTCTTCACTAATCTCGCGTTCCTGCGCTTCAATGTTGAATGCCAGGTCTGCCTCTCCTGGGCTCTCGACGCTGTCAACCTCGATCCGTGGACCGCGCTCCAGGGCGGTAATATCAGGCGGAGGCCGTTCGCGGCGACCGCCCACAGGCGCCGTGTCGTCGGGCTCTGGCTCGTCGTGGGGGTCGATCGGGAGCCCATCCTCAGCGTTTCCGTTGGCGTTGGACCGGCTCTGGTTGTCGTCGTCATGATAAGGAGCCAGGTCGTCGTCGCCAGCGCCGCCGCTGCCAATAGCACCGATAGTAGCTCCGTAAAAGTGGCCACGCGAGGCTGCTTCACGCGCCCGCCGCCGCTTGCGCCGTGTCGACACCCAGTGCCAGCCAACGACGGTCAGCACGTAGAACACGTAGAAGCCGATCATGACGCAGCACTCCCACAGCATGAGCTTGCCATCGGCCAAGAACACCATGGCAAATGCCACGGACGCGATAAAGAAGAAAATGTCGCGCACAAACGTGCGGCGGCTGACCTTGAACTCGCGCACGAGCGCCATCGACCCGGCGACCACGCCTGTGATAAAGCCCGCCGCACCGATCAGCTCGCCCACAGCCATGCTACCGCTGTTAGAGCCCATGGCGGCAAACGTGCTGAACACATCCGGCGAGCCATTGCCAAAGGCCAGGAATGTCACGCCCGCCAAGCTCTCACTGAGGCCCAATATGGTGGCAATCGTGCCGAGGTTGACACTGAAGAAGTCGCTCGCGGCGATGCCAATGGTGGTGAACAGCAGGCCAAGCCACATGACGAGAATGGTGAACGCCAGTGGCTGCACATGCTGCATTGAGCAGTAGTAGAAGGTGATGTAGGGCAACAGGCCGGCCGCCTCATCTTCGCAGTTGGCCTGCACGAACGCGCACTTGTCGGCGGCGTGGTGCACGAGGCGGCACTCGAGGTCCTCGGTGGATTCGCCATCACGACGCAGGAGGCTGATGCTGCTGTCGAGCTTCGAAGGACCGATTAGACCTGGCACGAACGTGTGGAGGGCGACGAGTGCGAGGATCAGGCCAGTCGAGACATAGAATGGCCGAGTCTGAAACCGCGCCCGCCGCCGCCGGGGATTCGTCGGATGAGGCATTATCTCAGAGGCGAACGAAAGCTTGCCTCGCGGCCATGGTCTGGAAGAGTAATTGGAGGTCGTGTTGCGGCTGTGTGAGGTGGTGATCGCTTCTCGGATGGGATGAAATGGACCGGGGAGAATTTGTGGGGAAGGCCCAGCAGCTCGGAAAGCTTTAAGAACGAAAAACATGTGGTGGATTCAACCGTCGATATATTGCCGGTGTCGCAATGCGTGAGGGCGTCCACAGCGTTTTGGAGCGCCTCTGTCGGTCTCACAATATATTGGTAGCTGGGACAAATAAAGAGGCAATTGTTGTCGACAGGATGCGCACAACAGGCTGCCAGCAAGATAGGACGAAACCTCCCAGAGGCATGCGCGGCAGGGAGAGCCGGGAAGGTGCGAGGGGGCCAACGAGAAATGCGGGAAGGTGCCTCGCGGGTGCATAGAACATCGTCACCACTTTAAAACTCGTGCCTACTTGTTTTGTCGGCCTCCCACGCCAAGATGTGACCCGACCTCCTTAGGTAGCCGGTACATTCAATATCACATATATTTAGTGCACATTCTAGTACCTAGTACGAAGGTTCTCTTTATGCCGGGCACTTTTGCTAGTTAATCAGCGCAACTATGGACTTGGCGGTAACCAATCAAGTCTAGCGTGTTGGATGCCTCCGTACCGTGCAGATATACAGTGCGCACCCGAAAACGGTGCAATTCACTACTGTATGTAGGAGTTTCCGTGCCACACTAAGTCACGTGGGTTTGTTTACTTTCGACTGGAATAGGCGAAAACACGAAAAACAACCAAACAATCAAACCCCCCATCGCAAAAGCGCCGAACGCAAAACACAGCGCGACGCGGAGACCCTTGCGTGCGACATTCACGACGACGACACAGCATCGACGCCTGCCGCGCGAGCATACTCTGCGACGAATTGACGAAACGATACAATAAAAACGACGAAAGAACACAGCAACCACCTCAAGCATGCCTCGTGTCGCGCAGGCACCGCGTGCAAACAGCACGAGAAGCAACAGCAGGGCGGCGTCGGGGTCGCTCTCGCAGTCGCCCTTCAAGAACTCGCCAGTGAAGTATGTGCGCTCAGAAATGATTTTGGGAGAAGAGGAGTCAAAAAAGACGAGAGACTGACCGACAGAATCCCCCTCAATGACGATGCGCAGGAAAAGGCCGCGCGCCTGCAGTCACGCCAGGCGCTGCACGAAGCCCAGATCAACCAGCTCAAGGCCGCTGCCACACCGACATCGCGCAAAGTGAGCAACATCCGCCTCGACGACCTCGAAAATGCGTCGCCCAGTTCCAACGGCAGCCCGCGGACGCCCCTCGGCGAGCGGACCCCGCGCGGCCGCAAACGCCAGAGCCTGGGCGCGGGAAGCATCAACAGCAGGGACGCCATTGCTGCTGCCGCCGCCGCGTCGGGCAACCGGGCGATTCTCGGTGGTCGCGGTGGCGACGACGATGACGACGACGACGACGACCGCGTTGTGGTGGGCGGCGCGGTGGTGACACCTATGAAGCGGGTACCGATCCTCGCCAACTTTGAGGAGTGGATGAAGATGGCCACAGACAACAAGATCAACGCGACCAACTCGTGGAACTTTGCGCTCATCGACTACTTCCACGACATGTCCCTCCTCAAGGAGGGCGATGGCGTCAACTTTCAAAAGGCTAGCTGCACGCTCGATGGCTGCGTCAAGATCTATACGAGCCGTGTCGACAGCGTGGCAACCGAGACGGGCAAGCTGCTGAGCGGCCTGGCCGACAGCCGCGAGAAAAAGAAGAAGGGCGGCACTGGTGCCGGCGACGGCGAGGACAGCGAGGACGACGACGAGCTGGACGAGGACGGCAACGTCAAGAAAAAGCCCAAGAAGAAGCAACGGTCCGAGGCGACGCTCGCGCCTTCATTTGCGTCGCTACAGCTCAAGAAGCTCGAGCTCGAGTTTGCGGTCGACCCGCTCTTCAAGAAGGCCTCAGCCGACTTTGACGAGGGCGGCGCCAAGGGCCTGCTCCTCAACCACCTGATGATCGACGGCCAGGGCCGCATCGTCTTTGACAGCAGTGACGACGCCAACGACATTGCCAAGACACGCAAGAAGGACGGCAAGAAGGGCAAGAAGCAGAGCGGAGACGGTGAGGACGAGGAGGGCGACGAGGAAGAGGAGGAGGACATCGAGGAAGACACCTTGGATGCTGAGCCCGACTCATTTGTCGAGGAGGATGCCGACGACCAGGACGTGCCCATTGATGTTGCCTCCCTGGGTTACCGCTTCTTCCCTGAGCTCCACCGCCTTGAAGAGCTCGATGTTTGCCCGTCGCTCAAAACGTTCGACCTCGGCAACCCCTCCGGCTCCCTGGACATCCCCTTCTTGCGGGGTCCCGAGAACGATGGCCAAGACAACGCCGACGGCGACAAATCGGCCATGTTTATTGACGAGGACAACCCGCTCGGCTTTGATGACACAGACGCTCTGGGCGGTTTCGACCTTGGCGGCGACGTGAACTTCGGTGAGGGTGGCGAGGCGTGGGCGCGTGAGGCGCGGTTAGAACCGCAGATGCGTGTCTACAATGCAGATGGCGACGTGGGCGACGATCTCCTGCTCCTTGGCGGACCTGGCGGCAACGGTGCTGAGACAGACGACTTCACCATCGCCATGGCCCACTCCTCGCAGCAGCCCGACAAGCTGCACGACAACATCCTCAGCTACTTTGACCAGGCGCTGCGCAAGAACTGGGTGAGCGCTGAGCACTGGCGTATCCGCAAGATCAAGGACGTCAACAAGCCGGCGTCAGCGGCTAAGCCACGCAAGGAGAAGGAGCCGTTTGCCATTGACTTTGTGGCACCGCTCGACAACGTCATGGCAGAACTACTGTACACGCAAGCGTCCAGCAACACGGCCATCACCCTGCCCAAGAAGGACTGGAAGGCCAAGTCACGCAACCTGCTTCCCGACGACAAGCACTTCCATAGCAAGCAGCTGCTATCGCTCTTCCTGAAGCCCAAGGCCCGGCTCAGCCGGCGGCGGATGCAGTATGGCGGGTTCGGCGGCGGCAGTCTGTTTGGCCAGCTGCAACAACAGCAGCAACCGGACGTGCCCGAGGGCGAGATGGACGAGGCTTTCTGGGCGTCACAAAAGGACCCACTGCGGCCAACGGTCGAAGACGGCGCGAACGGTGGTGGCGCCGACGGCGAGCCGCACGGTGACTACGATGCCAACTTCTTCGCGGACGACGGCTTACCATTTGCTGGCGGCGACGATGACGACGATATCGATGGTGAGGAGTTTGCGGATGCCCGCGAGCACTTCAGCCCCGTGGACGGTGCTGGTCTGAACGGCGCAATCGATGGTGGCATGACGCAGGGCTTCACACAAGGACTCGGATTCACGCAAGGGTTCACAACAGGCTTCGGCGGCCTGACGGTTACAAACCCGGCTGATCTGGCCTTTGGCACAACCCTGGTGACCTCCAGTCGGCGGGTACGCCCCGAATACGTGCAGTACGCGCGGGTAGCCAAGCGCGTGGATGTGCGAAGGCTGAAGGAGGAGCTGTGGAAGGGCATGTCCTTCGACAAGGGCGTCGCGGCGTCGCGTCTGTTGACACCACCACCGGCTGACGCAGCAGCAGCCAGCATCGACGAGCAGCTGTCCGCGGCCGCTGACCCGCCAGCACAGTCGGATGAGGACAAGATGCTCAAGTTCACGGACGTGATGAACGGGCTGCAGACAGTGTACTCCAAGTCGATGATGGACGACATCTCGACGAGTTACTGCTTCATCAGTTTGCTGCATCTGGCCAACGAAAAGGGCTTGCTAATCAACAAGACGGAGTCGCTGACGGACCTGGACATCCGCAAGGACTGGACGGCGGAGATTACCGCGGAGTAGGGATGACCGGGTTTCTTTTTTCTTGCTTCTTGGAATGGCGGACCCTTTTCGTTTCATACTTTTTTTGCCTAATGAGTTTTGCACTACACATTATTTACTCCCTTGACGCATATCACGTTTTTTATCCATTGCCATGCATATAAATGTTTAATCCTGTTCACGTGCTCTCTGATAACAAATTTGAGGTGCGATTTATTCATCTGTAGCCTTTCCTGCCTCCCCTCTCCACTTCGGGCATGATTTAGCGAGTAATGATAAGCCACAACCTTGTCGCTCCTACTCTCTATGCTACGAGTATGTGCTCTATCGACGGCCGAGAGGAGGGACCAGAGACACGAACGCAGTGCGCCTCTGACGTAGGAGTCTCGCAAAAGGAAACGCTGGCCCAGGTCTCACGAGCCAAACAGAGCAGCGAGGAAGCCTGTTTGTCCTATGTCTCTCTCCACCTCGTCTATGGAGAAAAGAGCTGTGAGATGTTTCAGACAGTGGGACAGGACAATTTTCTTTTCTTGACAGAGGAGAGAGAGTCTTTTCCGGGGAGCCATTAGGTATTGTTTCACAACGAACGCCGTTCATGTGAGCTTCTGATTTTCCTCGAGAAATGCGTCCCTAAGCAAGTTGTAAATCTTAAAGGTCAAGATATCAGACCCGCTGCCAGAATTGCATATATTTACAGCGCGGTATCCTGTAGTCATCATGTCCAGAAGAGCTATGACAACTCAGCGTGGTCGTGACTCTCAAGCTCCTCGTACCGCACCTCTTCCGGCTTGCCCTCTTTATTTTCCCGCTCATCGAGATCAAAAGAGAGCAAAAGCGTAACCATGGCAGGGAAGTTTGCGAGGCGTACATGATTGGCTGTCAGAGAAGCACGCTTTGGAGGGGGGTGTGATTGGAAAGAGGAAGAGAAAGGAAGAGGGGGACTCGTAAAGGGCGTTCCATTTTCTGCCGTGCTGCTCTGCCGCTCTGCTTGCCGTATGAGCTTTGGATGGAAGAAACTTGCCGCTTCTACATGGTCGAGGCCAGGCCATTAGGGTAGATGCGTACGGTTCTTGGGGTTTCCAGCTACTCGCTCCTCTAGCCAGCCAATCTATTTTTTTTGGGTTACGCAACAGAGAAGAGGCTTATTCGACCACATATTTAATTACTCCGCGCTGCTGGTTTTCTTTGTACGCGGTTAATCAATCGAGATTCCCATTTAATGTTCGGAGAGAATAGGAAAACAGGAACAGAGTCGGATTGGACCCAGCATGGCAGCACATATGGGGCAGGGAAAGCCGAGTTCCCAGTGAGCGTCCGTGCATCGTGTACTGTATGGGTGTGCATATATTGTGTGCTGGCTATCTAAGAGCAAGTCTAGAACAAGAGGAGGTATCTCAACCATGGCCAACAAACGGTGACAAATGCCAACCGGAGCTGAGCTTCGTTTCAAGGTCAGATATCCTGTTCGGCCTCGTAGCGTCACCAGGTTTAGTGCTTTAGGTTGCTATTGTAAGGCTTGTTTTGTTCTATATTCAGGGCAAGCGCCACGAGCCGCAGTGAGTTCCCGTGCCAAGATCCACTGTATCTCACTTAAAGGACTGTTCAGCATCGAGTCCGTGGCAAACAACAGAAATTGTCGAAATTGTAGGATACATTTTCTACAAGAACACCAGATGCACTTGGTATATTGAAGCCCAACACAGTTTATCTTGCGTAGAGCTCCTTCTTGAGGCACCGTCGGATGATATCTTGCATCGTTGGTATCTGTCGAAGAAGCATCATATGCTAATATATGGATATGGATAGCCACATCGCTGCCCGTTCCTCCACGAGCAAGCGTCTACTCCGATTACTTCTAAAAAAGAGGCTATGCGGGTTAATCCCATGTTTCGTATTGCTTCGGCGTTTCCATTTTGTTTCTAACCAGCAGCAGGTTTTTCATGTAAGACAGAGCCACCAGAGGCATTCCACAAACAACAAACGCGATATATCAAATAATGCTCTCGTTATTTAGAAAGCGAAGAATCACGTAAGATCTGTCTTCCAGGCTTCCTCTTCGTCCACTCTATATTATGCCTGTACACAATTTGCCAGCCGAGTTGTCACCGAGAAACTTTATCCTTAAATTGCCAGAAAGCGAGAAAGAGGGAGGCAAAAAACAAAACAAGGAAAGCCGGGTTGTGTCTGGTAGCGAGGTAGGGTTGCACCGCGGCAAGGATGAACTGGCCTGGCCTGGCTAGATCAGGCTTCGCACTTTGCATCTCTGGGGAATGGCGGAATCCTACGATGTTGTTGACGGTCTAGCCAAACCGCATTACCTGCCTGGTCTACATCGTGTCTGCACGGTGCTGTCTACGGACGAGGCGCGGCAGCTCGAGCTGGCAATATACGTTGGACACTTTCAACGTACTGGTTGCAGCGTGGCCTGGGCCCTTCGTGCTTCCATACTCCCGCTGTCTTATCCCCTCGTCCTCTCCTTCCCTCATGTGAGCATGTTCACGATAGTAACATGAGGCAGATCCGCGCATCTCAATGAACATGCATGGGCCTACTCACAAGTCGAAACGAACGCGTCTTCTTCGGTAGTTGCTCGTCTCTTTGTCAATCACCGTTCGAACATCCCCTCTCCCGCAGACGATGAAACAAGCGAAAACCTGCCAGGCCTGGCAGTTCACAAATTGAAGGAGACGATCGGCGGGAGGGAGCATCTTAACGCCTGTCTGTCCTTGCCGGTTATGTCCATCCTACGAGAGCATCCTTTTTGTCTTTTTCTGTTCGACTACTCTGTTTTTCCATCTGTCTTTTCTCCAGTATCCCAGGCATGCACGCTTTCTGCCAAGGCACAGGGCACGGATGTGCAGAGGCGCCACCCCCTTCCCAATATCTCTCCCTCTTTTTTTGCCCTTTACTAGCCCTTCATTTTTTCTATTCGGAGTATCTTACACTTTTTTTCAGGGTCCTTTTAGATCTACGGAGGCACTGACCTTTGTGATCCACCTGCGGGCGGCTTAAGCTAACGGTAGACTACGTTACTGTTCTTCGTTCGTTATTACGTTGTACGTCATATGAAACTTGCCTGCACCTCGTTTTCGAAATTCTCCTTTTCTCCCTGCCTCCCCAGTCCCCTGCGGAGGCGTCAATTGCGATCGTCAAAGGGGTGTGCTTTTTTGGTATATTTTGACGGCGAGCCAAGGCCCAAGCAAGGCCATTGAGCCAAGGCAAGGCCAGGCCAGGGCTGGCCCCAACGGTTTAGCGGCGTGCAGGTGCCAGTGCCCGGCCGGTTCAGTCTCCTGCAAAATGTAAATTCTGTGCCAGCCTGTAGCAAAAAAAGACCATCATTCAGTGTCATGGAGGGCTTCAGCTCTCGGGAAGAAGACGGGACTGTCTTTATCAGTTGGTCGTGTGGAGATGCGCGTCTGTCGTCTGTTAGAACGTCATACGCGGTAGAGTGCTGGGCACTGCCGCAGCACGGCTGTCGGGTCACGTTGACCGGCGCATCTCGATCGGAAGTCCCGAGGACGGGGACCCGGCAGAGAAAGCCGTCGCATGCGCAGCAACTCTCGCCGCCGCCCCCGTTTCCTCGTGTTGTTTCGAGGCAGGCTCTCATGTGGCCTTTGTCTGCCAACGAGAGTCCAGCGTCCAGCGTCGTTTCAACCGATAAAGCTCGTCTAGGCTGCCCGGCTGCCAGGAGCCAGGCTGCCAAACTGCCAGGCAAGCTCGCAAGCAAGCTCGGCCCATGTGTCAAAACAAAGCAAGGCGGCGGGCAAGCCACACGTCGATCTTTTGCACCTGCTTGAGCCTAGGATGCATCCTTCAGGTGCTGTCTTGTCCATTGTTGGAGCGCGAGGGAAGCTGGGGCGCTGTTTCGGTTACAGCCAACAGCAGCTGTCAACAGCACGCTTGCCACCGCTTGTGCCTTGCGGTCTGGGGGACGGGCCTGGCCAGGGCCTGACTGGAGGGAGCGTTCGGTAGCTTCCTGCCATTGGCTCAGTGGTGTTCGAGTGCAGCCTTTCTCCCTTCTTTCTTGGGTGGCAGGTCGTCGGATGCGGAGCAAAGCCACCGGTGGCCGCGTTTCCCTTTTACCCTCTCTGCCATCCAAGCTCCAAGCAACCCCCGGTCCGCCTGTCGCTTGGCTGTTCTGTTCAGCAGTGACCCTGGTCTCTCGTCCCTTGTCAGCTTGTTCCCTGGTCAGGCTGGAGGGACGTTGCTTTTTTGGGGTGGGCAAGGCGCCGTGATCCGTAGTCTGTACCCCTCGGCTTGCATCTTGTACGCAATACCTTCCTGCCAGGGTCACATAGCCGCTCTTGGCCGTATGTCCTGGTGTTGTGTCACCTGTACCCAGTACCAAGGAAAGAAGCAGAGGAACAAAACAAAAGCGAACAAAAAAAAAAGACGAGAAAAAGTGGTTCCGATATTGATTCTAGTCCTAACCGGGGCAAGCGCTGTCTGACAGGATCACGCGGGATTGGTCAGTCGCCCTCCTGTTGTGATGCGAAACAAAGAGTAAAAAAGGCAAGCACGGCAGCAGTGAGCGTGAGGAAAGAGCGACGAGAGAACAACAAAAAAACTGAAAAGACTGAACAAAAAAAGGTCACCCTGGAGCCACGGCCCAAAAAAAAGGAGACCAAGCGCTAGCTCGCTCCGTTCGTAGTTCGAGGCAGGGTTCACCGTCCTCAAGAAACAAGCAAAATACGGGAAATGTCCTGGGTGCTCCTTCCTTTTTCTGCTGTGAGCGACAAAGCCCCTGGCCCGAACGGCAACGCGTGTGTATCCCCTATATTTTTAGGCCATTTGGCGCCGGAGTGCGAGTTTATAGTCGGCACTGTATGGACGAAGTCGCCATCTCCTTTGTCGCGCACCGCCATTCTCGCATCCTCCCGATTTTCCTTGTTCTTTGCTCTGACCGGTGACCTCTCCGTCAATTGTGCCATATTTGCATTTTCTTCTGCCGACGGACAGGGTGAACGCCCTCTTTGAAAGACGCGAGAAACAGAGGCTGGAGAAGGAAAAGAAGGCGGAAGGGGGGAGCAGAAAAGGCTTGTGCTTTTGTGACAGACCCACCGATGACGTCAATGGCTTGAAAAGAGGGCCCACCACGGCTCGGCAGGTGGGTGGGCGAAATGGGCAGAGAGACCAGAGGAAACAGTTAATATAATAGGGGAGCGAGGGGAGAGGGGAGCTGTGAACACCCAGACACGTAGGGAAACAAAGTAAAAATATCGACGCACGCTCGTATGGGATTCTTTATTCGGCTTCCCGGTGACACCAGTAGCAATACTTTTGACGGCGGACTATCGCAGTACGCTCCGATGTATTCGTGACTTGGAGATGGCCGAAACAAGACGAACCCAGCCGTGATCCCGGCTTGTGATCACCATCGTTTCTTTTGTTCCCTGTTGTTTGTCGAACTGGTCCGTAGATAGCAAGTCCGCAGACTATCAAACGAGCCCATCTTGCCTCTGCCTTCGTTTCGAATTGAGAATGTAAATGGCCAGGCCCTGACGATCGGATAAGGAAACAAGTGAAGGAGCAGATTGGGTGAGGCAAGAGAGGCAGAGGCCTTTTGACATTTGTTGCACTGCAGGCAAGAACGACCCCGTGATAGCCACACGTCCTACCTTCTCTGGCTGTTGCTGCAGCTATCCTCTTCTTTCTCTTTTCGCAGATTCTCGCGTTCGCTCTTTCCTCTGGTCTTCACGCGCGCCTTCCTCTTGCTTTCCTCCTGCAGATGTGTTACTCTCGCCCGCTCCTTCCTGCGCGGTGCCCGCTTCCCTGCAGACTGCAGTCTTTCCATCACCCGCATGCGCTTGGCGTATCTGTTCTTTCGTTGAATACGGAGTAGAGAACCGCTGTCCTATAGAGAGTGCGCATCTGTAGATACATAGACTACATACGACGTATGCCCAGACGAAGGCCTCGTATTGGCTCTTACCGGCAACGGGACACAAAAAACGGTGCCGGTCTGCCCTTGCCGGTATCGTTTTGTTTGCTGTTGTCTCGCCCGTCCCGCCTTCCTTCCGTGCAAACGTACTGGTCCTTCCCCTCGTTGACCAGGTCTCGGGCAGCACCTTCCCGTCGAGTCGAGAGTCGCCCTGCCCTCAGCACCTTCCGTAGGACGAAATACGCGACCTTTCCATCGCTTCCTCACCGTTTCTTTTCCGTCTTTTTTTAGCCTCGCTTCTCATCTCGGAAAAAAAAAACGCGCCGTCCCCAGGGACCAAAACAAAAAAGGAGAAAAAACCGCTGCCAAAACTGCCAAACAACCGACCAGCACCAAGAAATTACGAGAAACGCCCGCGCAAGTCGCAAAGTCGCCTCCGCCCAAAAAGCACGCCGTTAGATCCGTCCGCCGCCGTCCATCGACTCTATCCACACACACGTTCGCACTTTGCCCACACGGCGCCCGCTCTTTTGACTACTCCTCCACCCACGAAACCTTTTATTTTCTGTGGCGCCGCCTCTGCTGCCCTTTCCCACCGACTTGCTCCCCTAGACCCGTTCGGGCGCCCTTCCACGCTCTCGCTTCCCCGTACAGTGCGGCTCGCAAGACGCCCGCGTTCACTGGCTACTCTGGCTGGTCTGGCTCGCCCTGTCCCTTCTCCCTCGCGTGTTCCCCTCTTCCACCATCCCTTCTTCTCGCCAGCCCCTTTTTCTACCCTCTTCGTTGCCTTCTCCTCCTCGTGCACCGCCGTCGTGCCCTTATAGAGCTCGGGGACTATTCAGCCGCCTCGATTTTTCTCGTCCTCGTCTTCCCCCCAACCTGCGTTGAAGCAGCCACCCAGTCTGTCGACGAACCAGCGCACCGGAAACATATTGACCAGACACAAGCCTCCAGGGCACATGTGCTGAATAGACGAGGTGAGTTGCGCAAGCAGGAGTGTGCTACTGTTGCAACTTCCCCTCCCATGTCACCTTGGGCTGCAGTGGTGATCCAATACACAGTAGTCGTCGCATCCCCAGGCCTCTTGACGCCCACCGGGCCCTACGAGAGCCTCGAAAGCCTACAAGGCCCCCCTGTACTGCCTGTCCACCGCCACTGACGCTCCCGCTATCTCCCACCATCTTTCACCATCTGTGTCCTTTGCCCTCTCCCCCTGGAGCCTCTCCGTCGCCTCCATCTGCCTGCCAGATACCCTGAAAGCACCCACTTTCCCCCACTCTATCGACCCATCAGGCCTGCATCCCCCTCTCTTTTCGCCTTTCTAGCTCCTCTTTCTCCTCCGCCGTCCGCCTCCCTAGCCCTCACCTCCCTCTCGTTCTCACTTTCCCATTCTCCATTTTTGCTAACAATCTCTATTCCCATCTCGCCTTGGCAGCCCCTACAAAGTAGCCTAGGGACTTCTGGTGCCCTACCGTCTTCCTTTTTCTCTCCTTCTCTCCACCGCTCGCTCGCCTCTTTCCTTAGCCATCTGCTCTTGCAACCCGTTTTTCTCTTATCCAACAAATCTCGTATTCTTCCCCTCTCGTTTTTTCCCTCCCTTCTCCTGTTCCTTTCAGTTTTCTCTTTCAGCGATTCCAACGAAATCATCGATATCATCGACCCGGCGACGAAACACTTCGAGCAGCATCCGCTCTCGAGTCCGCGATCCTCCCTTTCGTCGCCATCTTTTTCACCCCCCAGAGCGCCTTTTCTCTGCCGCCTTTCCCTACTACCGCAACCGCCCGACCACTGAGCGCGTCGTCCTGTCCGAAGGGCGAACTCTCCCCGTTTGGGGGATCGCCACGTACGTAACGGGCAACTGTTGAGTGCCCGAACCGACGACAAACGCAAAAGCGACCTTGACGACTCCCCAGGACCGTCGTTCCTTTCTGTCGGACTCGTTTACTCGAGTCGAGACGAAGGATTTCACCGTCAACGCGACCTGCAACCCCCCTTTTCCTTTCGTTTAACTCTTCAAGTATGACCGTCGTACCGACGACAATGGCCGACGACGATACCCTCTACGCCTCCGTCGCGGCTTTTATCTCGCCGCTGGCCATTTCGACCGATTCCACGGCGACCATCGTTGCGTCGCGCAACGCTGCGGATCATGTTAACCTCCCGGGCCAGGACTCGGCCGCCAAACGCCACCTCGAGTCCGAGATTTCATCCTTGATTCGCCGGATACACCAGCTGGAATCCCGCGCCATCTGCAACACGAGCGGATCCGTCTTCTCAAGCTCTGCGTTCCCCGACACGCCCAACGAGGCCGCCGACTCTCTCTTTGGCGACGACGGCCACACACCTTCGTCGACCACAAGCTCCACCGCGATCAACGGTGGCAGTAGCCTTGCGGCCACCACAGTACCTGTCGCAGCGTCCGTCGCGTCGCGCATGGCCCAGACCCTCTCCGCTTCGGACAGCGCACGCAGCAGCTTTGGCGAGGACCGCCTGTCCCCTGCCGGCGGCCCACTGACCGACGAGGCCCTGGCCGGCCTGCGCGACCATGTGGACGACCAGTCCAAGCTGCTGGACACGCAGCGCCAGGAGCTGGCCGGCGTCAACGCACAGCTCCTCGAACAGAAGAGCCTGCAGGAGCGCACGCTGCAGCTGCTCGAGCAGCAACGCGTGGCCACGCTCGAGCGCGAGCTGTGGAAGCACCAGAAGGCCAACGAGGCTTTCCAGAAGGCGCTGCGTGAGATCGGTGAGATCGTCACGGCTGTCGCACGCGGTGACCTGTCCAAGAAGGTCCGCATGAACACAGTCGAGATGGACCCCGAGATTACCACATTCAAGCGCACCATCAACACTATGATGGACCAGCTGCAAGTCTTCTCCAGCGAAGTGTCCCGTGTGGCCCGTGAGGTCGGTACCGAGGGTATTCTGGGTGGCCAGGCCCAGATCCAGGGCGTCGACGGCACGTGGAAGGAATTGACCGACAACGTGAACATCATGGCCCAGAACCTGACCGACCAGGTGCGCGAGATCGCGTCCGTGACCACGGCTGTCGCGTTCGGTGATCTGACCAAGAAGATCGAGCGTCCTGCGCGTGGTGAGATTCTGCAACTCCAGCAAACCATCAATACAATGGTGGACCAGCTGCGGACGTTCGCGTCCGAAGTCACACGTGTCGCCCGCGACGTCGGTACTGAGGGTATGCTCGGCGGTCAGGCGGACGTCGAGGGTGTCAAGGGCATGTGGAACGAGCTGACGGTTAATGTGAACGCCATGGCAAACAACCTGACCACCCAGGTGCGCGATATCATCAAGGTTACCACGGCGGTCGCCAAGGGCGACTTGACACAGAAGGTGCAGGCCGAGTGCCGCGGCGAGATTTTCGAGCTCAAGAAGACCATCAACTCCATGGTGGACCAACTGCAGCAATTTGCGCGCGAAGTCACCAAGATTGCCCGCGAAGTCGGTACCGAGGGCCGCCTGGGCGGCCAGGCCACTGTCCACGACGTCGAGGGCACGTGGCGTAACCTCACCGAGAACGTGAATGGCATGGCCATGAACCTGACAACACAGGTGCGCGAGATCGCCAAGGTCACGACGGCCGTGGCCAAGGGCGACCTGACGAAGAAGATTGGCGTGGAGGCGCGTGGTGAGATTCTGGATCTCAAGAACACCATCAACACCATGGTGGACCGTCTGGGCACGTTCGCCTTTGAGGTCAGCAAGGTGGCGCGTGAAGTCGGCACGGACGGTACGCTGGGCGGCCAAGCCCAGGTCGACAACGTGGAGGGCAAGTGGAAGGACCTGACGGAGAACGTCAACACCATGGCGTCGAACCTGACGTCGCAGGTGCGCAACATCTCCAACGTGACGCAGGCCATTGCCAACGGCGACATGTCGCGCAAGATCGACGTCGAGGCCAAGGGTGAGATCTTGATTCTCAAGGAGACCATCAACAACATGGTTGACCGACTTTCGGTGTTCTGTAACGAGGTGCAGCGCGTGGCCAAGGACGTGGGTGTCGACGGTATCATGGGTGGTCAAGCCGACATTGCCGGGCTCAAGGGCCGCTGGAAGGAGATCACCACAGACGTCAACACCATGGCCAACAACTTGACGGCACAGGTGCGCGCGTTCGGCGACATCACCAACGCCGCGACAGACGGCGACTTTACGAAACTCGTCGAGGTCGAAGCGTCGGGCGAGATGGACGAACTGAAAAAGAAGATCAACCAGATGGTCTACAACCTGCGCGACAGTATCCAGCGCAACACGCAGGCGCGTGAGGCTGCCGAGCTGGCCAACAAGACCAAGTCCGAGTTCCTGGCCAACATGTCCCACGAAATCCGGACGCCCATGAACGGCATCATCGGCATGACGCAACTGACGCTCGACACCGACCTAACGCAGTACCAGCGCGAAATGCTCAACATTGTCAACAACCTGGCCAACAGCTTGCTGACCATCATCGACGACATTCTGGATCTGTCCAAGATCGAGGCCCGTCGCATGGTCATTGAGGAGATCCCTTACACGCTGCGCGGCACCGTCTTTAACGCGCTCAAGACACTCGCCGTCAAGGCCAACGAGAAGTTCCTGGACCTCACCTTCCACATCGACAGCTCCGTGCCCGACCACGTCGTTGGTGACTCCTTCCGTTTGCGCCAGATTATCCTGAACCTAGTCGGCAACGCCATCAAGTTCACCGAGCGCGGTGAGGTCAGCCTGACCATTCGCAAGGCCAGCCAGGTCCACTGCAACCTCGACGAGTACGCCATCGAGTTTGTCGTCTCCGACACGGGCATCGGCATTCCGTCCGACAAGCTTGACCTGATCTTCGACACCTTCCAGCAGGCCGACGGCTCGATGACGCGCAAGTTCGGCGGCACAGGTCTCGGTCTCTCCATCTCCAAGCGCCTCGTCAGCCTCATGGGTGGTGACGTTTGGGTCAAGAGCGAGTACGGCAAGGGCAGTTCCTTCTACTTCACGTGCGTGGTGCGCCTCGCCGAGAACGACGTGGCCCTCATTCACAAGCAGCTCAGCCCGTACCGCGGCCACCAAGTGCTGTTCATCGACAAGGGCCTCAACCCCGTCAGCGACCAGATCGTCACCATGCTCGGGACCCTGGGCCTCGTGCCCATTGCCGTCGACTCGGAGCGCAACCCGTCGCTTGCCCAAGCCCGCGCCAAGGGCTCGCCGCCCAAGGACGTCATCATCGTCGTCGACTCGCTCGAGACTGCACGCCGGCTGCAGTCCATCAATAAGTTTGAGTACGTGCCCATCGTGCTGCTCGCGCCTGTCGTGCACGTCAGCCTCAAGGCGTGCATTGAGCTGGGCGTGACGTCGTTCATGACCACGCCCTGCAAGCTCATCGACCTCGCCAACGGCATGGTGCCGGCGCTCGAGAACCGTGCCACGCCCTCGCTGGCGGACAACACCAAGTCGTTTGAGATTCTGCTGGCCGAGGACAACACGGTCAACCAGCGCCTTGCCGTCAAGATTCTAGAGAAGTACCACCACGTGGTCACCGTCGTCGGCAACGGCGAGGAGGCTGTTGAGGCCATCAAGCGCCGCAACTTTGACGTCATTCTCATGGACGTGCAGATGCCCATCATGGGTGGCTTCGAGGCCACCAGCAAGATTCGCGAGTACGAGCGCAACCTCGGCGGCACCCAGCGCACGCCCATCATCGCCCTGACCGCCCACGCCATGATGGGTGATCGCGAGAAGTGCATCCAAGCCCAGATGGACGAGTACCTGTCCAAGCCGCTGCAGCAGAACCACCTCATCGAGACGATCCTTAAGTGCGCCACGCTCGGCGGCGCCCTGCTCGAGAAGAACCGCGAGCGCGAGCTGGCGCGGACGGTCGACCAAAAGGGCGGCAGTGCCGCATCCAACACGGCCACCGCGGCCTTGTCCCCTGGCGCCGCCACCTCGTCGTCCGCCCTTTCTTTGCGGCCACAGATCAACCGCGCCACCACCGTGGCCGACGCCGCCAACGCCTCCATGGCCGCAGCCGCCGCGACCGCCGCCGCGGACTTGCACAATGCGCAGCACGGTAAGGATGCACAACGCCAAGCCGAGGCCATTTCAAGGGCAAGCAGACGATAGGGACGAGAGGACCTCCACTTGTTTTCCCTTCCTCCAAACCTATGTTATGTGTTCCTCGGAGCAACAAGATGTACTAACATTCCTTTCTCTTTCACAGCTTCTTCGCGCGCATAGTAGCTAGAGATCCGATCGAGAGTCTCGCTTCATGAGCCCTACGGTGCTTTCGACTACCCCCTACGGCGTTTCCGCTCCGAGCAACTTTGTATTTTCTGGTTTTCCTTTTTATTCTTCCTTATTTGGCTCTTTCATCTTGCACCCCGTGTATGGCAATTTATGTCGATTTTTGGTTACTGGTATTATGGCTTTCTTTTTTGTTGTCGAGGTTTTTTTTTACAACAGCTGAAGGGAGGGAAGGGAAAGACGAGATGAGACAAATCGTCTTTGTCTACTCACCCTCAAAGGACCCGAAGGGAAGCGAACATGATCGCATCATATTTTGGCGTTTACGAAGTCTTTTTGCTGCTGTTTTGTCTTATGTTTATTTCATGCTTCATGCTTTTGAGGTTTGAATCTTTGTTGAACTCTTTATCTCATGTTATGTCCTCTCTATTTATCTTCCCTATAATACGTGCCATATAGCCATGGGCCCGCGAAGGCTTTTCTACTTTATTTCACCGGTGTTTGACTGTTTATTTCATTAAATACTTCTGAATATGAACGAAAGAAGTGACGCTGTGTCTGTCTTCTTGTTTGTGGATGACAAATTATTCCATTAAGAACACGAAAAACTTGTGTTGTGTCTTTATGTCTCAATTTCACCAAAATACCACGTCATGCTTTTATAACTTGACAATATGTCGCCCGTGTTCACTTCTGCAAAATGCCTCGATACTGTAAAATTATGTGCCATGTCCGTGAACGATGTCCGTTCCAATCTAGATCTAATCGCGACGAAGCAATGTGAGGACAGCCACTGGGACCAGGTCTGTAGACCACCAGCCTCCGCCTCTCGATCATCTCCATTTATTTCTTGCCGTCTCCCGATGCAGGCCCACCACTCTCCACAGTGTCTTGCCCACCGGCGGCCTCTCCGCCCTCTGCTTGTTTGCTGTTGTCGTTCGCCTCCCCCAGGTCCTCTTCGGACAGGGCCATGGACGACAGCAGCTCCTCCAGCTTTGCCTCGAATACGCGAAGCTCCCGCTCGAGCTTGTCGGCTGCTCGTTCGCCTCTTTATTTGTGTGCGTGGTTAGCAATCGTCTCTGTACTCTCTCTGTGTGCATTCCACTTCTTCTACTTTCTCTGCCTCGTGGTGACGGTCCGACATGCAGGACAAAGAGACAATAAACAATAGACAACAACAAACGACGCCATAAACAATAAGCAATATATGGACACGAGCAAGTACAAAGTCCAGACGTCAAACAAACAACGGCCGCCACTCGATGGCCCAAACGCAAACGGCGTAGCACTGGGAAACTAGGACGTCAAGAGATGATCAAAAGGTAGCAACAGCCCGGCTCCGAGCGACCAGAACGTGGCTTCTGGCTTCTGGCTTTTTGTCCTTCGCCCCCCTCCCGGTATGTATGAAAGATAGATCCATCTCCGGTCTCAAGAAGATGGGTCAACTTTTGAGAAACCGTTCAGTAGCGTAGAATGGGAAAAGAACGAAGGGGGAACGAGCTGGAATGCACTTGCAAAAGAAACCAACGAAAGGGAAAGACCGCAGATGACAGATCATGCCCATGCCCAAAGCAAGGGAGTGGACTCTGTAGGGAGGCAAAAGAGATGAAAGCGATGCCCAAATTCTGGAGGTCTCGGAAGGAAGACGGCCAAAAAAGCCTAGAGAGAAGGCAAGGGCAGATCATCATTGCGCCGGCGTTTCCTCTTCCGTATTCCGCAGTCCCGTTCTCCATACGAAAAGTAGTTTCTCGTTTGTAGTTCATGATCCCTCCCCCATCGTGGGCCGTCCATTCCGTTCTCCGGAAGGAGCCTAAAGCTATCATGAACTCGCGTATTTTTTTTCTCTCGGGAACCCGCTCCAGCCCAGCTCAGCCCAACCCACTCGGGCAATTTTGTCTCAAACCCAGCTAAGATCATAGAAAAAGGGGAAGAGGGGGGAATGAAGGCGAGAAGGTGAAAATACGAGGGATGTGTGATGGAGCAAAACCCGAAAGTACAGGCCCTTGCCCTGAGTACGCATAGGGGAAAGGCAGGTGTGAGATGAGCCCGAAAAAAGGACCGCGGATGACCTCGAGGACATACTGTACAATCGACGTTGACGTGTGTCGAAGTGCCAATGATTGGGGTCAGTCGTCTCCTATTCCACCCCCTCGCATTTCCTAGTGCTTCCCAACACAAAAGCACAGGCTTGTCCCCACAGAAGCGCCACGGGCAGCCACCGAGATATCAGGCGTTTTCTTACCCTTTGGGTTAAGTCGCCAAGCGATTCCGCACAGGTCGTGCAACCGGCTTTGTGTCGAGGGAGAGGACGACGCTTGGAGGAGGGAGGCACTTAGCTCCGTTTTCTTCAGCGCGGAATTTCTCCATAGCAAAGCCACATGGCAATTTCTATTTTCTGCTGGCGCAGTCTTTGGGCGCCTGAACCCAACCATGGGGACAGCGACGAATGTGAGGGGGAGGGAGGAAAAAGAAAAATGAGAACAAAAAGAACAAAATAGAAGGAAAGGTGTTCAAGAAAGGTATGCAAGGGAGAAAATAAACGAAACGAGCAGCGAAAATGAGAGAAAAAAAGAAAGAAAACAATGATAAGGTCAACAAAGTAAGTACTCCATAAGATGCACTGGATACACGTATTGACCTGCGCCCTATTTCTTTCTCTTCCCTCTTCGGCTTCCCCATGCAAAGCGCTTGCACATTGGCAATGGTCAAACAATAGCGCCGTCCGCTGCACTGCAAAACCACAGACAGTGTAGGGATAGGGGCTGAGCCAAAAGCAAAGAAACTTGAGAAAACACGCCATATTGAAAAGTGAGGCGGTCGTTCGTGTGAAAAAAGTGAAGAAAGTGAAGAAAAAGCGCGCGAGAACACCGAAAACATGCGGAGATGAACGAGAAGAAAAGAAACCAAAAGCGACCGGAATGCTCCTGCTCCAACTGTTCGATTGCCTGGGCAAAGGCCAATCGTTCCTCTTCCCCCAGCTCCTCCATGCAAGCAAATATCGCGCAGCGTCCCATGCGGCGAGTCCGCGCTCTTGCGTGCAACTTGCGTACACGGACAGGCCGACGGTGCTAACGATAAAGCTGTTGGCCGGCGTACTCGCCGGAGTAGGGTGGACTCTGGTCGTCGATGCCCGTACGATACTTAGGTCCAGGTGAATGGCACATTCTTCCCACTGGGATAAAAGCCTTGAAAAAGAAAAGAGAAGAAAAAACACGAGGCAAGGTGATCGACGAGAGACGGTATCCCGAACGAGATGTTGTGCTCTGCCATCGAGGCAGCATTGTCCGTTCCCTCAACCCATCGTGACACCAGACCTGGATCTGGGGCCCTCAGATGGGGGTGGGCGGATGGCCATTTGGATCTTGGGAAAGAAGCATTGGCAACAACGCGAATCTGACGTGGCATTGGCAAAGGGAACTTGGAGATCCTCCTCCGGGACGGGAGTCGGCGGGACGAAGGGGACGATAGGAGCCATGGGAGCCACCGAGAAAAATGCCCATGGCACGAGACATGCAGAACTCGGAAAATTCAGCGATGCAAAGGACCGTGATGGTGGAGGCTGGGGCCACAGCTTGGACGACTTCGACCTCAGCTAGGACGGTCGGCAGGTGCAAGGGCCATGAGGGAGTGAGGGAGTGAGGGAGAGGTTCGAAGAAACGACCCTGGAAAAATCGACAAAGGACGCGAATAACACAAATCTCGTCCAATTAGACGAGCAGGGTGCAGGAGGGGTGTAAACAAGGACTTTGGGGGAAGGAGGCCAGTCGGAATAAAAATAAAAATAAAATATGAAAAGCCAAAAATCGAACCACCTGGAAAGAGTAATTCTCCTTACCTAGCCAATTCTTCGAGGGCCTAGAAATCAGCCACAAAACCAGCAGCGCGAGTTAGTCGCAAAGTAGATGTAAGATGCGTGTGAGGTAGATGGTGTCGCATCCAGTGTGGGAGGGGCGTATGGAAAAGAGAGAAACACGGACAGGGGAATGCAATACACAAGTGTTCATGGGAGCTGAAGATGAAAGTGGTGATGCGGAAAGGGGGAGGGAGAAAGGGGAGGAGGGACGCGGTGAACACGTAATGATCATGGGCATCTGGAGACGAGGTAAGATACTCCCAGTCTAGTCGTGACGAAATAGGCAGGAAGAGCCGGTACAGCTATGCAGTGAGGGGACAGAGGGGGAAAGACCCAAGGGAAGTGAAGAAGGAAAGTGCAAATGAGGAAAAACACAGGAAAGAAGGAGATGGGGTCAGCTGACCTGTGCTAGGCCCGCTCTCTGGGCGGCCATTGAGGTAGGAGGCTGGTCGGCGGGCGGCAGCGATGACGATGATGCTGTGGAAGGAGGGGCAGCCGCAGCCTGGCCAGCTTGCTGTTGCCCATTTTGTTGCTCGTGCTGGTGTTGCTGGCCGTCGATCGCCTTGTCGGCGTCGTTGATGGCCATGGCGCAGCGCGTGTTTTGCTGTCTCTCTCTCGTCTATCCGATGGCCGGCGAGCGGTTGCCGTTGTTGTGCAGTGGTTGTCCGTTGTGTACACCCGTCTTCCGTATTCCGTCTTCCGTCTTCCGTCTTCCGTTTTCCGTGGTGGACGGGAAAAGGACGGTCTTCAATTTGGGGTTCACCTCTCACTGTTAACTGTTGCTGTCTGGTGACCAGCTTTGTGATTGGTGGGGCATTTTGGCGCAGCCAGCCTCTAGCCTACTGTGTGTTACAGAACGATATACATAGTGTGGGGACGTGCCTGCACAGTACAATTGACACGGTCAGGACGTTGGACGACGAAGGCAGCAGAAAAGAAGCACCGACTCAGAAAAGCATGTCCAGCACCGACACGAAAGATGCGAAAGAGGAAAGGGAAACGTCGCAAAAGCAGTAAAGTGAGCATGCACCCCGGGAAGGATGGGCAAACTCCCATATCAGAGAGGGATACGACATAGTAAGAAGATGTCAGATACATGAGGCAAAATGTGAAATGTGACCAAAGGAACCCTAAGCACCGGCCGGGTCACAAAGTTATCAAAGTTGCCAGCCGCGGGAAAAAGCGTGAGAAGCACGACAAGCACTATGAGCTACCCGACGGCAAGATGGGGAGAGATGAAACATCGCTCTAATGTTAGGGAAAGCTTGACAAGGGTCAAAAAGACTGCACACGGGTGTCACGGCGTACTTAACAAGCCTGTGGTGGCTGTACATAAGTACGGAGCTGAGCACGTCGAAGAGAGAAGACAGGCGAAGACAAGTACTTTTCGAGTCGTTGGCCGTGATGATATGCAGCCCAAATCCTTTGAAGAATTTGAGAAGGCGACGACAACACCGGTTGCTACACGCTCATTCGCTCTTGCCTGGCGAGCCTGGCTCCAACAAATGCAAGAGCCGTCGCCGCCTCTTTTTAGCGACTGTTGTCAAGAAGCACGGCGCTTTCTTTTTTTGTCCAAAATCGCAGATTACACAAGTCGTCACAGCAGCGCACAAGTAGGCCGGCGTATTGCCTAGAAAGAGGAGGCTCTCTTTTCCTTTTTTCTTCTCCTTCTTCTCTTCTTGTTCGTGTCCCAAAAAGCATGAGGAAAAAGCAAATATATGCGGCCAGGTCGGCCAGGGCCACGCGGGAACGAAGACGACCAGAAAGAGAAAGGGGCGTGCAATTAAGGCCCTACCAGCAAGCAAGTGCGACCGTGGGTGCGGGTTCAGGGGGGGTGCAGACAAGAAGGGATGGAGGGGTGGAGAAGGAAGGGAAGGAGAGAGGGGGGACGATGAGAAAAAGGGGGAAACATGCCTGAGCCCAAATCGTACGATTTCTGCAGAGTGGTCCATCCACGCGCGACGGAGAATAAAAACTAAATGCAAAAATAAATGCAAAATAAAGGGAATTAAAAACACCGACCCCGAAAAATAAGGATGCAAAGGAAAGGAAGAAAAGGGAAGGGAAATGGGTCTCCCTCCTGGGAGTCCTATGTTCTCTTTGCTGTTGCTCGCCAGAATCGGAGTTTGAGGCGGCGTCTCAGTTCAGGACGCAAGAGGACGTGGAAAGAAACGGAGATATTGAGAGGGAGAAGAAAAGACTTCGTCAAATGTGTACGAGTAGGTAACAGTATAACTATAAACACAAGCATCGTGGAGTGACTTACACGGTCGCTGGAGGAAGGAAGACTCCCTCGCTTCGCAAAAGAATAGGCGCAACAAGTACCTTTTATATAGTCAGCGCACATATTATATACATTCTCTACAAATACGACAGGGCGGAGAAAAAGAACGGCCAGGAGGGGCGATCGAAGAAGTTGCCAGAAAAGCCAGAAAAGCCAAAAGCAGAATGCCAGGCCGGGCGTCTCCCTTTTTTCCTTTTTCCCTCCGTGCGCAGGTCGGATTCTGAGCAGAATCGCATGTTTTCCCACAGCCAAGACCGTGGCATTTCCTGCATTTCTCATTTTCTTACATGGGATTTCTTCTTCTGGCGTCGGTTTAGGCGCCTCCCACTGCGCTTCAGTGGAGGGAAGACACCCCCCTCCCCCCTGTCGTCGGTTCTAGACCACGGCCGACCGTGGATGGAAAGACGGCCATCATGTCATAATCAGGTGTTCTTTTGCTTCTGGTGCCCTTTTCGTGCCTTTTCCCTCACGAGCCCGTTTCTCTTTTCTTTTTCCCTGTTCAACGCTATGAAAAGCGGAAACACTCGCGCACCAACCACCAAGATGGAGAACAAAGCCAAAAGAGGCCCACAACCCTTTAAATCCCTACGGCCCCGTATCTCATTGATCCGTTGATTCTTCCTTTCTCTCGGTCTCGCTTCGTTTGTTATTTGCCCAGCTCTGCCTCGCTCACGGAGGCTGCCGGGCTCTTTCAATGTGTGAGGGGGGGATAGCTAAATATCTAGATATTGATTTACAGTTTAGCTTGTGTTCGTCCAGACACGGATGTTGCACCTGTGCTGGATGTCGATGTCGATGCTTCCTATTCGCGCCAGGTGGCTTGGTGGTCTTTCTCTCTGCAGCACACTACGCGGTACGTATCTCGTGTCTGGACAGCTCATGTGCTTGTTGTGCCTGTGCCTGTGATCAGCGCGTACCTGCCCGTTGGCTGTCAACCTGTCGCCGCCCAAGAGGGCAGGACCGGTCCACGGCCGTCACCATCCGACCAATTGCTCCTAGTTATTCTGCCTCGATCTGCGCATCCAGTCGACCACTCAACACAACGGCAATTGGCGTCTTTTCGATTCCGGCGCAAATTTGTCGATACGGACTGCATCTCCACCACCTTCCTCCACCACTCCGCCTCGTCAACGAACCTCCCTCGCCTCTGTTTCCTGCTCCTGTTTCCTGCTCACCCTTTCGCCTCAGCCCCAGCTTTTCCCGTGCATCCTGCTTTTTAGCTTTGTGCTTCCTATTTTTGTCAATGTTCCGTATTCCGGCGTCATGTTGGGCCTCCACCTGGCCCTGCTCCCCGAGCTCGCACCCAACGGCCTGTGAGATACCTGCAAAACTGAGACGACAAATAATAACGATCGGCCTCGTTCCTTCCTCTCCTCTCCAGAACCGTTGCTTCCCTTTTTCGCGACTGCGCTTGCCTCCTGCGCAAAACCCCGTCCCGGGCGCGCTGATTGGCTGATCTGACCCCATCGACGCCATCGAAATCGTACGTTTTTTCTGAACTTCCCATCCCTTCCCACACTTACAGAACACACACGCCCCCCCTGGGGTTTCTTGGGTCCATGTGTCCCCATGTCTTTGCTCTTTCATGCTTTTTCCGTTCTTTCCTGTGCTGTTTCTTTTCTTTTCGCACGCTTTATTTTCCATTCCCTCTCTTCTTGCCGAGATTTTCGCCCGCTTTTTGGCGACTTCGAACATTCGCAGCACTGCTGTCGCTACCCTGTCGTCCTTTTGGACGGGTTTCCTCTCATACACGCACCCCTCCCCTTTGTTTCTACTTTGTATGTCTTGGCTCTCTCAAAAGAGAGAAGAGACGGGATCAAACTTCCAAACAATGCTATTTACCACATTTTTCGTGTTGCCCTTCTTTCCCACGGTTGTTTCCTTTTCTGGGCAATGTACTCGTGAGGTAAAAAGTACATTTGTAAGATACTTGTATGCTCGTAAATGCCAGATCGTTCCTTCCCTGCTTGACCAAAAGTACTCAATTTCCCCAACGCGGATGAGCGACCCCAAACGCCGGTTGCCTTGCATTGTTGTACTTGTAGACGCTGCTTTCCTTGTTGAGCAAGTACCTGCTACCCAGTCTGGACCGCGTCCTTCCCCAAATCCTATCTTGTCTGTTTTCCTATTCAACGTCTCTCGAAAGCCTTTCCTCCCCTGCACTCCACATCAACCTCGTCTTTTTGCCCGCCGCACCGGTTCTGGCCGTGTTCCTGGCGAGGCTCAGCAACCGCAAGGCGTATCCTTTTTGCGGGCTAACAGAAACCGCACAAGACTCGAACTCGTAGACGCTGACCGTCTCAACTTGCCGGCTTGGATGGGCGGTGCCTGGGCTTTCTTTTGCGACAAGGACAAGGCCAGTTTGTTTCTTTCTTGCCTCGTCTGTCTCTCGGCGGCCCTTGCCCTTTGCTCCTTCCTTCACGTTGTCTATCTCGCTCCTTCCCTCTCCTTCACCCTGGGGCAATATGATATTTGTCCGAAAACATGGTAGGCCCTTGTTCGTTTGCTCCTTCCTGCATTTGTCGCTTGTCGAGATGCGCTTTTCTTGCCCTTCCACTCGCAACTCTGCGTTTTGGCAGGCCTCTTCGCTTCGTAGCCAGTCCTTCATATTTCTGGAGCCCATATTCTAGACAATATACATTATTGGCCTTGTGTTATTGCAATTTTCCTATTGTTGTGTCCATGTTAGCCGTAGCCGCGTATTACAGTCAGATACCTCCCCGCTCTCCCCCCTCTCGGTCTGCCCTGGCGTGCACTTTCCTTTTACAACAACAATAGTGGGAAGGAGAGCTCCATAGCGCTGTGTGTCGCCTCTTTCCTTATTTCGCTCTTTCTGTTAGACCCGCACCTGCCACTTACACCGTCCACCACCACCTCCTTCCGTCGCTGACCCCAAAAAGGTCTTTCCCGTTTCTCGCCTTTCTTTCTCTGCCCTTTTTCTACCACGCTCTCTTTTCTCTTCGACTGTTTAACATCAACCTCACATTTAACGACTCGCCTTTCTCTCGATCTCCGACTCTCTCTCTCTCTCTCTCTCTCTCATATCGCATTACCAGCCTCACCTCTCACTCACCCCTATCTTCTTCTCGTCTCAGATCGACCTTACTTCGCACAGCAGTCTCCTTCGGCCTTTCAACCGTTCAACCTACCGTTCACATTCACAAAACTCCATCACCAACCCTCAGTCACTCGCTTGCAGTCCTAGTCAGCACCGCACCTCTTTTCCAACAGGCACACAACGGTCTGCCAGCTTCTACTCTGTCCGGAGTACGACGTACCTTCACATCACAACGTGCCGCCTCCAAACGACCGGTCATTTACCTCGTCCATCCCTCCTGTAAGATGAACCCACTGTTTCTTCATGCTCCCCTTTCTCCTTCCTCTCCACCCTCTCCCAACTCGGCAAACACCGTATGCATCTCGTGACGGCCGGCCTCCTTGTTCGTTGCTCCCACTCTCCACCTGCACCATTCTTCAGCACGCCTCCTGGCCTACGAGTACTTTGTATGCTCATGCTCAGGAAGATTGGATACGCGAGTTCTCGAAGCGCCTTGTGTCGTCCCCTGCTTCACTGTCCCGCGGCCTCGAGTCATCCCTCATCATCCCTCATCCCTCATCCCTCATCCCTCACCACCAACAACTTCATACCCTTGCTTTCGTACATGCTGGGTCTGGTCCTTTCTGTCAACACAGCCAGCCACATAACGAGCCCTATCCCAAGAGCCCGGGATCCCTCCCGTGTTGGCGCCGTCTTCTTTGCCCTTGTTGAAAGAAACGAGTTCTTTCTTTCCCAATCTCCCCTGCTCCATTTTCTCTCATCCCCCGTCTACGGAGTACACTCATACCACATTCCCACACGCCATTCTCTTCTTTTTTGCCTCCCCCCTTACTCTCTTGCAAGCCACAGGAGGGAAAGGATTGGGGCCCAGAGCCTCTAGTTTCTTGAGATCCATAGCCCACTGCTATCCAGAGCATTGGTGTCGATTACACGATCCTAATATAATAGTGGTCTGTTTTTTTCTCCCTCGTCACATATCATCTCTTCTTCCTCGCCTTTTTTCACCTTCTGCCTTTCAATATCTACATTCCCTTCACAGTCCCAGCTTCGGTGGGAAAATCTGCTGTACTGCATTCTACTCTCGACGCTCGCGGTGTCTCACTTTCGAAGTCCCCTTACTTACCATTGTCATCGTTCGATATCAACAGGCAGACAGAGACGCATCCAACTCGTTCTCTGTTGACTTTCGGCTTATTATTTCCCACCATTCTCTAATTTGTACGTATCTGGCATTCTCTGCCTGCCACTGGCTGGGTGTGAGACGTTGCGTTGATTTTATTTTTGGTTCTGCGATCTCCAGACCCATATCTTCAAGATCAACCCCCCCTCCTCCTCGTCCCTCGTCTCCTCCCGTCTCTCGTCTTCTCTTTTCCGCTTCCCATTTCCCATCCCTTCTTTTTATTCTCCTGTCTTTTCTCACTCCTACCCGCCCCGCTGTACCCTCCTCCTCCACCACCTGCACCTGCACACTGCACAGTATCACGCCCCGTTCTCAGGCGGTTGCTACCGTTTCACTCTTCCCTCTTCCTTCCGCAACCTTTGCTCCTTTCAGGAGGTAGGGTGTGCTTTCTGGGACTGCTGCTACGACTCTGTTTCTTCTTTCTTTCTCTTTTCGTCTCTTGGCTCTTTGAATCTTCCGTGCGCGGATCCGGCTTGCTGACACTCGACGGCCTCTGTAGCCCATCATCTACGCGGCACCGATCTTTTCCTTTTCTTTTCTTTTCTTCCAACGTCTCCTAGAGACGCAGTCTTCGTTTTTATGGACAGCGCGGAGTGAGTCGAAGATTGACGACGACAACAAAATACACAAAAACGGTGGCCACCATGTCACAACGTTTGGAGGACGAGCTCGAAGAGCTCCAGCTATCCCAATACTATGAAGCTTTTGTGGACCAGGGTTTCGACACCTGGGATACTATTCTCGACATCACGGAGTCCGATCTGTATGTCTCTTCCCTTCTATTTTCTGACTCCATTTGCCAGAACGACAACGTACTAATCTTCTCCTTCCTACAGAGACGCTCTTGGAGTCAAACTTGGTCACCGCAGAGTAAGGATGATCAGTGTTCCTCGCTTTTTATGACCCGCCAACTAACGAGACTTCGTTTCCAGAAACTTCAAAGACGGATCGCGAACTACCGTGGCGTCGCCCCTGACGTTGCCCTTGCCTCACCCACACGCACAACTGCAGACGACTCATCGTCAAGAACGGAGCCCACAGCAAAGCAAGAGGCTCCCTCCACCTTCACTCTCGACAGCCGCGGTGCGGTGCCCGGAGTTCTTGCCAAACGAAAGTACCGGCGCCACCCCAAAGTGCGTATTCACATTACAGAAAAAATTATAAAACCAAGTCCACCCTGTCGAGTGCCCAGTACTAACTGCAGAACATAGCCCGATGAAAATGCTCCAGAACGGCCGCCATCCGCATATGTCCTTTTCTCTAACAGTACGTCAACCAGGCAGGGATACTCGGCGTACGAAGTGAAGTTGCTAACACATTGCAACAGAGACGAGGGAAGAGCTCAAGGGAAAGAATTTGACATTTACGGAAATCGCCAAGCATGTCGGCGAAAACTGGCAGGGCCTGACGGCCGCAGAGCGTGAGCCGTTTGAAACGCAAGCACAACTCGCCAAGGACAAGTACAACCAGGACCTCAGCGAATACAAGAAGACCGACGAATACAAGCAGTACATGGTGTACCTGCAGGAATTCAAGGCTAAGCATAGCGGCAACCAGACGCAAGGTGTGTCTTATTTCTTCCCCGCAAACGGTATGCCTCGACCTTGAAAAAAAACAAGACGCAGAAAAAAAAAAAACAGTGATTGTGGTTGTTTCCTCGTTACTTTTGTTTCGATGAAAAATACCCATTCTATTTGAAATGGAATACTATTTTGTTGTCTCTCTGCGAGAGGAGGAGCAGAAGAAGCCCTTCTTATCCTCCTCCTTGGCCTCTACCAAAAGAAAAATATCTGCTGTTGTTTTTGCTTGCTTGTTTTCATCTGCTTGCTCTTTTTATTCGGGTTTGCATCTATCTAACGCTGTGTGTCTTCCTCTTGGTTTCTAGATAAGGACGCCTTTAAGCGCATCAAACTTGCCGATTTCAGCACCTCGTCCACGTCAACGCTCGACACAAGCTCAGCCTCGCCCCCGGCAGCACACCACCGCGACCACCGCGATCACGACCGCAGCCAGAACAAACGCCGCAACAAGCGTAAAAGCGAGGGGATGGACGGCCACGGCTCACGGAGCGGCAGCGAAAGCCCGCGCGACAACGACGGCCATCACGTCAGCCGGAAACGTCGCCTCGGATCAACTGCCTCCGGCTCGGATTCGCACTACTCGGCCTCACCCACGCCTGGACTGATGAACTCCCCCACGACGCTCAGCCACCAACCGGCCGATAGCAAGCAGAACGACGCTGCGCACTCGTACCACTCACCACCATCACGCCCGACCAGCTTGAGTCCCCACGTCCACGCGACCTCCGTGCTCCCGCCGAACCACGGCCAGTCGACGTCGATCCGCCGCAGCGAAAGTGGTGGCAGCGCCCAGATGAGCCTACCTTCCCTGTCGCACATGTTCCATGACGACAGACATCCGCACTCGCCGACCATCGGTGGCTCGTTGCCCGGCCCAAAAGCGGACGCCGGAAGCAACAGCAACGCGACATCGGGCGGTGCTAGCCCCGGCTTGCCTCCGCACAGCAACAGCATGGTGACGAGCAGCAGCAGCGCTAGCAACGCGAGCAACGCCAGCAACGGATCGGCCGCTTCCTACTCGACGGCCAACAGCAGCGGCAGCGGCAGCTACCCACGCACACCGCTCGACGGGTCGATGCCCATCCACGCGCTTCTCTCCGGTACCAGCAAGCCACTGTCCCCGACGTCGCCGCACTCGTCGTCTGCGTCCCCCCATTCTGCGTCGATTCCCCCGCATCCGCAGCCGTACCCGCACGCCGGAATGCAGCAACCGCCCCAGCACCCACCGCATTACCCCCCGCAGCACCAGCCTCAACAGCCGTACCCGCCGCACCAGCACGCGCACGCGCACCACGGACCGCAGCAGGGCCCTTCCCCCTACCACCACGTGGTGTCGCCCAAGCACTCGCCCCCGCCTCCCGCATCGTGGTCCTACCCGCACGCGCAGTCGCCGGTGGAGCACCCGCCCATGTACAAGGACCACGGTGTCGGCAGCGTGATCCGCCAGTCGGCCGGTGCACCGTACCATTTCCAGTCGTAGTGCAGGTCTTTTCTCTCCATATTTTTTTCCTTTTCTTCTTGTTTCAAATATTCTGTATACGAACGACACGCTTTCTTTTTCCTACCTTCTGTTCACGGCCTCGGACAACGGCTTCTCATAAACAGAACTGGGTTTCTGTTTTTTTCTTTGCTTCGCTTCTTTTCACTGCATGGAACTGTCGTGTTTCTTCGACTTCCACTGTTGTTGTTTTTTTCTCTTTTTTTTTCTTTCTTTGGCACACGCTTCAAACTAAATGTAACGAATTTCGGCAAAAAAGGGACCGGGAACGGAGCATCAAGGTTCATTTTTTTAGTTATTCGGCTATGGGGGGTTATGGCAAACAAAAGGCATAGGGCAACCATCATGTACATCTTCATGAGCACACAGCATCATTCATGTTCATCTAGGGAAGGTAGAGATAACTTCGGAGGACCTTGTACAAAGCAAGGCTGGGAATCGAGATACCCACTCCAATATATTGCATTCATGCAGATAACTTTTCTCGTATCTTTCATCGGCACAGCTGCCTATTCATGGCATGTGTGTAATTAATTCGGCTGTGATAATCATGAAGAACATAACTCCATTTAAATTAAAACGAGTAAGCTGTTATCTCTTCTATTTCAATTTTGGCACGATTGTCATCAACGTCATAAAATCCTGTATCCTTACGGTTCACTTTCGAAAGCGTAAAGGTTAAATTTGTATTTATGTCCTGTTTACATGAGAGATGATTAATATATGTATGAAATCCGACGTGAAGATGGATAAAAATGAAATTAATCACGAAATGGATTTTCTTTTCTTTGTTTTGTTTTGTTTTGATTTTTGATTTTTGATTTTTTTTTGATTTAAACATATTTCGAAAAATATAAAAAATCAACTGAATTTTCAAGACTATGAAAAGAAAAGAAATCGGCATCTTCAATAGGAATAAAATAAAACAAGCCTCACAAATAATTTCATCACGACCATCTTGATGACATACACCTGAAATAACCGCACGCAGCCACGGCCCCTTGAATCACGCCTGTCGAGGTAACTTCCACTCGCAAAGCATCCCCTTGGCGTACTGTCGCCTTCTTTCTTCTCGCCTATGGTTTTTCTCTTCATGTCAAGCTCTATTATCACTACTGACATGGGCGGTTGCGTGTCTTCCACGTTTCTTGATCAATGTCAACGGTGCAGTGCCTTCATACATTCCTCTTTGGTGTCGCTCCCCTGCCATTCCAGAATACCGCCTACCACGTTTTCGAGATGGCGGCGGGGGCACTTTACGGGAACCAAACGTTTAAAACGTCTTTTCAGATCGGTTTGTAGGCGTTGTTGCACACCGCGTAACACAGAACATGTCAATCGGGTAGAGTTGCTGGCTGTGCTACGAGGAGGCCGTTTTAGAGCACCGTTTGAAATTTGCTTGAATGTTTCTTTTCTCTCCCTTTCAACGGCGTGTTTGTTTGTCATTGTGTGGGGTTTGATTCGAAGACGATCGAGTTTATTCAACTCTAAGGTGAGATGTCGAGTCTACAAGTACGACGTATTTGCTTGCCCCCCTCGCGGACTGGCCCGTTCGAGAGAGGAGAAGCAAAACAAAGAAAATGGTTCGGGGTCGAAGCGAAAAGCGACCCCACTCGACGTCGGCGCGTCACCGTCAGACCCTTCAGCTCTCCTCGGGACCAAGAGACTCGACCCCAGCTGAACCACCCTCTTTTTCGGCGCTAGGCCGTTTGGCCACTCCACTCCAATGTAAACAAAACCCCAAAACCAAAACCAACAGTGGACTAAGAGGACTAAGAAGTTCACCGGCGGGCGGTTTGGACAGCATTTTGGTGAGCGTTTCGGCGGCTGTTCCCTGCCCCTAGCGCGTAGACTTGTTACGAGTAGGGCGGTTTGGCGTGTTTATTTCACGACGTGCCGTGCTTTTGGTGTTTTGATGCGGTTTTCGTGGTGTCAAACACGGCCATGTTCATGTGCCTGTAGTGTAGCTGCATCACGATATAGTCGCTGCAGTCAAGAGGTGCAGGCGGGCAATGGAAGGGAAGAACACAGCTTTCCGGCGCATGTATCAGGGCACAGAATAGTGCCAAAAAGCGTTTTTAACATAAGTACGTACGAAGTACTCCGTACGAGGTAAAACATCTCACATCATCGCGTCGAACGCAGAGCCGCAACATCCTGCCTTACAGCTCAGCGTTACAACGAGCCAGCTCTCTTCCCTGGAACACGCGATTCCGTCTCTTCTTTTCTGCCACAAACCACCCCCTGTAGCCACCAAAGCACAACAACCCACTGTCCCCTGCTCTTTCATCAGCTGTCCAGTGATACTCCTTCTCGAGGTAGCTTTCCCACCTCTTGCATCCTTCCACCCCTGGCTAATTTGGGCCGGAGGATTTGGTGACGAGGTTGCGCTTTCGTCTCTTGCTTTCCTCAGCCCGACATTGAACAAAACCGACTCTGGAAAGAGAGAACAAAACAACTACGAGTGGCTGCCTCTGATTTGCTCATCTCTCTTCGGTGTTCTCCCTCACCGTACCATCGTACTTTCGTAAACGCAACGCACGCAATCCTGCAATCGGCAGCAAAAAAGGCAGCAGCCGTCGACCGAATCGACACTCGTCGACACGTGTGGAGGCATGTGATTTGCTGGCAGCAGGTGTTGATGTGTGTGTGGAGTTCGTGTCTTGAGGCCTGCCGCGCCTGCCCAGCAAGCCCAGCAGCTCCTTCCTTCCTTTCCCCGAGCGCCCACCACACCCTCTTTCGTCTCTTCCCTCCACCGCCCACCCCTGCTCGCATCGATTTCCCAGCCACCGCTTTTCTTGTCCTTTTCCCTCTCTTTTTCGCCTCCCGCACTCTTCTCTCTTTTCCTTCTCGGCTACCACACACACCTCACTGTGGAACCCTGGAGGCCTGACCCGTTTTGTCTCTCTGTTTCTCCTCTCCCTCTCCTCCTCACCCATGTGGAGGTAAGTCACCAAAGTGGACTCGTTTTTGCGGCAGTCTACCGCCCTGTGACTGTGGGTTTTGTTCTTTTGTTTTGGTTTGTTATGATTTTTCCTCTTTGATCCACTGCCAGCAGCCGCCTAATTTTATTTGCGGGCAGTCCACAGCACAGGTTCAGGCTCTCTGTTGTTATTGTCAGCTGGGTTATGCTCTCTTATTTTCATCCCGACTTTCCCTTTTCCCTCCACCACCACCACGTCAACCCCCATACACGATAACAGACCTTTCTTAAGGCTGGCTCGATTTTACGATTGCGATCCGAACATTGAACATCGACGACCTCGACACTTCGACAACGACTTTGCATACACTCTCAACCTCTCCATTCCGCACCTCAACCCGAATGATACCCAACTGATCGACCTGCCCACACCACCAAACCACCCCATCCCCGAATCCCCTCCCGTTTTGCATTCCAGTCGCTAGACGGCAGCAGCCGCTGTCGCGCCAGCAAAGACTGTGCAAGCACACCCCTCCATTCTTCGATATCGACTAGACTCCAGCATACCGGCACCATGCCGCACGAAGGCCGTCGTCGGAGCCCGGAGAGTGTGCGGCGGCGTCGCAAGGAACGGCGCCGGTCCGTGGACGGCGCGTCCGACGGCGCGGACACGCACTCACGCGCTGGCGACTCGACCCGGTCGGGCGGTCACCACCGTTCCTCACGCCACTCGACGACCTCTACATCCGCTCGATCAACAGCAGCACCCATTGCAACCATCCCACGCGTGCCGACACCGACACGCTCGCGCGGCGAAGCTGCTAGCTACTACGACACGAACAACACGTTTACCAACCCGGCCGCCTTCCGCCCGACAGGCCCCATCTCGAGCGTAGCACCCGGTGTTGGTCTGGCCGCTGCTGCCGCCACGGGCGCCGCCGCCGCGTCCCACTTGTATCAACAACATCAAACTCAAAATCAGCAACAACAACAACCGCACACGCCCACGCACAACCGCGACCGGGATCCGCGCCGCCACCGCCGTGCTGGGTCGGCGTCGTCAGGCGACTCGTCCGCGTCGTCCACGTCCGACTCGCTGCTCAACATCTCGGCGCCGCGGTCGCACGTCCAGGGCATCATCTCCTTCTTCCGGCGTAGCAGCACCGGTGGATCGCCCACGCGCCAGCAGCACCGCGCGTCGTCGGGTCACCGTAAGAAGAAGAAGCGGTTCCTGCGCTTCAACAACTCGAGCTCCTCGTCTGTGGACGACGGCCTGTTTTACGGCCGCGGCTACATTTCGCGCTCGCGCGTGCAGCTGGCGCGCGACGAGACGGGTGGCAGTTACAGCCAGGGCCATGGCCAAAGCTACGACCAGGGTTACAGTCAGGGCCACAGCCATGGCCATGGCGCGGCTGCTGCTGCTGCTGCCGTTGCTGGTGTGGCCGGCGTCGCGGGCGTGGCAGCCGTGACCGACCACCTGGCCTACGGCGGCCCATCGTCTTCGTCGCACCCGCAGCGGGGCACCGACGACGACGAAGAGATCCTGCGCATCGGCCGCGAGCTCGCCCAGCTGGCCCACGAGGAGAACCGCCGCGACCTGGCACGCGTGGGCCGGCGCGCGCCCACCCAAATCGCCGCTGCCACCGTCGCCCTCCAGCGCTTCCGCCAGCAGCGCCACAGCCAGGCCGACAGCCGTGACGACTACGGCGGCCGCGGCGCGGCCTTTTCGCGTCCCAACCACGGCAGCGGTGGCCACGGCGACTTGCCGACATCGCCCGACGACTCCGAGTGGGAGTCCGCCTCAGAAGACGGCCACTCGGACGACGACTCCTTTGCCAGCAGCAGCGACGGCGACTTGGGCCTGGCCTACGGCTCGAACCACAACCTGCCGCAGCACAGTACCGGCAGGCCGTCCCAGTCCCACTCGCAGTCCTACTCAGCTTCCCGGCCGGGCGCATCGCACACTGCTTCGGGTGTTGGCGCAGCGGCTCTCGGCATGGCGGCTGGTGCAGCTTTGGCTGGCGCTGCAGTTGCAGGTAGCCATGGTACTGCTGCTGCCGGCCGCGACTCGGTGCATTCGTCGCCCACTAGCAACCGCTTCAACAACATCCGGCGCCAGTCCTCGATCGTCGACCCGGCCCTCTTTGGCCCGCAAAACTCGCTGCGCGGTCATGTCACGAGTCCCTGTGGGTTTGACGAGCGTCCTGGACGTCCTGGCCGGACGGCGTCTGGCCCCGTCGGTGTCCCAGTCGGCGTCGTCGGCCCCGACGTCCGCCCGCCCAGCCAGTCCGACTCGCGCACGGCCAACAACAGCCACCGTCACCGCATGGCCGGCGCCGGTGCCGCGGCCGTCGCGGCCGGTGTGCTGGCGTCGTCGGTGGCTACAGCTCACTCGTCTTCGTCTGCTCCCACGACGCCTCGCCGCTACCAGCAACAGCCGCAAGGACCTGTGGAAATTCAAACGCCCAAGCCCGTGGCGCCCGTCAGCAGCCGTGTCTTTGACGACGACGTGATTATGGCATCGGAAGACCACAACCGGAACCGGGAGAAAGAGCGCGAACGTGAACGGGAGCGTGAACGGCTCGAACGCGAGAGAGAACGCGAGCGTCGCGAGCGTCGTGATCGTCGTGAACAGGAGAAGCCCAGCAGCACAATCGACTTGCGCACGAGTGAGCGGCCGACCGAGCGCCCTCACGAACGCACATCGTCCCCCCTGGTCGCCGCGGCCGTCGGCGGCGTTGCGGGTGCTGTCCTGGCCGATGTTGTCCGCTCCAAGGACAAGGACCGCAAGGATGACCGCAAAGAGAGCGGTAAAGACGACCGCAGAGACGACCGTGACAGCAAGAGCAGCAAGAACGACGAATACGACACGCGCCGTGATTCTCGTCGCGCTGAACGCCGCAAGGAAGACCAGGAAGAGCGCTTCCGCCGTGCCGAACGCTACTACCGCGCCCAGGAAGAGGCTGCGCGTCTGAAGCGGGAAGGCACTGTCGAAGTGCAAGCCGACGACAGAAAGGCCGACGACAAGACCAAGGATGCCAAAGTGTCACCAGCTGTTGCAGCTGCAGCTGCCGTGGCTGTGTCCACGGCTGCCGCCGCTGTCCTTGCCGAGAAGCGCAAGCGCGACGAGCAGGACCGGCTGGCCAAGCTGCTGCGTGAGGCCGACGAGGCCGAAGAGGCCGAGCGCACGCTGGCCAAGCTGCGGTCCGACCAGGAGCACGCCTGGCAGGAGAAGCAGAAGCAGCGTGACGCGCCCGGTGGCGTGCGCTCGCCCTCGCGCGAACGCTTCCACGTCTTCCCCGACGGTGGCGACGTCATTTTTTATGATGGCAAGGTCGAGCGCTACATTCCCGACCCGTCTGTTGACGGCAAGGGCAAGGGGAAGGCAGACGACAAGGACGACGCGGCTGTGTCCAAGTCGACATCTGCCGTTGACCCCTTCCAGTACCAGGTCGCCCAGGACGCCTTCCCCACGCCTTTGTACGCCAACACGCCCGTGATGCGCCCCATGACGCCCAACGTTGTCACTGTCGACGACGGCCCGTCGTGGGCCATCGAGGCGCCGGCCACCCCTATCACTTCGGCCACTCCTATCAATGATGCAGCTGCTGCCGCCCCATCTTCCTCCGCCGCCTCGCCGGGCGCCGAACGGGACCGCCAGCGTGAACTGGAGCGCCAGCGCGAGTGGCTGGTCCGCCGCGAGACCGATCGCGAGCGCGAACGTTCCCAGCGCGACCGCGACCAACAGCGCCGCAGCGGCAGCCTCGAGCGCGAGCAGCACGAGGCCGAGGCCATCCTCGAGCGCACCAGCCACTCCACCGCGCCCATTGACAAGTCCGCCATGACCGCCGCCGAGGCCGTCATCATGATGGAGGAGAACCAGTACAAGAACGAGGCGCCCCGCGGCCGCAGCCCGGGGCGTCGTGAACCGCGCGACGAAAAGGGCCGCACCGACCGTGACATCCGCGAAGACGCCGACCGCTACTACCGCAAGACGGCCATTGCGCGCCGCATCGCCGAGGACCAGATCCGCTCGCGCAGTGCCTCGCCTGCCGAGTCGGTCGTGGAGAAGTATGCAAGTCGGAGTGCTAGCCGGAATGCCAGCCGGAACGCCAGTCGGGAGCCGGACCACAGCAAGGAAGGCCATGCCGAAAATGATGGCGGCGCTGCCGCCGACCGCTCTAGCAGCCGCGGTTCGGACAAGAACTCGCGCGGCACCGTGTCCCACAGCAACAGCGACGAACCGCCCGTCATCATCCGCATCGTCACGCCGCCCGAGATGGAGCGCCGGCCCGAGAAGAGCAGGTACGAAGGGCCCGACGCCGATGTCCGCATCGACAACAAGATCTATCCCAGCGAGCTGGACAAGTACCTTTTGCGGTCCTCGGAGCGCAGGTCGGCCGTCCATGGCACCGGCGAACGCGACGGCCAGCGCGGCCGCCGTCGCTCCTTGACGATGCCCGTGTTCGTCTCGCGTGACCCGTCCTGCGAGCGCGAGCGCCCGCTGCTCAACCTGGTCATGCCCACGCCCGTGCCCTCGCCGACGCCCGAGAAGCAGGTTGCGAAGCTGGAGCGGGCGGCGCAAGAGGCGGAGGAGGTGCGCAAGAACCAGAGTCGGGGTGTGCCCAAGACGGCAAAGGTGGTGGACGCTTCGGAGATTGACGCCAACATTGTCACCGTCGAACCCGAGATTATTACGGTCGGCCCGCCCGACGACTTTGACGACGACGTGGCCCCGCCCAAGCCGCCGCCGCCGCCGACCTACACCGGCCCGACCAGGGAGGTGAAGGAGAAGACGGTCGAGACGAAGGCGGTCGAGGACACGCCGGTTGAAGACAAGTCTGAAGGATCTCCCGTCCCCGTCGCGCAATCTCGCTTCCCGGGCGCTAAGCGGACGAGCACCGCGCCGCTGCGCAAGTCGGGCTGGGCCGCCATCATTGGCGCTATGGCCGGCACGGCTGCTGGTGCAGTGGCCGGGTCCGTGACGTCGGACACGTCGTCCAAAAACGCCGACAAGGACGAGAAGGATGTCAGCAGCACGAAAGACAAGGACATCAGGGACAAGCCTGAAGAGACGGCGGCCGAACACATGGCCGGTGGCTTCCCCGAGGACGAGGACGAGTCAAAAAACGGCAAGGGCAAAGAGGTAGCTGAAGAGGAGCTCCCTCGGCGCCCCAGCCATGACGATGTCGTCCCAACCACAATTTCGGCCTCGGCCTCTCCGCCCCCGAGCCGTCACAGCCGTGACCAGTCTGGTCGGTCCGACCCTTCTGACCGTCACAGCCCTGATCACTACTTTAGTGACAAGAACAAGACCTCGCCCAACGGCGCCTACGGCGACGATCTCGAGTTCGCCGCCATTGTGTCCGCCGGCATGCCCGCCTCGGGCTTTGACGCTGACATTGTCGTGCAGGACCCGAGCTACTGGCAGCGGTCGTCGCCGCCAGGCGCGCAGGGGCATGATTCCGATGACTCCGGCGCTGGCTCGTCGTCGTCCCGCGAGATCGTTTCCGAGACCGCCCTCGGCGACGCGCCCGCCGTGACCGTGCGCAGCGGCCACCGCAGCAAGAAAGCCAAGCAGCGAGAGCTCGAGCGTGAGCGCGAGCTGGAGCGGGAGCGGCAAGAAGAGCGCGAGCGTGAACATGAGCGTGAGCGAGAACTGGAACGCGAGCGCAAGCAAGAGGAAGAGGAGAAGAGAAAGAAGGAGGAAGAGGAGGAGAAGACCCGCGCTGCTGCTACTGCCGCCCCCGCTGACGACTGGTCGGCCGATTACTACACGCCGACCAAGAAGAAGGGCAAGGGCAAGAAGAACCGGATGTCGTCTTCCTATGCGGAGGAGGAACGCGACCGTGAGGTGCCCGCAATTGTCCCCGAGGTTGTCCCTGAACCCGTTGTTGAGCCTGTCGAGCCTATCGAGCGCGCCAAGGAGACCTTTGCCGACGTCGCCGAAGCCGCCGACAACGCCAAAGACGACAACAACGACGACTGGCCCTCCGACTACACGACCAAGTCCCGTAAAAAGTCCAAGAAGGACAAGCGCAAGCAGAAGAAGGCGGCCGAGGACGACGCGCCGTCTAGCAGCCTGTCGCGGTCGGAAGCCAGTGAGACGACGGCCGCGACCACGTATCGCGAGGATGACGTTGACGTGGATGTGGAGGATACATACACGACGACCCCTAACACCCACACTACCAAGTCCGTCTGGGACGAAGACGATCCACCGCCCGACCGCGACCGAAAACGAAAAGGCAAAAAGGGCAAGGCCGCCAAGGGGAAGAATGGTGTTGACAACATCATCGCCACCCACGACTCGGACGACCAGTCTTTTTTAGCTAATGCCGGCACCCTTGGCGCGGGTGTCGGACTTGCGGGAGCAGCCGCCGCTGTCGCTGCTGTAGCCGTTGCGGCTGCTAGCGCTGGCGTGGCCGGCCCTTCCCGCACAAAAGCCGCCGATGCTTCTTCCGACGAGAAGGAGCCTGCCGCCGACCACCCTCGTGGGCTGGAGACCGAGGGGGAGGACGTTGTGGTCGCGGAGCGTCCACAACAAGATGAACAACAACAACAAGAACAACACGAATTGCAACAACAAGATGGACCGCAGGAACAGAAGAAAGACCTGCTCGAAGGCCTTGTCTCCCCCGGCAACCGCTCGCGCGCCCCATCCGACGCAGCGTCGGCTGCACCCTCGGCGGCTCCCTCCGATGCCGTCATCGACCCCGAGATCGTCGCGCGGCAGATCCGGCCGGCAATCGATCCGCACTTTGGCGACCTGCTGCCACTCCCACCGCCGCCCAGCGAGCCGGGCTCGCCGAAGAGCATCATGTCGGAACTCGACGACGACTTTGACTTCCCCGACCTGCCCGACAGCCGCCCCGAGACGCCGCCCGAGCACGAGCGCGAGAGCCACCTCCGCGAGCAGCAACTGGCCCTGGCGGCCGCACAGCGCCGGCGCTCCGAGACGCCCGTCAAGATCAAGTCGTCGACGGCTAGTCCCACGGCCGTGCCCATTCAATGGCTGATGCAGCGCTCCGGCTCGCCGTCCGCCATCGCCGGTAGCCCCCGCGCGTACAAGCAGCCGCCGCCGTCCGCGGCGTCGCAGCAGCAGCAGCAGCAGACACAGCCGTCGGCCATGTCTCAGTCGGCCATGTCTGGGTCGCCCATGCAGTCTCCTACGACAACTGGGACTGGTGTGACAACCGGCACTGTCTCTACCGCTGCTCCCACCTCGGCTGGCCCAGTCGCTGGTACCACCGCTACTGGTTCGGCCTCGGCGTCTGGCTCGCCAGTCACCACACCCAGCTCGCGCGAGGCGCAGGCCGTGCTGGACTTCTTTTCGACACCGACCAAGCGCGCCTCGCGGCCGCAGTCGTGGGACAGCACGCGCGACCTCAAGCCGCTCAAGCTGCTGATGCAGCACCACCAGCGCTCGGGCAGCCAGCTGTCCGACGTCGAGGGTGCTACATCTACGAGCCAGGCCAGTAGCAGCAACCCTAGCGCACTCTCGACACCCATCCGCCGCGGCTTTGTCACGGGCGGCCTGGCCGGCACCAATGCGGGCGGCGAAGCGTCCCCGCTGCGCGAAGCCCTGGCGCGCGCGTCCATGGTCAACAGCGAAAAGCACGCGCAGAACCGCCGCAGCCTGCCGAGTCCCAACGCTCTCGCCCTCGAGCTCGACTCGTATACCGCCGCCCAGGCAGCCGCCGCCGCCGCCGCGATTGCCGGCTCGGGCTCCAAGTCGGCCGCCACGAGCCCCGACAAGGAGTGCAGCGAAGAGGATGTGATGGATATCTCTGGCATAACCACGACACCCCCCAAGTCGCAGTCAACACGTCCGTCCATGGACATTCTCCGCAGCGATATTCTGGCAGCTAGGGAAGAGTTTACGTCTACGTTTACAGAACAGGCCAAAGGCAAGGAGAAGGAGGTCGAGACGGATGAGGAGGCGGACTCTTTGAAAGCAGTTGACGAGGCTCCTGCTGCTACGCCTGCTTCTATGTTGACTGGCGGCTTCGCGTCCCGTCTCGGCTCCGTCTTTTCTTCCTTTGTCCGCCGCAGCCGCAGCGAGGACAAGAAGCCCGAACCGATGCCCGAGCCCATCAAGGAGAAGGAGACGGAGGCGGAGAAAGCAAAGGAGGTGGTTGCCCCGTCTGAGCCGTCCATCGAGGTTAGCGGCGCCGACCTCGACCGCTTCTTTGACGACGTCGTGTACGACGAGCCTGCTGGTGTCGTTCCACCGGCCGTGCTGCCCGCCCTGTCGACTGAGACGACTGTCGCCGAGGATGCCAGCCGCGACGTTCCGCTGCCCAGCGTTGAGCCTACAGCCGAGCCGCCCCCTGTCTTTGACGAGCCCGTCTACACTGCTAGCTCCAAGAAGCAGAAAAAGACCAAGAAGGGCAAGAGAGGCAGCCGCGCCAAGACCGAGGAGGAGGTCGAGGTCGGAGAGGTTCAGGAGAGCGAGAATGTATCGCCCCGCGATCCCAGCCCGCAGCCCATGCTCACGGACACGCCCCTCGTCGAAGAGCCCGAGACCATGGACACATTTGCGCCTGTCTCATTCAAGAAAGACCGCAAGAAGAAGGGCAAAAAGAGCCGGTCCGCGACGGCCGACTTTACCGAAGACGATGAGGCGGCCATCACGCAAGTTGAACCTCCCACTGCGACTGCCGACGAGGAGCAGCCCACTACGGCACACGACGACGACTTTTCCTGGGCATCCTGGACCAAGACCAAGAAGTCGAGCGGCAAAAAGGGCAAGGGCAAGTCGGTCGACGTCTCTCCTACTGATTCCGACCGCGACCTCGACCGCGACATCTCGGTCCTGCCAGTCGCAGTCGCTGCCACAGCCGGAGCTACGGCGGCGGTAGCGGCTGCCGAGCTCTGGAAGAGCAAAGACGAGCCGAAAGAGCTCGACGAGACTAGCGAGTCCAAGGAGTCCACTTGGCTGCATGGCAGTACCCGCGCGCCCCACACAAGCAACAAGGACCAAGTGGAGGCGCCCAGCCTGGGCGGCCTAGTTGGCAGCGGTGAGGACGACAACAACAAGCCCAGCGTGGTTGACAGCACTTTTGACAGCACCCCTGGCGACGTCGCAGCCGCCGACGAGAACCTGGCCTTGCTGCCCGACAACAATGACACTCTTCCCCTCGCCCCGGCTGTGACCAATGAGAAGGACCAGGCGGGGTCTTCCTGGGACGAGCCGTCCAATCACGACGAGGCGGGCCGGCCCACTGCGGAGATCGAGACGAAGACGAAGGAGCTCACACACGAGAAGGCTCCCAGCGGTGACGATGACAACAACAAATTCGTCGACTCTGACAAACTCGACGCACACGACAACGCGCCTTCTCCACACCGACTGGCCCGTCCCCACGCGGTGGAGGAGGAAGACCTCAAAGAGGAGCAGCACCAAGACCAAGAACCGACCCTGCATGCAAGCTCTGACGATGTCGGCGCCACCGCTCGAGACCCTGCCCTCGCAGGCCTCGATGACAAAGAAACCTCTGTCCAAGAGACCGCTCTTGAAGCGACCGCGGGGCCTGCTTCGGACCGCAGCTTGGAAGAGCAATCTCGTGAGAAAGACATCGACGACACAACCAACAACACGATGGACGACACCGATGACGTCGTCCGCCCCGCCAAGGGCAAGAAACTCACCAAGAAGCAGCAGCGCAAACTGGCTGCCGCGGCTCTCGCTGCCGCTGCTGTCAGCGCCGAGGAGGGCATCAAAACGGAAGCAGCAGCCGTCGACGACACCACTGCGGAGATCCGCCCGGCTGATCAGCCTGCGGCAGAGACAGCCGCCACACTGGCCGACCTGGACGCCGACCGCAGCGCGGACAAGGCCGTCGACGATGACGCGCCGTTCGAAGAAGACCTCGGCGCCCAACAACCACAAGACGTCCGAGAAACTGGCGACAGCTTTGCAGCAGCTGACACTGACGTCGGCAGCGCCGACCTGACCGTCACTCCAACTGCGGACGAAAACGACGAGTGGTCGGCGATGACAACTAAGAAGACCAAAAAGGGCAAAAAGGGAAAGAAGGGCAAGGCTGTCGAGGCAGAGCCTGAGGTTGCCCAGCCTGAGGTGGTCGAGCCTGAGGTGGTCGAACCCGTCCAGTCTGAGCCCATCACAGACGACCAACCCGAGGTTTTCGAGACCGACCGCGCTGTCGAGTCTTCTGCCCCTGCTGTGCCCGAGTCTGTCGACCCTGCTCGCACCGAAGCTACCCCTGCCGACGACGACTTTGCACCGGTCGGCGGCCTCAAGAAAAAGGACAAGAAGGGCAAGAAGCGCAAGGATTCGCACGTGACCTTTGCCCTGGACGACGAGCCGGCTGTTGAGGTAGTTGAGGCGGCAGTCATGCCTGCTGTTGAGCCGGCCGTTGAGCCCACTGTCGAGGCCGACGCCGAGACGACAGAAGAGATTGCCGCCGAGGACCTCCCTGTCCCGCCGCCATCCGAGCCGGAACCGACACCCGCAGCCACTACCAAGAATGCCAAAAAGGCAAAGAAGGCTAAGTCCTGGTTCTCGTGGGGCAGCTCAGACGACACGCCGGAAGAGACGGAGGAAGAGGCGACAGTCGAGACACCTGCTGAGGCACCTGTCGAGTCACCTGTCGAGTCACCAGCCGAGGAGACTCCTGCTGCCCCCGCAAAGACCATCCCGGAAGAACACCAAGAAGATCTGAGCCGCGGTCTTCCTCCCACTGAAGAGCATGCTCAGCCACAAGAATCATTTGAGCCGACTGTCGAGCCGACCGAGCCTGCCGTCGAGGACACGCCCGCCGAGCCTGCCAACATCGACGACGGCGAGCCCTACTCGGTCAACCTCAAAAAGTCCAAGAAGCACAAGGGCAAGAAGGACGCGCTCTTTGATTTTGACAGCAGCACGCCTGAAGAGTCGGTGACGCCGCCTGTTGAGGAGCCCGAGCAGCCTGCTGATCAGGACCTCTCTGTGTCAACTCCCGCCGTCGTGGATGAGCAGCCCGCTCCCGCTGCCGATGACACCGAGTCCTTCTTCGCCCCCGTCAGCCTCAGAAAGGCCAAGGGAAAAAAGGGCCGCAAGTCCGTCTCGTTCCAAACCGACCTCGACGAGCCACTCGCCTCAGAATCGCGTGATGTTGTCGAGACCGAGCCTGAGGCTGTTGCCGCGGGGGACCCGCCGTCGGAGACCACGCCTGACGCCATGCCCGCTCAAGAACAGGACGACACCTGGACATCGTCTGCCCCTTCGCTCAAAAAGTCCAAGAAGGGCAAGAAGAACAGAACGGGTTCGGCCTTCGTTTCGGATCGGGACACGCCGGAGATTCAAGCACCAGAGGAGCAGCCCGTGGAACAGCCGGTCGAGGCTGCCCCTGTTGATAAGGAGGAGGAAGTGGCGCTAGCCGCAGTTGACGACACTGTGACTGCCACCGATCCTGCGCCAACTCTTGATGAAGCTGTTCTCGACGAACCCGCTGCCGAGGCCATCGAGCCCAGAGAAGTCACTGAGGACCTTCCTGCTGCCACCGAGACAACGCAAGAGCCTGAGGAAGAACCGACTGAACTCTTTGAAGCCGCTGATGTTCTCCAACCCGAGACTGTGCCCGAAACGGCCGAACCTGAGCCTGTCCTAGAGCCTGTGCAAGAGCCGGCTGCCATCGAGGAGCCTGATTTCAAGCCGACCGGCAAAAAGTCCAAGAAGAAGAAGGGCCGTCGCGAAGTTCTTACCTGGGACGAGCCTGAACCGGAGTCAACCACTTCTGCTGCTGAAGAGCCGGTCGTCGAGGTGCCCAAGGACGACCTGCCCGAGGAGACACAGCCAACCAGCATCGCCGTGGAGGAGCCCGAGCAGCGCGAGACCACCGTGCCTGCTGCTGGTCCGGATGCGTGGGACGAGCAGGCCGCAGACGTCGATCCTGTCTTAAAGGAGGTTGATTACACTGCTCCTGTCGACCAGCCCTCCACAGTCGAGGAGATTCAAGCCGTCAAGGCCCCTGTCGATGCCCTTGTCGAGGAGGCATCCGTAGAGGGCATTTCCACTAAGGACGTCGAGCAGCCAGAAGACGACCTCTTTGCTCCCGCACCCACCCGCAAGCAGTCCAAGAAAGACAAGAAGGCCACCAAGAAGAAGAAGCAGATGGCTTGGGACGACTTTGAGGAGGCGCCCGAGACGCCGGCGACGCCCACCGACGCCCCTGCCGATTCCATTGAGACCATTCCCGAGGCCGATCCCGCCTCTGAGCCTGCGACTGAGCCCGTCACCGAAGAGACCATCGCCGAGGAGCCGCCAACCACAGAGACTCCTGTCGACGATCCCACTGCTCTACCACAGCTTGACGAACCCGCTGCTGAGCCCGCCGCCGAGCTTGCTGCCGAAGAGTCTGTTGACTTTGATCCTGTGTCCAGCAAGAAGTCAAAGAAGGACAAGAAGGACAAGAAGTCGAAGAAGAAGGCACAGGCTTGGACCGACTTTGAGGAGACTCCTGCCCCTTCAGAGTCTGCCGACACAGTTGAGACCGCTGCCGACTCTGCCGCCCCTGTCGAGCATGTCCAGCCTGTCGAGGCCATCGATGCCGCAGAGTCTACCGCTCCTGTTGACCCCGTTGAGGCCACTCCCGAGATCTCTGCCGACCGCGAAATCACAGAACTGGCAGAAGATTTCGTGCCTCAGCCCAGTGAGCCTGTCGACGAGCCTCTTTATTTTGCACCTGTTTCTCGCAAATCAAAGAAGGACAAGAAAAAGAAGATGGCCCAAGCTTGGACTGACTTCGAGGAGACTGCGACGCCATCAGAGTCTGCGACTGAATCTGCCACGCCTGCTGAAGTCGGCACCCCCGTCGAGGCCGTTGAGCCTGCTCCGGAAGCCGCTGGCGACCGCGAAATTCTGGAGACGGCAGATGAGCCTTCAACGTCTGTCGTTGAGCCTGTCGTTGAGCCCGCAACTGAGCCTGTCACCGAACCCGCCAGTGAGGCTGCTGAAGAGCCCGTGGACTTCGCGCCCGTCTCTCGCAAACTGTCAAAAAAGGACAAGAAGAAGAAGGCGCAAGCCTGGTCCGATTTTGAAGAGACGGCGACGCCGCCAGCTGAGCCCGAATCTGTTCCTTCCACAGAGACTGAGGTTGTCGAGTCTGCCGAGCCTGCCGAGCCTGCCGAGCCTACCCCTGAAGTTCCTGGTGACCGTGAAATCCTAGAGGTGGTAGATGAACCCGCAGCCGAGCCTGCTACTGGACTAACCGCCGAGCCCGCCACTGGGTCTGTCGCCGAGCCTGCAGAGGAACCAGTCGACTTCGCTCCCGTCTCAGGAAAGAAATCCAAAAAGGACAAGAAGAAGAAGAAGGCCCAGGCCTGGTCTGATTTTGAGGAGCCGGCGCCCGAGCCTGCCGCGGAATCCTCCACAGTCACTGAGCCAGAAGTCGTCGTGCCCGCCGAACCTTTCGAGTCCATTCCCGAGGACTCTGGTGACCGCGAGGTGACAGATGCTCCAGTAGAATCCTCCGAGCCTACCACCGCTGAGCCCGTCAAGGAAGCCCCCGACTTTGCACCTGTTTTGCAGAAGCAGTCCAAGAAAGACAAGAAGAAGAAGAAGTCACTCGCTTGGTCTGATTTTGAGGAGACACCAATACCAGCAGAGGAGCCTGCCGAGTCTTCTCCGCCTGCGGAAGAACCAACTGCCGAGGTGACCGAGACTTCTGAGCCCGCCATCGACTCTGCTGAGCCTGCTGAGCCTGCTGAAGTTGTCACTGATCCCATCGAGTCCATCGAGTCCGTCGAGTCCGTCGGGTCCGTCGATCCCGTCGATCCCGTCGAGCCGGCTCCGGAGATTACCGACCGCGAGATCACAACAGCCGAAGAGCCATCTAAGCCTGTCACCGCCGAGCCTGCCGCTTCTGAGCCTGTCGAGGAATCCTCCGACTTTGCCCCCGTTTCTCGCAAGCAGTCCAAGAAGGACAAAAAGAAAAAGAAGGCCCAGGCTTGGACGGACTACGAGGACACACCAACCCCAGGGCCAGAGCAAGCTACCGAGCCTGAGCCTGCCGGCGAGCCAGTTGTCGAGACTGTCGAGCCCGCCGTTGAGGCCGAGCCCATCGTCGAGGCCGAGCCCGCCGTCGAGACTGTCGCCGACGTCAAGAACGCCGCCGATCCGGAAGTCATCGAGACTGCCCCGGAGCCCGCTTCTGAGCCTTCTGAAACCATCACTGCGGAGCCCGCTGATGGCTTTGCTCCTGTCTCGCGCAAGCAGTCCAAGAAAGACAAGAAGTCGAAGAAGAAGGCGATGGCGTGGGCTGATTTTGACGAGACGCCGGCGCCTGAGCCTGCCGCGGAAGCTGTTCCTGAGCTCGCTGTTGCTGAATCTGCCACCGAGCCCGCAGATGAGTCTGCAATTGAGCCAGTCACTGAACCCGAAGCTCGCGAGATTGTTGAGCCTGCTGTTGAGACGGCCGCCGATGAGCCCTCGCCTGAGACTGCCACCGAGACTGTCGTTGAACCTATCGCTGACGAGTCCCTGCCTGCCTCGCCACCTGCTGATGACTTCGCACCCGTCTCTCGCAAGCAATCCAAGAAAGACAAGAAGTCGAAGAAGAAGGCACAAGCTTGGACCGAATTCGAGGAGACTCCGGAGCCGGCCGTCGAGACAACAACTGAGCCAGCTACCGAGCCCATTTCCGAGCCTGTTGCCGAGGCCATTTCTGAGACAGCGGCAGACATTCCGGAAGAGCCAGTGCCCGAGGTCTCTGCTGACCGCGAAGTGATTGAAGCTGCTGAAGAGCCTGCTGCTCTGCCTGCCGCTGAAGACATCGCAGCTGCCGAGCCTGTCGGCGAGCCTACCACTGAGCCCGTTGAGGAACCTCTTGACTTTGCTCCCGTTTCTCGTAAGCAATCAAAGAAGGACAAGAAAAAGAAGAAGGCACAGGCATGGACGGACTTTGAGGAAACGCCGGAGCCGGCCATCGAAACGCCGCCGGAACTGGCTGCCGAGCTTGCGGCTGAGCCCACTGCAGATGTCCCGCAAGAACAAGAGCCTGAGGTCTTTGCCGACCGCGATACTTTTCAACCTGCAGACGAGCCTTCTTCTCTACCCACCACAGACGCCAACGAGCCCGTCAGTGAGCCTCCTACCGAGCCTACTGAGGAGCCGTTTGATTTTGCTCCTGTCTCCCGCAAGTCAAAGAAGGACAAGAAGGGGAAGAAGAAGGCCCAGGGCCGGGCCGATTTTGAGGATGCTCCCGGGCCGTCGGCCACCGAGACGGCTGCAATGACGGTTGAAGAGGCCAACAAGCCGGTTGAGTCTGTCGAGCCCGCTGTCGAGGCTGCTGCCGATCAAGATTCCGAGCAGCCTCGCGAGCTCGAGGAGCCCGAGGCCACGGCAGTCGACGAGACGCCTCTCGAGACGCCTACCCAGGAGCCGGCAGAGGAGTCTTTCGATTTTGCCCCCGTCTCACGCAAACAGTCGAAGAAGGACAACAAGAAGAAGAAGGCCCAGCTGTCTACCTGGGACGATGTTCCGGCTGAGCAAGCCCCCGGGCCCGCCGTTGAGCCTGCTTCTGAGCCTGCTTCCGAACCTGCATCCGAGTCCGCAACTGAGCCCGTGCCTGAACCGATAATTGAAGAGGCACCGGCTGTGGACGACACACCTGAGGCTAGATCTCTGGACGCTGCTAAGACTGCCGACGAGCCCGCTCCCAAGATCGACGAGGAGCCGCTCGACGACGACTTTGCTCCTGTCAAGAAATCTTCCAAGAAGGAGAAGCGGTCTAAGAAGAAGGCGCAGCAACAGTCGTGGGCGGACTTTGAAGAAGACGCCCCTGCTTCTGCACAAGAAGAGCCTGCCAAGGTTGACGGCAACGTCGAGGAAGTGATTGCCGACAGACAAATTGAGGCGGAAGCTGTCCCTGAGCCCGCGCCAGTCGAGGAGCTCCCTGTCACCAAGGAGCCCGAGCAACTAGACACACCAGCTGCTGAGGCTTCTTCCACCCCAACACCCGACAACGAGGCCGAGACTGCAGCCGAGCCCGCCGTTGAACCCGCCGAGGACGACTTCGCGCCTGTGCAGAAAAAGTCCAAGAAAGACAAGAAGGACAAAAAGGCCTCCAAGACAAAGGCAAAGGAGTCCTGGGACGACGACTGGAAAGAGAAGCCTGCTGAGTCTGCACCGGAAACACCCAAGGAGGCTGAGACCGAGGCCGAGTCGAGCACTGCAGCCGCAGCCCTCGTCGCTGCAGGCCTCGCCGCCGCAGGTATCGCTGCCGCAGCAAAGACAACAGAGCCTGACGTCGTCACTGTCGAACCCGCCGAGACCCAGCCAGACGACGACTTTGCGCCCGCTCCCTCGGGCAAGAAGTCCAAGAAAGACAAGAAGAAAAAGAAGGCACAGCTATCCGCCTGGGACGACGATATTCCGGTCGAAGCGCTCGTTGAGACACCCGTCGAGACGCCCGAAGAGGTTCTCACCATTGAGGCTGTTCCTGAGCCTCTGCAAGAGCTCGCTGAACCTGTCCAGGAACCCACCGACGTGTTGCAGCCTCAAGAACCAGAGGTGACTCGGGAGGTGGAGACAGTGACAGTTCCTGACGATGCCGAGCCGGCGCCGCAAGACACCACCGAGCTGCCTGCCGACGACGCCTTTGACTTTGCCCCCGTCTCGCGCAAGCTCTCCAAGAAGGACAAGAAGGCTTCCAAGAAGAAGGCGCAATCCACCTCATGGGCTGACGAGGTTGGGGACAGCACTGAAGAGAGTGTACCCGCCGACGTTACTCCCGACGTCGAGCAAGAACAAGCCAGAGGGGTTGAGCTCAGTGAAGAACCCAAAAGCTCCCTCTCTCTCGACGCTGAGCCGGCAGTGCCCGACTCCTTTGAGACTCCTGATGCTGTACCCGCCGAGCCAGCTCAAGAAGAGGATGCCTTTGCCCCCGTTTCGCGCAAATCCAAGAAGGACAAGAAGTCTAAGAAGAAGGCACAGGAAACCTGGGCCGACTTTGAGGACGTCCCGCCCAAGGACGACCGGGAAGAGGGACAAGACGCCAAGGCGGTCGAGGTTGCTCCCGACACCGAGACGGAGCCGTCTAAGGAGCTCGAGCTGATTGAAGAATACCAGCGCTCTGAGGAGGTTCCCGTGGTTGTTGACGACGCAACTGTGCCCGTCGACCAGGCGGCACCAGAGGACGACATGTTCTCGCCTGCCCCCATCTCGCGCAAAGCCTCCAAAAAGGACAAGAAGGACAAGAAATCCAAGAAAAAGGCACAGACCTGGGCTGATTTCGAAGACGAGCCCAAGCAGCAGGAGGCCGAGTCTGCTGAGGTTGTTGAGCTGACTGTCGAGGTAGTCGAGCCGGAACTTGAGATGACTCGCGAGCCTGAGATTGTCAATGAGGAGCCCCAGTTCGAGGAGCCCGCGCCTGAGCCTGCTGCTGCCATCGACGAGCCCGTCGACGAGCCTTCAGACTTTGCGCCCGTGTCACGCAAGTCCAAGAAAGACAAGAAGGACAAAAAGAAGAAGGCGGAGCAGACGTGGGCCGATAGCTTCGAGGAGAAGTCTCCCGAGCAAGAGCAAGAGTCGGCCGAGTTGGACACCATCCAAGGCTACTTTGACAAGGACAACGTCGACAACACCAACATTGTCGAACAGCCCGAGCCTGTTCCTGAACCCGCGTTTGTCGAGAACTTCGCAGCCGCGCCACGCGCTGTCTCCGAGCCGCAGATCGAAGACGCCAAGGACAACGACGACGACTTCTTCCCGGCTACGGTATCCCGCAAGCAATCCAAAAAGGACAAGAAGAAGAAGAAGTCGCTGCAGACCTGGGACGATGAACCAGAACAGGCCGAGCCTTCTGTCGAGCCCGCCACGTTTGCGGACGATGCCATTGCGGAGGAGACGTTTGCCGAGCAGCGGGGCTTTGACATCGACGAGGGCCTCGACACCATTGTGGAGGAGCCTGAGGCGATCTCTGAGACTGTCCCCGGAGCTGTCTCCGAAGCTGGCCCTTCGACTTTTGCCGACCCGGTGGAGGACGACTGGTCGACTCCGGCACCTGCCAAGGGCAAAAAGAGCAAGAAGGGCAAGAAGGGCAGCAAGCAGGTCGTGGACCTCAACCAATTAGACGAGAGTCCTGCCCCGACCGCCGAGCCTTCGTTTGACACACCCGAGATTGTCGAGGCTGCAGAGCCCGCGGCCGAGGATGACTTCGCGCCCGTGACCAAGAAGGGTAAGAAGGGCAAGAAGCAGCGCGGTACGCTCCAGTCGTACATGGACCTGACGGAAGGAGCCCGGTCGCTTCTGCCCGAGCAGTCCAGCGAGCCACCAAGTGAGCCTCAGGCCGATCCTGCCAAGGATCACTCCGTCGCCACGGCAGCCGCTGCAGCTGTTGGTCTCGCCGCCGCCGGTGTTGCAGCCGATCACCTGCACCGAGGTAGCGAGGACACCGACTTCCCTTCTTCTGTGCAGCACGACCGGTCTAGACCACAATCGCGCTCACCGCCCGCATCGCCGTGGTCCCAGAACCGCCCCGAGACGCCCGAGAATAAGCCCGCTGCGAGAGACGTGGACTTTGACGACAAGCCTGTCCTCGACAAATTCTCCATTAACCCCGCACTGACCGGCATGTTCGACAAAGCCGATCGCCTGTCGTCGCCGTCGCCGCCCGCCCCGGCTGTCTGGGGCCTGATGACGCGTGCCGACTCGGACATTTTTGAGCGCGAAGGCCACGTCCCGAAGCTGCTCCCGATCCAGAGCTTCAGCCCGACCGCTGGGTCGCCTACGCCGCCTTCCGGTAGCGTACCGTCCTTTGCCGAGATTGCCCTGGCCCAGGAGCGCGAGCGCAAGGTGTCTCTACCCCACGACCCGCCCTTTGAGAAGGAGTGGAACGACGACGCCCTGCCCGACAAGAAGAAGACCAAGACGCAGGACCAAGACCGTGACGACGACATTTTCTTGTCGCGCGACGCCGAGGCCGGATACAATTATGGAGACGAGGCTGCCTTTGGCGACGAGGACATGTTATACGACGACAGGGATGACAGAGAAGATAGAGAGGAACGTGGAGGAGGAGGAGACGTGGCGATCAAAGCCAAGTCGCCCAAAAAGAAGGGCAAGGGGAAGGACAAGGTGGTGGAAGTGAAGAAGGTGGAGAAGGTGGAAGAGAAGAAGAAGGAGGCTGCTGTTGTTTCGCCCAAGCCGGAAAAGGCCAGCGGCAAGAAGAAGAAAGGAGGCAAGAAGAAGATTGTGGACAAGCGGTCCCAAGGAGACGACCTCTTTGACGATGCGGCTCTGTGGGAGGGTAAGGATCCCAAAGCGCATGAGGAGGTGATGGGTGATGGTGAGCGCGAGATTGTGGCCGACGAGGACGAGATGCCTGGCTTCTTTGGCCTAGAGCGGGCTGGCCATGATGACGAGATGGAGGATGTGTACCCGAGGGAGAAGGAGGAGAAAGAAGAGGAGCGGATTGTGCCTGACGCCAGCCTAAGCAAGCTGACCGACAACTCTTTTGACGAGAATGGCGGTCACGGCGGCACCGAGTTGCAGTCCGACAGGAGCATTGACAAGAACAACAAAGAGGGCGACGACGACGACATTGAGAGCCCGGTCCTCGGTCGTCGCGACTCCGACAAGCTCAAGACCAACCCGCTGCCCAAGGTGGCCGCTGCCAATGCTGCCGCCGCCGCCGCCGTTGCGGCTGTGGCCAACCGCGACATCAACATCCCTGACGCGCTGCTCGAAGACTCCCGGGAGCCGACGCCTCGCCAGGAGGATCTACTGCGTCGGCCCGTGCTCGAGTCGCCTCGCGCCTCGCGCGACTGGACGCCCGAGCCGGAGAAGAGGATGTCTGAGAGGGTTTCTACAGAGAGGGGCGGGCAATACGACTACGACTACGACACCCCCAGCCGCGGCCTCTCGCCCTCGCCATCTATCCTGTCCGAGTCGGCAGGTGTCGCTGGTGCTGCCCTCCTCGGAAGCATCGCCGCCAAGTCGATCCCGCACCTGGCGCACAAGGGCAGCGGCGGCGATCTGAGGCGGTCGGCCTCCAGCATCCTGGCGCCTGTCCTGGAAGAGACCTACGAAGACGAGGACGATCGCCATCGCGACAACGACCACGGACGGCATTACCATGGCCGTGATCTCGACACAACGCCCTCGCGCAACCAACCACGTCGCTCGGCTGAGCACCGGCACAGGACCGCCACGTCGGATGCCAACCGCGACAGCGGCTTTGCGGAGGACAACGCTCACTCCCTCCCGACTGCCCCAGCTGCACCCAAAAGCCGTCTCAGTGAAGATGCCCAGATGCGCGACAGTGGCGTCCACCTGCGCGAGTGGTCGGGCCACCATGGCGGGAGTAGCAGCACCACAGCCGACCTGCATAGAAGCCCCGAGTCACTGCGGTCCGTTGGGCGCAGCAGTGACGACAACAAGCGATCCACAAGCTACAAGGACTCCGGGTTGGCCTCGGGCATTCTGCCAGCCGTCCGCTCCCGGCCTGGATCGACCGAGCCAGGTCTACCGTCCAGCATGCGCAGCGTCTCCGACAACACCCACACTGCGAGCCGCGACCGCGAACGGCGGCTGATGTCCTCGCCCATGCCTTCCGATGCAGGATCCGTCGCTGGCGCCATGCTCCCGCAACAGGCGCCGCGCCGTTCCGCGTCCAACACGAGCCTAACCAGGCTGAGGACGCCGGACCCACTCAATTTGCGGCGGCCTGAGAGCCCAGGCATCAATCGTGCTGCTTACTCATCAACCCCACCTTTGCGGCGCATTGACCGACGAATGAGCGGCGACCTTAGGTCGCTCAGCAACCGCAGCCAGGGCGATCTTTCTTCAGCTGCTGCCCTGGCCGCCGCTGTCACGGGCGCTAGCGCCCTGGTGCCGTCCCCGCCCGACAACAAGACCAACAAGCAACACACCGCTTCTCGTGAGCTGCAAGGCGACGGCACTTCCAGCAAAGACCTCTCTGGCACGACTCCCAGCATTCCAGTTGCCAATGAAGGACGCGTGCGCGACAAGGGCGGCATGACCGACGTATATGTGAGTTAAACCGTTCCCGAGTTCCCCTCATTGCCAATTGCCCCTCACTTTTTCGTGTTTTTTTTTTTCGCTCTCCATCGTTCGTCTCATGTAGATGTAGCATCATCACACTAACTCCCTCCAGGATGGCTTTGGCGAGGGCCGCATCGGCTCGCCGCGGTCACCGACCCGGCCACACAGCATGCGTCGCCGACAAAGCATGCAGGTGATGGAGCTGGAGAACCGCGTCGAGCAGCTGGTGGCCGAGAACAGAATGCTGGCCGAAGCACGAACACAAGCAGAACAGTCGTCGTCCAGCAAAGCCGCCGGCTCGCTCGCCGAGCGTGACAGCCAAATCGATGCCCTGAAGCGGTCGCTCGACTTTTTACAGAAAGAAGTCAAGCGGCTGACTGAAGTCAACGAGGGGCTCAACTCGGCCATCAACTCCTCGGCGATGCAACACAATGAACGGTTCCGACAACTCGAGACCGAACACGCACAAGCAACACGCGACCTCGCCAGCGTCGCCGGCGAGCGCGACCAGCACCTCGAGTCCACCAAGAAAGAGCTTGACGACAAGGATGCCGAGATCGCCGAACTCAAGGCCCAGCTGCAGGCTGCCCAGGACGAGATCCGCGCCATGCAGGCCAAGATCCTGGCGTCCATGCCCGCCGACGGCGCCGAGCTGCTGCGCATCCAGGACGTCGACTACTTTGACCGCCGCTGCCAGCAGCTCTGCGCCCACGTCCAGCAGTGGGTCCTGCGCTTCAGCAAGTTCTCGGACCTGCGCGCTTGCCGCCTCACTGCTGAGATCAACGACGAGAAGACCGTCGACCGCCTCGACAATGCTGTGCTGGATGGATCGGACGTCGACGACTACCTCAAGGACCGCGTCCACCGCCGCGACGTCTTCATGGCCATGACCATGTACATGGTGTGGGAGTTTGTCTTCACGCGCTATCTGTTTGGCATGGACCGCGAGCAGCGCCAAAAGATCAAGTCGCTCGAGAAGACCCTGTTGGACGTCGGGCCCATTTCCGCTGTGCGCCAGTGGCGCGCCGTCACCCTGACGCTGCTGATGCGCCAGCCCGCCTTCCGCGAGCAGCGCGAGCAGGACACCGAGGCCGTCGTCCAGGCCATCCTGCAGACGCTCAGCGCCATCCTGCCGCCGCCCACCCAAAAGGAGGAGCAGATCGAGACACAGCTGCGCCGCGTCGTCCGCGAGGCCGTCGATCTCTCGATCGAAATGCGCTGCCAGCGCGCCGAGTACATGATGCTGCCGCCGCTGCAGCCCGAGTACGACGGCAACGGCGAATTGGTGGAGACCGTTGCGTTCAACCCAGAGTTGATGACGGAACGCGACGGGAGAGGAGGAGGAGGAGATGGGGGGGATGAAATGGCCGGTACGCCCGTGCGCATTGTCCTGTTCCCGCTCGTCGTCAAAAAGGGCGACGACACGGGCCAGGGCGACGACGAGATCGTCGTCTGTCCGGCCCAGGTGCTGGTCGCCGCGCCTCTTCCGCGGCGCGCCGCATCCCGGGCCGGCGGTGCCCCGAGCATCATTGACCAGCCGGTCGGCAAGCGGCGTCTGATGACGCCGAGCTCCGACGCCGGCGGCGTCAGCCTGCTGTCGGCTGCGCACCAGCATTCGCAGCAGCAGGCTGGCCGCCCGGACAACCGGAGCACGATCAGCATGACGGATGCTGGGTCGATTGCCGAAGCCCAGTACATTGAGGGCGGGATCTAGAAAATGGCGAAAATCAACAAAAAAAAGGGATATCTTGAGGGGGGACAACAAAATATATTGGTCACGGGATGTGTGCGGATTATTATCATACAATAGGACATGGGTTTCGGTTTTCTTTTTCATCTGTTTTCATCCGTTTCATTTAGTTTTGGTTTGGTATTGCTCTGTTTCTGTTTTTTTTTTCTTCTTCTCTTTTTGCATTTATTTGTTTCGACTCTGCTGAAATCTCTCTTCATTTATTTGTTTGCATGTGTTTTTTATTTGCAATCTGTTTTCAGGCTACACTTTATCCTGCTTTCTATTTCCTTTCTTCTGTCTTCTTCATGACCTCTGATGACGATGACTCCTTTTTATTTCATTTTTCATACAGTGTACAGTTTATACGGCCTTTGCTTTTTTCTTCTGAATCTCGTTTCTGTTCCCATCTGTGACCATGCGCTGCTTTTGCTAAAAGGAAAAGAGAAACGACTGCACTTGCTGTTTGCATCATTTCAGGCTTCTTTCCCTTTATGACGCTATGTTAGTTAACGGCCTCTAGATGACAATGACTTTATGAAATTGACTTTTATCACAGCTTCATTCTGATTAGTCTTCAAATGTTAAATGCAAGTAATTGACGACTACTCCATGCTGTTTTATATGTCCCGTCCGTACTATAAATAGATAATGAAATAAACAACCCTGTCCTCACCAGATAGTCCGAATAGAAATAGTATGGCCTCTGTCTAAATCACAGACCGCCATTGATACTCTGTCCTAACGTGTTCTCCATATTCTTCTCTCTATGCCCCAGTTTTCTGTCATTTATTTGGCAGCATGGTGTTGAGGTCATCCTAGTTAACTGTTAGCATTTTTTTGGTCGAGGATATTATGTCATTGCCACAAGACTTACCCAACTGATGCCGTCTAGCAGATTTGTTTCGTGCTCTTGGTACTGGCTATGGGAAGTAGCTGCTGTGAAGGGATACTGATGGCGGGTTAAATTGATGTGTTGCTGCTGGGACGACTGCGGTTGCTGTTGTAGCGGCTGTGGTTGCTGCGGCTGCTGGTGAATCGCATTGTTTGCAGACCACTCGCCACCAAAGGCCTCGGGGCTATCGGCACTGACCATTTGCGGATGGCCCCAGAGCGCCTCGCCGTTCGCAACACCGGAAAAGACCATGTTGCTGCCAACAGTGTAGGAGGCGACATGTGCCATCGGCTGCCCCGGTGGATTGAAGGCATACGTCTGATCGCCTCTAACAAGGCCTGTCGTATCGGGCGGTGCCATAGCCCGCGGGATGCACTCCCGGTCATTTGCGGCTGCTTGGTATCGTTGCTGTTGTTTTTGTTGGTGGTGCTGCGGTCGTTGCTGCTGTGCCTGTTGATGATGGTGGTGGTGATTGTGATGTGGATACGGTTGGCCATTGACCAACGGTTGATACTGTTGGTTTGGCAGTTGAAATGGCATGGAAGGCACCGTTCCCGTTATCATGCTGGCAGTTCCACTTGTAGAAAACTGAGGTACAAAGGGAATGGCAGGTGAGATAGTCTCATCCTTGATCATCCCCACATCCGTCATATTCCGATTCGAGTCTATAGCGACACGAAGTGGCGGAACACTTGGTAGCGGCATGCCTCCGTTGGCAGCCGTTATGTTCGGCTGTGCAAGCTGGGCCTGGGGAACTGCTTGCTTTGTGGATGTTGGGGCGCGCAGCTTGCGGAACTCGCAGTAGGTGGCGCTCTTTTGCATGACTTCATAAAGAATGCCCTGGGCTTTGTCGTGGAGACTCTGTGAGGGCTCTGTGTCGAAGACATAGTCGAGACACCTGCTGATGCGATCGCATTCACTAACGGATTGGCCGTGGAATGCTTCGGTGGTGAGCAGCAAAGCGATCTGGTATTGCATAAAGGCGCCGAGATACCAGCGCCACTGGGAGTACTCTTGGTTGGTCTCTAGCTCGATGCCAATTTCGATGATGCGAATGCCGCTCTGAATCAGGGCCGAGTGCAGGCGCTCGGAGAGCGGGTTGCTTGTATTAGAGTGGTATGGATGGAGGACCATGACATGCATGCGGCAGATGAAGAGCTCTTTGACCAGTTTTGTGTAGCGCTTGATCGGAGTGGCATCATCGAGATAGCCCTCGTATTTTTGGTTGAGGCGGTGACAAAACTTGTCAATCTTGGCCATCACAATTGTGAGGTGCGACTTGCGTCGTTCGAGCTTGAAGCGGTCGATCCAAATGATGCGCATCATCTCGTTGACCTCGAATCGGAGCACGGCAAGAAAAGAAGACGCCCAGCTTTGCTTCGACGTGAACGGGACCACCTCTGTCTCGAGAGTCAAGTCCCCATCGTCACAATTGTACGGTAAGAATGTGTCGTAGTCCTCGCGATGGATTGTCGGCCGTGGGCCCTGGGCCTCGCATGTGCGAATGTCCAAAAAGCAAAGTTGGTGCCAAATCAGGCGGCGTACATGAGTTTCCAGGGGCGTCAGGCCAAATGCGCTTCCGTCACGATGCAGGGCCATACACTCCGCCATGCGGATGGCGGCACCAACGAGGATCGAGTGCGACCGCGAGACCTCGTCGCGGCAAAGTGCAACCTAAGAGACGATGTTAGACGACAATGACACAAAAACGGAAGCTAGCATGAGAAGTATAACGCAGCGCGTACAAGGTAAATAACAAAGGATTGCATGGCCTCGACACTGGTGGTGCGAAGGAGGTTGGCCCTTCCTAGAGAGGCTTCCACTCCGTATTTGACGAGCGCAACTAAGTCGACCTTTCTGACGTTGAATTGGACAGCAATTTCGTTCTCGTCAGCGGCAACAACGCCGGAAAAGAGCACGGCGAAGACCAAAGCCTGGCGCGGTCGACGCGGCTGTCGCCCGCGATCCACGAGCACCAGAAACTCGCTGAATTGCTGTTCAAAGGTTGGTTGGTGGAGGCATGACGCAATCGGATGCACATTTGTAAAATATGTGTTTTTCAAAAAGTCACAGATCCACGATGAGGGTAGCAGCTTTTGCACTGTAGGGACGGCTGTGAGATGGCCAAAGAGTGCACTGCTGGAGGGCGTTATGTAATCTCTCGAAGGCCGAAGGAAGTCGGGAATCGGCGGTGCATCACTCATATCGTTGGCACCTTTAACGTAGTCGCCATTGAAGCTGTCTCGAGCAGATGTTTTCGGCTGCGACATACGCGAAGGATGCCTGTGAGAGCCAACTGGGTTGAGATCGAACCCAAATGCACCTGGCGTGCTGGCAAGAGCCACATTGATCTGGGTATTTAGCTTGGTTCCCTTGTGTTTACACCCCTTTTTCTTTGGTTTCTTACCTCTTCAGCCAGGCGTGGCCGGTTGAGCCCGCCAATACGTTCCGTCATGCGCATGCGGCCGACCTTGAAGCCGAGGTCGATCATGTCGTTTGTTGCCTCGTCTTCTTCCTCGTCTTCATCCATGCTATTTTGGTCGTCGGCATGGTCGTAAATCAAGTCTGAAGTGACCATGTTGCTGATCTCGAGGCCGTTCTCGGCCGGGTCTAACGAATACGCCGGTACGTCGGATCCTAGAAGGCCACTCCCAATACGTTGGTGGACCACTGATTTTTGCAGTTGCAGCTCGAGCGAGCTGACTTTTTCTTTGATCTCAGTGATCTTTCCCTGGCTATCAGGGTCGAGTCGGTCGCCAAGGTAGATGCAGACACGTCCGGACTTGTGGCAGTGGTCGCACGGCTGGGTCCGGCCACACTTCATCTTGCGGCGTCGGCACTCGAGACACGATGTAATACCGCGCATCCTACGCTTGACGGGCTTGTCATCGTGGGGTTTGCTATCGCCGCTCCCCGTCAGAAAGTCTCCCCCGTTGGAGGCCAATTGCTTCTCATCAAACATGTTTTCGCATGCAATGGACACTTCTTGGGGGCTGTCGGCGTGCTGAACCTCGTAGCCAGGAAGTGCTTGTTGCGGTACCTGCTGTAGCGGCGGCGGACGATGCCGTTCTAGTATCTTTGTTGCTGGGGGTGGAAGCGACATGGCGTCTGGCAGAGCTATCTGTTCCGATGGTGGCCTCTTTGTCGAGTAGTTCCGGTGCAGTTCCATTGTGCAAGTGTCAATGTGCTTGACAACTCGTTCGGGCTCTTGTTGGAAAGGACAGTTGGTGGCAGGTTGTCTCGCTTTTCTTTTCTCCTTTGCCCTGATGAAGCCGGCGTCTGAACTTGGAGCTGTGGAAGATAGCAAATAGCGGTTGAAGAAAGGTAAAAGCAAAGATGATCAGATCAATGGCCTCGCCATGTCTTCAACACTTTTTGTCGCTCTTTCACAGTCTCTTTTTGAGTGACGATCTCGACTTGACGCAAATATCGCCACGCCACAACTGATTGAGGCAACAGATCTTCATAGATGTTAGACGGACTGGGATAGCATGAAGAAAAAGAAAGCCAGCATACCTTGCCAAATATGCGCCTGGTTCCGGTCCGGACAACTGTAGCAGTAGACAAGAACTCGGACGGTGCTGTGTCAGCCTGACGAACGGCGATGTGCAGGAAGAAAGGAGGTCGAGGCCAACAATGAAGCTTTAATTGCCGTGACAGGTAGACAGGAACAGCGTGTGGTTGGTATAGAATGCGCACAGAACCGCAATGCCTTCTAGGTACTCGAAAAACAAGATGCAGGGTTAGGGAGACAAAGAAATAAGTTGTGCGATACGAAATTTAGATTTCGATATAAAAGAGGCAAGGGGAGGGAACAACGGGGGAAGACCGGGGCAGGAGGGCCTGCGAGAGATAGAAACGTGGCAGTTGAGACAACAATAAAAATGAGGAGGAAGGAGCGAGCGAGTGCAGCGGCTTTTGTTTCTTTTTGGTATTTTTGTCTTGATCCTTCCAAATAAGGCTTTAGTGTCCTTCGCGCTTGCCTTCGTTTTGGAGGCCGGGTTCATGCGTGTCGTTCTTTCCTCTTTTTCGTATCCGGGCGTTTTCACATTCTTTTTGCACTTTCCGCCCTCCCTCCATCCCTCTTGCCCTCTTTCCACCATTCACCGCCAGCGCCCTCATCCACTCCTTCTTCCGGGCCTCAGCGAGGCAGTGGTGTGTGTAACCATGGGCACTCCGTAGCGAGAAGGAGAGAAGGCGTACCCGACAAAAGGGGGGGCGGTTAAGCCGAAGCTGAGGTTTATGTGCGCTTTCCATTTTTCCCCTTCGGCTGTTTTCTTTTCTTTTTGCTTCTTTCCTCTCTATTTTATTTTCTCTCTTTCCTAATTCGGATGTACCTTCGATCCCTACACACTGCCTTATTGTTACAAGCGTATTTCTCCTCCTAAGCGTTCTTTCCATGTACGTCCCCAGGTCCCCTATGTACGTCCTGCAAAGTTCCCTCTGCACACCCAACAGGGATGTGAACACACAGCACAGCCCCTTGCCTCTTCCTCAACCTCCCATCGGCGCGCCTGAGCCACGATGATATGCATGCGGAACCGATCGCACATATGAAAGGAGAAGCCCGCCCTGCTGCGGTATATGGTATGCAGTGTGCAGGTCGTGCAACCGTCGGTACGTGCAGTCGTGCATGCAAACTAGGAACACAAAAAATGCGCATCATTCGTGCTGTCGTGCATCTGTCACACACATCAACAGCCGGCATTATGAGTGAGAAAAAACCTTGGCCAGAAGGGGAAGGGCAAATAAAAGAGAGGTGAATGTTGAGAAGTGACAGACGAAGAAGACAGGCAGGGAGTGAGAGAGAGTGGAATAGGAATACGGGTACAGGGCAAATGGGCAAGGTATGTAGCAGAGGATAGGACGCAAAGGTTTTGTGCACAGTGTTTCGTTCTTCAGTCACTCTTTCTGCCGTCCACCTGTCCTTTGTTCTCGTACACCCGTCGAGGTGGGCGCGCACCCGTGGTCATCCAGGTCAAGATGTCGGACATTAAGAGTTCACCCTCTAGAAGTGGAAGAGAGAAAAGAAGGCAAGAAGACATATACAGAGACACACACAAAAAGAAAAGGATACTTCATCCCGCGGAGGACGGAGCGACGGCTACCCGTCCACCCGTCCGCCCTTGAGGTTCCCAACAGCGAGTCTCTGTGACGAGTGGGTGTGACGCCTTGTGCATCCCTGTGAAGGGACGAATTGGGAAGTAAAAAGGAGAAGACAGCGAGCAGGGGAGGAGAGAAGGGAGCACAAGTAGACACAAAGACGCCCACACACGACCACACACACACATCCAAAATCTGGAAAAACACGACGGGGGCGCCGCGGAAAGACAAGCCCTGCCCCGAAAATCAAAAGCACAGAAGACCGACAAGGCGTAGGAAAGGTGAAAACAAAGACGATGCAGAACGCGAGAGGCTGAATAAAAACTTGCTCGCCGTTTCTTTTGTCGAAAGGCCGGCATCACTGAGCAACACGAAGCGAAAGGAAGGCGTTTGAATGAGTACGACTTGTAGAGAGCAAAAGATCAATTCGAAAAAAAAATTATATGAAAAGGAACAGAAGATGAAAAAAAAAATAGTGTACAAATACTCAACAATACTGCTATCCTTAGCCAATGCGGAGTCCCTGTCTAGCAACACATATCTCTTCTTGTCTCTATGTTTTTGGTTTTCTTGACCCTTTTGGTCACCTTGGCAGATGTCTCGCTCACTCGCTTCTCGAGACCGCCGAAAGCACGTTCCCGAGAGGCGGCCGCATGGCTTTTATTCAGTGGGGGGAATCTTGTGGGGGAACGGTTGCGTCTCGCTACTTGGGTAAAATTTTAGAGGAGACTAGGGACATCCTTGGACGCCTATGTTTTTGTGGTGAAATCTACGTCTTTGATTTTATGGCCATGGAAATGCTGTAGAATTCTATTTCGGTGAAGGGATTACCATTGTTTGCAGCATAGTATTGAGCCTTCCAGAAAACAGCTCGGTGTTCTGGAAGAAAAAAAAAAAGAGGAGCCAGAGAAAGAAAAAGTAAATCCATTACAGATACAAAGAATGTACCAATACATCTTGTCCAACAGTGGCCTGCCTGGGGAAACTGACATAGCGGCCGGCATACACTGCAGCATCGAGATACCATCGAGATAAGACGAAATGTGGCAGGGAAGAAGGCTGGTGGAAAGGGAGAAAGAACGTGCGCCGTGTCGCTAGATGGGATCAGAGTGCGGGATAGGACGGAGACAGGAAAGACATAAAGACAGGACGACGGTTGACTGCAGGATGTGATGCAAGTCAGTGTCGGATGGAGGTGAAGATTATTGTAGCACCGCTGTCAAATATATATTGAGAAGAAAGTAATATTGAGAGGGGGTTAAAAAAAGGCCACGGTGGTAAGGCATTCTAGATTATGACTATCAAAGCCAGGAGAGAGAGATAATGTGAACGTGAGGCTATGACAAGTCGAAAGGGACGAGATAGGGAGGGAATAGAATAGAATGGAGCAAATATCAAGGACATCATCTCACAGATAAAGTTATCGTACCTTTGCGATAGTTTTTTTCTTCGTATTTTCCTTTCAGAGAACAAACATATGGGACTAAGATTGGTGTATGAATGAGCACCCCGAATAAAATGCAAGAAGGGATTGGAAATAGTACAAGTCGAGAGAAGAAAAAAAAAAGTAGAAAAACTAGACACTGTTGTGTCACCGATATAGAAGGAGAACCGAGCGAATAAGCGACATGGCTCGTTATTGTACTATTCGTTTCACATTCATGTGTCTACAAATAACAGAAGAGGAAAAGTATTTCACGATTGCGTAGGTGAGGCTATTTCAAGAGAGAAAGATAAAAGCTTCCAGGATAGAGACCTTACAAGGACTGTATACAAATTGATATGCATCGAATAGCCTTAGGCAGACTTAGGCATTTAATAGTCGTAGCATGTACGTTATTTTGTTATTATTCGGTAGTTTCTTTTAATTTTATTTTACTTTCTTTATTTTCATTTTTGCGTTCTATATTCAAGAAATAATTTTTGTATTTTGTACACACCACGCTTTTCTCACCTGGCCCCACCATCTCACACTATGCTGCCTTAAGAAAATACAGCCCTGCCCGATTCGGCCATGCCGTTTAGTACGTTGGCACCGGTGGTGGTATACCGACCAGCAGGAAGGCCAAGCTACTTCAACTGTTCTAGCATCTCCCGGTCCTCGCGGCGAATCCGCATACCTTCCCTTTTGTTGTATTGCTTGACCGCGTCACGCCAGCGCACTAGGGCCCGCTCGCACTCCATTGCCGTCTTCAGACCGCGCTCCCGCGCCACAATGGCGAGGAACCACTTCAGGCGGCTTGTCCGCCCGGGCATGGCATCGTCGAGGTCACGCGTGACTAGGTGGAAAAGAGCGCGGAGGACAGTGGGTGAGGACAAGGACAGAGACGGGACCAAGGCCGAGTTGGAGATGGGCGTCAGTAGCGGCGCTTTCATCGCCTGCAGCTTCGACTTCTTGCCTGCATTAAAGGTAAGAACCGCCCGGCACAGCTCGACGCTGCGCAGCGCACGACGGGGCGGCATATTGGGCGCCAGCGCAAAGTGCACAGCGAGCCTCTCGACGAGGCCCACCGTGGCCTTGCCCAGTTCTCTAGCGGGCTTGTATGACGATTTTGTTCTCGATGCTTTCGTCGTGGCTCTATTTGCATTCATCGCCTGGGTTGCGTACTTGCTGCGGGGCACGAGGTCGAGCGCGTGGCACACCTGGCCCGGCGTCAGCGTGCCCGCGTCGAGAGCGGTGCCCAGACGACCGGCAAACTTGTCCCAGAAGTTGATGTTCCAGTAGGGTTGGGGTGGCGGGGGCGTCTGCAGGGCGATTGTGCTGGCATACATTTCGTGCAGGCGCACAGCCGTCTGGAGGTCGTCGGCGGCCCAAGCGAGAGATTCGTAGAACGTGTTCGGGGGGAAGGTGGGCAGCGCAGACTTTGAAGATTCTGAAGACTGCGCAGAAAGCATGTGCACCAGCAGGGCGTTCAACGACTCCACGAGCACCTCTGGTGCCTCGCGACCCAGCTTTTCGTGCAGGCCCCGCAAGAGACTCACGTACAGGGCCACGCACTGGGTGCGGCTGTGCTTGGGCCAGAATACGGCCAGGGCGAGCGCCGCCAGCGCACCGGGGTGGTTGTACGCCGCGTCCTGCGCAGCCTGGGGCGGAACACTGGACGAGCTGGACGAGGCCATCGCCGCCATGGTCTGTTCAAACGAGCGCTGCACCTGCTGCGTGACGTAGCCTCGACTGATCCACTGGGTGAGCAAGAGCTCGCACAGGTCGAGGTGGTCGAGGTGTGCACTGCCCATGTGCCACACGTTATTGCTGGCAGCAGTTGCTGTCTCTGTTTCTGTTTCTGTGACCGCGAGCACTGTTTCTCTTGGTCCTGCTTGTGCTGTTTGTGCTGTCGTACCCGCCTGTGTTGTCTCAACTCGTGCCTGTGACGCCGACGACTGCAGCTGCGACATGGTATTGAAGAGGCAGTCTTGCCGCACACTGGGCATGTGTGCCAGGGTGAGCAGCCACCCCGAAATGGTGGATGAGGTGGAGGTGGTGGTGTGATTTTTCGCGGGGATGCCGGCGTTGGCACCACCACTGCTCCTCGGAGACAAAGAGGAGGCGACCAGCAACTCGGTGGTCGCATCGATAAGGTTGCCATGCTGGCCAAGGTCAATGTGCTCAAGAGCTTCGGCAATCTCGTGGACTTGGGCTTGCGTGAGGACGTGCGAAGTTGCTACTGCTGCATCCTCCCCCGTTATTGTGCTTGTGCGTGTGGTCACGTTCTGGTTGGAAAAGATGGCACAGAGATGCGGCGGCAGGAGATCTGCGACGCCTGCGAGAAGCTGGGGTGGTGTGGCCAGCAGCGTGTCGAGTGCCATGGTCGTCACTCGTGGACTGCTGCTTCTGCTGTCGGGTAAAAGTTGTGAGACGTAGACAAAGAGGTCGCGCCAGAAAGCAGCCCCATAGTCGCTCGCCTTGAGCAGGCGGCACGCGCGAATGCCTTCCAGCACAGCAGCAAACAGCTTTGATGCACTTGTTTGGAGGGTGTCTTTTCCTTCCTTCTCGCTCAAACCCTTCCAAATAAGGCCAACCACTTCGCGGGACTCGTCGACAGTCATGGCAGCAAGGCCCAGATGCGACTGAAGCTCCCTGCAGATGTCGTCCAACTGGCGGGAAAAGCTCATTTCGGATAGTGTTGGGATCGACTCGCGCCAGGCCTGCAGCTTTGTGAACAGGAGCTGGGCAGCGATGCTCCGCTGCCTCGATTCTATGGAGTCTGCCGGTGCTGTCGCCTCGGCCACGGGGGGTTCACCACCGAAGCCGGTAAGCCACAAGGGGAGCACGGACGTGCTGCTGCCTCGGCGACGGCCGCGGCTGCTGCTCTCTTGGACTTGCCGTGACATGACCAGATTTCGTTCTGTCGGTTCCGGTGCACTCCGTGGCGGCGACCATGTCCACTGCCGCAGATCCGGCGCATTCGGCAGTCCCCATGCTGGCAATAGAGGCCCGCCCGGGCCAAGCGACAACTGTGAGCTGAGCTGGTCGGTCATCTGGCGCTTCCCGAGGCGGCGGCGGCTTTCGAGCGGTCCGGGGACATTGCTCGCAAAGCGGCGGGTGGTCGTTGCGGACGCAGGTGGTGCCGCGATCCGGCAGTAGTGGGCGAACGTGCTGGCCAGGACCACGTCGGTGATCCAGATGCCATCGACGGCGGCTGCAGAAGTGGACGAGGCGGAGGGGCTCGCGAGGTGGCTGCGGACGGCGCGGCAGCACCTCGATGCTGACCGCGGAGCCATCGGAGAGAGAGGGAGAGAGGAGGTGAGGGACGGCCTTCCCGAGGCGAGGGGGGGGAAGGCCGCGTGGTGGTTAGGTCGAGGATCGAGGTTGTTTTCTTTCTAGGTTTCGGGCTTCAATATCGTCGCATGGCGTCCAGGTCGAGGGGTGGGGAGGCCCGGGTCGATAGCCGTATGTTCGAGATAAATGGTTACCGGGCACGGCGTTTCCACTCCCGCTGGTCAATTGGTGGTGGCGGAGAACCAATTGTCGTGTGCTAATTGTCGATGCTCGATGTCGTTCCTGAGCTTCAATTTGGTGTTGTGTGTGCTCTTTTTTTCGCGGGCATTCAATGGGTGGGGACTCTTCGGCCCGTCTGTCCAACCAGGAACGAAGGATTGAATACCACCCGGTGTGGTACAGTGTCTATAGTCCGTGTGCAGGGAACCAATTCACACTGTAGCTCGATCTGCGCCCGTTCTGCCCCTCTATTGTATCTTATCGCGCTTTTACCCGCCCTGGGGAAAGGCCGATCCAGGCCCCGTCGGCCACTGTAAAATACGATTCTCGGCGAACCGAGTTGGTGGGGCAGGAGCTTTTCAGAAGCTTTTCTCGTGTCAGAATCAGAAGGGAAAGAACGACCGACTCGGGCTTTGAACCGTGTCTCCTTACGAATTTATATACAAATGCGAAACTCGGCTGCCACAGACGGGAAAAAGACAGACAACGAACAACAAGACATCAACGCTGTCCACAACCTCGACAACAACAGCACCGACATTCCCAGCAGCGCACGCCTCGCGATCTCGATCCGCACCACCGCAACCATGGGCCACGATTTTGCGCCGATGAAGAATGACCTGATCATACGGGCCGCCAAGGGTAGGCACTTTCGGACGGAGACGAGGACTGCCGAGGCGGAACAGACCAATTGACTTTGAACAATGGCTAACCTTACAATTGCAGGCGAAAAGGTCGAGCGCCCGCCGATCTGGATCATGCGCCAGGCCGGCCGCTACCTGCCCGAGTACCACGAGGCCAAGGGCAACCGCGACTTCTTCGAGTGCTGCCGCGACCCGGAGGTGGCATCGACGATCACGCTGCAGCCGATTGACCGGTTCGCCGGTCTCATTGACGCCGCCATCATCTTCTCGGACATCCTGGTGATCCCGCAAGCGCTCGGCATGGTCGTCGAGATGGTCGACAAGAAGGGCCCGCACTTCCCGGAGCCGCTGGTGTCGCCCGATGACGGGCAGTACGAGAAGGTCATGGCCAAGGACACGCTGGCGGCTGTGGAGGAGCTCGAGTACGTGTACAAGGCGATCACGGTGACGCGCAAAAAGCTGCAGGGCCGCGTGCCGCTGATCGGCTTCTGCGGCGCGCCGTGGACGCTGCTGTGCTACATGGTGGAGGGCGGCGGCACGAAGCTGTTTGTCCACAGCAAAACGTGGCTGTACCGCTACCCCAAGGAGACCAAGGCGCTGCTGCACAAGATCGCCGAGGTGTGCGTTGAGTACCTGGCGCGGCAGGTGCAGGCGGGTGCGCAGCTGGTGCAGGTGTTTGACTCGTGGGCGGGCGAGCTGTCGCCGGCGGCGTTCCGCGAGTTTACGCAGCCGAGCCTGGCGTACATTGCGGAGCAGCTGCCGAAGCGGCTGGCCGAGCTGGGCCTGGAGCAGGTGCCAATGATCCTGTTCCCCAAGGGCGCGTGGTACGCGCTGGACGCGTGCTGTTCCAAAGAGACGCTGGGCGGCTACGACGTGGTCGGCCTGGATTGGCAGCACGACCCGGCGTCGGCGGTGGCCACGCGCGGCGACCGCAAGGTGGTGCTGCAGGGCAACGCGGACCCGGGCATTCTGTACGGCACGCAGGAGGCGATCACGCAGACGGTCAAGGACATGGTGGAGGGCTTCGAGTGGAAGAAGCGGCAGTCGGGGTGGATTGTCAACCTGGGCCACGGCATTACGCCGTTTGTCAAGCCGGACAGCCTCAAGTTCTTCCTAGAGGAGATCCACCGGCAGACGAAGTTGTAAGTTGGGGTGGCAGAAAAACAACAAAATCAAGCTGCAAAAATATCGGATACGGCTTATGTGTTTATACAAAAATGTTACAAATCTCGTCTATAGAAAAAAAAGTGTATTTTGTGTCTAATCTAGTAATATCGTCATGTCGTTCATTCGTCGTCTCCCAAGCTGTCGTAACTGACCACGGTCCAGGAAGTCGCCCAGGTCCGCTTCGCGCCCAGTCGCCGGCACACGGCCTGGCTCTGCCGGTTATTGGCACTTACGTCGGCCGCACACCAGCCGTCACCCTTGGTGTCCTGGCTGTTGCCACCGTCAACGCCTTCTCCGCCCGGCCCGTCGACCGTCACATCGAACACGCCGCAGTACTGCCGAAGCAGCCGCGCTGCCAGCGCCTTGGCCAGACCGTGGCCGCGGTACTTGGGCTCCGTGTGCAGTGTCCACAGCGAGCCGTCCACGCCAACAAAAGCCCAGGCCTGGAGGGCGCCGTCCTGCCCGTCGGTCGCCGCCTTCTCCCGCAGCGCCACGCTCGGCACACCCAACAGCGTCTGCACAGTGCGCGGGATGGGCGTGCGGCTGATGACGAGAGCGATGTCATCATGGGAGCGCACGCTGTCCCAGGCCAAGGAGGCTTGGGCGTCATCAGTGTCGTCGGCACCATCACCCTGAACACCCGTTGCGAGTTCCGTGTCCTCGGGTTGCGACAGCACCGGCACGTCCTCGAAGCGGAACAGCCACTTGTCGTAGGCTTCAAAGTAGGCCAGCGTGACAGCAGTGCGGTCGGTGTCGTCGGCCGCGTCGCCCGGGTTGAGCAGAAGGTAGCGGATGCCGTCGTGGATGTTGGTCTTGACGTGCTTGACAAAGTCGGCGGCCGTGTCGGCAATGCCAAAGCGGTCGGGAAGCTGGGCCGCGAGGGTGGGCGCAGCATCGCGGGCGATGGTGCGGATGCGGCGCAGCAGGGCCAGCACGAGGCGGCGGCAGCGGGCGCGGCGCACGGGGGACCACGTGGACACAAGCTCGGCGCCGCGGTCGGCGACCCAGGACCCGGGCTGGTCGTTGTCGGCGGCATAAAGGTCTGCGCCAATGGGCAGCGCCTGGTCCTGGTCGGACGCATAGATCCAGGTGGCGGTCTCCGGGGTCTTGGAGAGGTCGACAAAGGCGGCCGCAAAGGGTGTCTTGACGGCGTCGTCGGTTTCGGACGGCACCTGGTCCTGGTTGTAGGCAAACAAGACGTGGGCATATTCGGACGTGCCACTGCCCGTCGTGCCACCTGAGTTGATGCCGTCAAAGGCACCGGCGGCGACCTGTAGGCGGCGGAGGACCGGCAGCGAGTAGGGCAGGTGGGCGCGGAGAAGGCGCAGCTGCGCCTGTGTCGGCCGCTGGGGCACGTCCTCGATGTACATGTTGGCGTTGGTTCTGGGTCGTGGTGGTAATGTCCAATCCCGCAAGCTAGACGTTGGAGATGGCCCGACTAATGTAGAGCTTTTATGTTGGTCTTTGCGTGTAAGAGTCTGGCCGAAGTACGTTGTTTGTAAGCCGTCCCAGTCCACTATATTTAGTCCCTTCTCCAGTCCGCGTGAAAACGTCACGGCCGGTACCTGAATGCATGAACAGGTCTTCTGCAGATCAGCTTTTGGGCGCCCGCAATTCGACGAGGGGATTGCGCGCGCGGCAGTCTGGCGGTGGTGAGATAGGTGGTGGTGAAAATCGGCGTCGAATGGCGATGGACGGCCCTAGCCGTGAGTCACTGTGTGCAAGCCCTCACAGCGGCGGGTGCAGGAATACGACGCCATCCATGCGCGGCGCCGGCAGAAGATCGGCGAAAGGGACCATAATGACATGTCCTTGCAGCAAAGGGGCGTAAAAGACAGTAAAGTCGCCATAGAAAACAGCGTTTGGACGAGACAGGAAGGAGGTTGAGGATTCTAGTCCTTTTCGCCCGGTCGCGCAGTTTCGGTCAGGTTTCCACAAGGGTGGTAGCAGCATGGTGGCATGTCTGCCTAGTGGCACAGGTGTCTTCTCTATCTTGTTATCAGATATGGCAAGTGCAAGACGCTGATATGCATGCAGGACGGAGGGTTTGGGAGCATTTGGTTCGATTCGGTTATCTCTCGGACTCGTATTCTCTCTGTCTCTTCTTCTAATCTATATCTCTCATTCTCGCATTCTCTTGTTCTTTCCTTAGACAACATCAAGTTGCCAAATGGGAAAATAGCGGCGAAAATAGACAAGGTGAAGAAAGGCGAAGAAGGCGACGGAAAGCGACACGCTGAACGAGACGGGAAAACGGAACGCAAGAAAAGTATGCCTTGATTTGCTTTATTAACAATACGCAGATGCGCGATACGCTGAATGGCGTTCAAGAGGAGACGACAGACGATATGCGACAAAAAGTTATACAGAAACGAGAAAAATATGATAATGGCATGGGGGAATCCGTGAAAAACAACAAGACGAAAGCGACAAAACACCAATACAGAGAACAGACGAAGACCTCCCAGCACGTATGCGGTATGCGACAAAGGAAATGAGACGAGACATGCTTCGCTGAGCATGGAAAGAAACGAAAGAAGAAAAAAGAAAGAAAAAACGCCAGCCTATGATGATGCTACCCAGCGACCCAGCCCAACAACCCGATAATACCGACCTCCTTTTTTTGTGCGAAATGACGAAACGACGAAGACAACAAGAAGCGAGCATGAAGAGAGATGCGACGAGGCGCACCGCCTACTTCTTGCCCAGCAGCCACTCCTTGCCCTTGGTGGCCAGGCTCTTCTCGGGCTCGGGCCGCTGCGTGGGCGACCGCGGCTTCTTGGTGGTGGTGGCGTCGTTGCTGTTGCGCACGGTGGCAGACGAGGCGGACGAGGTCGGGTGGGCGTCGTCGACGACGGCTGAGCCGGCAGCAGCAGCGGCCGCAGCCTCGGCGTCGGCCGAACCGGCCTTGAACACGTTGCCGGCACCGCCGCGGCCGGCGTGGGTAGCGCCATTGCTCGGGCGACGGACGACACTGACACTGTTAGTATACCGAATAAAGTTTGGGGCTGTTCTTGGGACACCTTTTCGGGTGTCTTGGGGGGGCACTCACGGCTCAACGTCCTGGCGCGCGCGCGTCTCCTTGGGGTCGGTGTTCTTGGCCATGTTGCCGGTACCGCCACGGCCGGTGGTGACAACCGACGTCCGCAACACCGGAGTCTCGAGGTCCTTGGGCTGCAGCTTGGGGGACTTGGTGCTGTCGGCCATGTTGCCGGCGCCGCCGCGGCCGTGCGAAGCAAGGTGGCCAGTCATTGTGGGATGTGTGGTTGAGGTGGTGAGGTGGGAGAGTAAGAGCAAGGAGGATTGTGAGAGAGGGAGCGAGTGCGTGAGCTCGAGTGGGCTTGTTGGTTGCTTGCTGAGTTGGATGATGAAAAAGAACGACTGTTGATCCGACAAGGGAACTGGAGGGCCAACGCTTTATACAGAGCAAGAGGTGGACTGTGCGTTGCGATTTTGTTTTGGTCACGATGGAAGAAAAAAAAGGAAAGAGAGAGAAGAAGGAGAACTTCCAAAAGAGGGGAAGGGGCGAGAGGGACAGGGACAAAAAGAAAAGAAAAAAGAAACAAGGCGCGCAGTGCGTTGCCCAGCGAGAAGGACCAGAAGGGGGGGTGTACGAAAGAGCAGAACAGGCAAGAATGAGTGAGGGGACCTGGCCTTGGCCTGGGCCATGGGACGTCACGTCACCTGCGCTCCCAGGGAAAGAACGACCGGCCCAGGGGGTGAGAGTGAGGGGAGGGGGGTACGGACAAGGCGAAAAGGCGAAAGATGGGCCCAAGAATGGGGAAAAACCACTACGACATACACGAGCCCTGGGGGCAGAAGTGATCACAAGGAAGGCAAAAAAGTTTTTTTTTTTTCCTGTCCCAGGCCAAAAGACCGTCCCCACAGGGGGTGTGCGCAGCACGCGCAACGAAAGTTGTTGACAGCCTCTGCTTTGCGCACGCCAGATCGTTCACTGTCATTGCGATGCTCTCACGAAGGAAGGAGCCAAGCGAGGCATTGTTGGCCGTGCCTGCTGGGTATTGGTGCTGATGTTCATTGCTCTTTCCTCTTCTTTGTACAATGGCTGACATCACACAAGACACAGACAAAAAAAGAAAGCAGACTCAGGAAGAGAGGAAGCGACGACCGAGACATTCTGAGGGCAGTGCTCTTTTCTTTCTTCCTGTCTTGGGATCTTCACAATTGCCCAGCGCACTGCCCATTGCACATCCAGGGCGCAATCCAGTATTTCCAGGGCGGTACCGGCCTTGGTCCGGCGGCTTGGGCAACGCAAGGGAAAACAGCGAGCGACGGCCGAGCTGGGCTGAACGGGCCAGGATGACAGAAAAAATGGTGGCAGATGGACTGAAGAGTTTTTCTCTTCTCCTCTCTTCTCCTCTCTGAGGCGGCGCGCTCTTCTCACTCAAACGCTCCTTCCCCATACGAAAATCAATGCTAGACACACGGGAATTGGCAAACTAAAACGTAATGGAAATCTGTTTTAGGGGGGCTTTTGGGGCTTTTAGCACGACGTCGTTTTTTAGTGTGCAATTGGTCCATGGCCAAAGAATTGCGTTTTCTCCAATGCGCACTTACACCAAAAAACTGTCGCAAAAAAGGCACAGAAAAAATGTGAAAATATAAGACCCGGACTAACACCATTAGTGCCCCGAAAAGAGGTCACGCCCTGCACTTTTGGATGGCATGGACCTGGGCGAGCTGGGCATGGCTGGACTCTTTGTTGTGTGTGGATAGGGAGAGGTGAGAATGGGCCATGGAAAGAAGGACTGCAGGAAGAAAAGAGAGAAAAAAAATCTTAAATTTATTTTTAGCGAGCTGGCTTCATGCCTGCGGCGCCGTCCTCCGTACCTGCCTATGCGCGACACGCCCAGCATACACCGCACACCACACACGCTCGCTCTTTCGCCTAATTTGTGCGCCTGATGGCGCCTTCCGCTCCTGTGCACCGGCTCACAGCGCCCGATCAACACACCCCAAACCCAATTCCGCATCATCGTTGTAAAGGTTTGCGCGACCCTTCAACGTGTGCAGACCAAGTTACTGTGGGGACCTACTCGGGCGTGAATGACTGACACTGCATTCTGCCCGCGAGGCGTCCACATGATGGGCCAGGCCGCTCCTCGTGTGAACCAGCTGGTTTCTATCCGTTCCTGCTGTTCGGCGTCATCGCCGTTCACGTTGTTTTCTTCTAGAAGAGGAAATTATGAATTCGGCAGTGTCCTTTCTGATCCGTAGTCTTTCGCTGTCCGCGAGTTTGCGCCGCCGGATTATTCTGTTATCTTCCAGCGATAGCCGGCCTTATCTTTGCCGAAGCCCGTATCTTCGTTCTCAATCGCCCTGATATACCGGAATAGGAAATATAGGCAGAGCTGCGAAGATGCACCTATTCGGGCAAATCTGAACACATCATGGGCGTGATTGTCGAACTGCTCGTATGATAGCATCCAGCACTTGATTTGAACGGTTTGCCGTAAGCAACTTCTCTTGTAGTCGAAGTGTGTGCCAACAACGCCGGTTAGGCCGTGTGCTATCATCGTGCGATAAACGCAGACAACTTCCATGTTCGGCGTTTGTTTGGACGTCTCGCGGGGGGGGATATGTGACGAAGCTCCATAGCTTCGGTATTGCAGCTTATCACAGCTTCGTCATCTATGCTCTATGACGACAGTTGTGTTGTTGGATTTCTGTTTCTCTTCTTTTCCCAACCCGTGACTCGTAAAGTGCATGCTGCCGATATACGGAGTCAGACCCAGCCAGGCCCAGCACAGGCCATGTTTACCCCACAGCCTACGACGTACAGCCTTTCTATTTCTGCCTCTTCGCCCTATGAGTTGACCTACGAAACGTGCGAGCTTGGCTTTTGGGTCTGGTGGCCCGTCGCCCGTTGCCCGTCTGCGCCGCTTGCCGTTGTCCGCTGCCCGAAGCGAAGCGAGGAAATTGACAAAAGGTACAGAAAAAAGGAAACCAATTACACGCCCCTTTCAAAGGAGAAGAGACCTGCCAAAAATGAGAATTGACAAAAGGAAAGGCGGGGTCCGAGAAAAAAGGGGTCCTCTCGCGAAAGGAAAGAAAAAAAATGAAGCAGGTCATCTGGGGTATTGCGCCAACTTGGTTTCCTCTAAGCCAGGCCCGGCCTGGCCTGGTCGGATGCAGAGAAAGCCTCATTCCTTCCGAGGAGAGCTTCCCCCGGACCAGTTGCAGCACACTTTAGTGCGGTTGCAGGGGCAGGGGTTTGTTTATTACATCATTGCGACGCCCCTGCGCGTCAGCTGGTGGCTCCCCCTGCAGCGAACAACGTAGAAAGGTCGAATTCTGACAGTGCCCAAGCGAGCCCAAGGGGAAAAAAGGAGGGGGGGGCGAATGATGTGCGCCAGGCATTTTGCGCCAGATGTGCGCGCGCAGTGTGGCAGTCTTATGCACCCCAGTTTTTCAAAGACGAAAAACGGACAGAGACGAAAGAGCGCGAGAGCGAGTCGAGCGAGCAGAGCAGAGCTTGGCGAAAGGAGCTTTCTCGCTTGTACGACGTACACCGTTATTCTTCCTCCTTGCTCGTGGTTGATTTCTTTCTTCCGCCGGAGAAAACACGGCGACCGAGGTGCCGACGTTTTGGAGTGGATTGGCGAAAGAAAATATTGAAAAGGAGCGCAGCGGGGAACGCCGACGAGTTTGCGGAGAAAGCTCTGCCAGAGGAGCTCTCGAGCCGCCCCAGCCGACCTATCCGCATTGGGAAGTGGGAGCTGCCAGAGCTTCTACTATTGATTTTCTGTAACGGCTGTCAAAAATCATTTTGCTGCATTTTTTTTGGCAGTATTATGACGTGTCTCCCTAGATTCATCTGTTTATTTTGATTTGAGCAGCGGATAAGGGAGACGTCGCCGAAGTCGTGGTAAAAAGCTCTAGGCCATGACGTTGGTATTTTCATTCGTTTGCCTGTGTGATGGAACGACATCTGTTATCGTCCGTTTTCCCTCCTCTCCCTCGACGCTCAGATTGGCGAACCCGAGGGCGAGGACGAGGGGATCTCAATCAGCTCCCATTTCCCAAGAACCAAGTCCCCGGGTCCTCGAGGAAGAGTGAGAAAACGAGTCGTTGGGACGCGGAATGCCCGTGTGGCACATCAACAACTGAGACACCACGTTTTCTTGCATCTCTTTTCTTTCATCTCGGTTCCTTTGCACGGAAACCCCATTGGTACAATCGAAGATTCCCATCCCTTGAGTCCCAGGAAATGAGTAAACCCAGAGGAAAGGAGGAAAGAGCACTAGCCAATGGCAATAGCTGCTGGTTCCCAATTTCCTAGGACACGATTGCAGCACTGCCACGAGCCCATGATTCGATAATAGCGAAAAGAGCAGGTCAAACAAAATTGAATTCAAAAAAGGTATCGCGAAATATATTGCAAAAAATCCACACTCTTTATATAGCTGACGGGGCCGACGAAACAGATGGCCAAAAGATTCCGAGCCGCCAGTCTAAACAATGAAGCAGCACTTGTAGACAATGTAGCTTAAAGAGATTGTCGTAAAATATATGGAAACCGCCAACCAGGTTCGAAACCAAAGAAAAAAATCAAAATAAATCAAAAGATATCACAAAACGTCACAAAACAAAACTGCCCTCGCGCCGTGTTTTTGCTTTAACCCAAGGACTAAAATGACAGCACACACAATAGCTGTACCGCACCGCCGGGTCCGAGACCGTTCGCTGTTGCCAGTTTGCTGTTGCTGTTGCTTTTCGTTGTTGGCAGGCGAAAATGAAATAAAAAGGAAACCGGCGTTGACAAAACCAGATGTTCGGAACCCAAAGGGATAGTCGACCAAAAGACTCCAGGCGAGGCGACAAATCAAAGAGCTCCGGGGTACCCAGTACAAAGGGTCGTTGAAAGAAATCCGCCTCCGGGTTGTTGGTGAGCAGAAAGGAGATCGCTTCGCCTCGCGTCGCTAGGCCCGAAAAGGGACGCTCGTTCGGGTGTATTTTCTGTTGGTTGTTCGTTTTTGGTGCGTACTTGCAGCGGAATTCGCCCCGTCATCGCTCAAACTTTTTTTTTTCTCCCGTGAAGCGGTCCCAGGACGAGACAAAAAAAGGTGACCCCTCTGGCGACGCCCTGGATCCGATTTCCGCCTTCTTGGTGTTCGGCGACCATCTGAGGAGCCTAGGACTTGTGCCTGTCGCCCTCCCTGGGATGTCAAAGACGGGCAACGTAAAAGGGGAGAGGTAGTGGTGAAGGTGATAGCCTATGGGCCAGTTTCCGAGTTTCGGGCTGTTGGTCGCGAAGTAGTCGTCCCAGGTAACTGTTTTTGTCGCTTATCGGATATGCCGCCAATGGATACTATGATGCAAATGGACGTTGCTGCTTGCTATTGCATGCCAAAAGAGAAAAGGAAAGAAAGAGGAGACAAAAAAAAGAGCACCGATAACCACGCGACCATCCAAGCCACAGTTTGGCGTGTTCTCGATGGCATCGTTGTTGTTTCTTGGTGTCTTCACTCGTAGTCGTCGTCGTCATCGCCACGGCCGTTCTTGCCGATGCCTTCTTTCCGGATGGGGATCTTGATGCCTTGTGTCGCAAACGTCTTGCTCAGTACTGTGCTCTCGCACACGCCAGGGAACTTCTTGGCGGAGTAGACCGTGAACACGTCGCTAAAGCACGACGCCAAAACGGGCGCCTTGCCCGTGTTCACATGCTGGCTACCAGGCGTTCCACTAGGAGACGCGCTTGGGGGTCCGACGTTGACAAAAGAGAAGCGCAGGCTATCGGATGTCAGCATGTGTGACAAAAGCTCGCAATAGGGAGAAATATAGGGGGCACTGCACTTACCGGAAGTTGCCTTCAGTACGGACACTGAGATCCTGAAGAACAAACCAGATGCCAATCTTGTCGGCGGGGTCCTGTAGGCGGAAAGCACTGGCGGCCAAGCTGCCGATCAGGTTGCGGGTGAACATGCCCTGCGGCTGATTTCCCTGGATCAGGCGCTGTGTCATCATGTCACCCGGCCCGCCGAAGACGCGTGGTGGGCCGTAGCCCGGAGCCTGCGAGGAGAGCTGTATTCCGTAGTCTCCGCCGTGGTAGCTGCCGTACTGGCCCGACTGGCCGTAGCCATTGGACTGTTGCATGTACGGAGGGGGTACTTGAGGGTATGCTGATTGGCCGTAAGGGTTCATGCCCGAGTGGCCGTACATGCTGGATCCGTAGCCCGGCCCGCGCGAGTCGGACTGCATTAATGACGAGTAGGTCGGAGCGTTCTCCACCTGCTCATAGGAGGCAGGGGTCGTGGACGAGATGGAGGGCGTGGTGGTCGTGTGGCGCACCAGATTGACCTCCTTCAGAGCATCTTCTGACCACAAGTCCACGTTTAAGACAAACATCGTGTGCTCGATCTCGCTGTGAGAGGTCAAGGGTTAGCAAAAATACACCACTGGAAGCTTTTGGGTGTACTCCATTTGTGAGACGTGGGACAATTAGCAGCCACGTACTTGCAATCAACCTCCTTGCCGGTAGCCAGATCTGTGACCACAATACGCACGCAAGGCGGGGGAGTAATGGGTCGACGGTCCTACAAAGCAGGGAAGATACGTTAGTAAAGCGAAGAAGCAAAAAAAAGGACTAGCAAATATCCCAAATCCCAAAGTCCCAAGAACCCAAATCCCGACAGGCATTTTCTTGTAATCAAGGAAATACTGAAAGACACCACAAAAGGAGGCACACGAGTGCTGCAGCAAAAATCAAGGGGAGGCTGGGATGGGGCTGCTGGGTTGTACCTTGTCGCCGAAACCACACATTCGGGCACGTTTCGGTTGTTGCACAACATCGAGTCTGCCGGTGTGTGTCAGAGTTAGTGTCATGAAGCCACAAAAAGGGGAAGAGACAGCAGTCCCAGCTCGCCGGGTCTCGGTCCCAGACGAAATATGAGAGAGCGAATGCGCGCGTGCGCGAGTGGAAGGGGCGGACTGCACCTGTAGGATCGTGTGCCCTCGCTTCCAACCGTGGGCTCGAGAGCTTTGCGCGTGGCCGCCTCCTGCTCGGGAGTGGGCTTCGGCGCTTCTAAGGCAGGCGTCGGCGGCGAGCGGGTCGGGTCAACGGGCGGGAGTGACGGTGGTGGCGGAGCGTGCTGCGCGTGTTGACCATGTTGGGCGTGCTGCGAGTGCTGCGAATGCTGCGAGTGTTGTGTGGCGTGCTGAGGGTGCTGCGGGTGTGGCGGATGCTGCGAATGCGGCGGGTGCTGAGAGTGCTGAGGATGTTGGGAATGCTGTGAATGTTGCGCATGCTGGGGATGTTGCGAGTGCGGGGGATGCTGATACTGGTCCGCGTAGCCGTGCGGCGGAGGGAGACTCATGGTGGGCAGGTGTGTGGATTGATGCGGCTGCTGGTAGGTCTGGTGGCCGAGGGCGGGGAGTTGGTTGTGCATGTCGTGCTGCATGGCTGGCGGCTGTTGGGATTGCTGCGAGTATATATGGGTGTTCATCCTGCCCGCTCCGAAGGGCGAGGGCGAACGAATGGGCGCTTTGCGCTGCGCGTGCCGGTATCACAAAAGAGGAGGCGGCGGCGGGCGATGGTGGCGGTGGTGGGTGAAAGGTGGCAGTGGTGAAGTGTGCAAGGGGAGTCCCTGCTTCGCAATTTAAAAGAGGGGCGGATTTCGCGCGATGTTCCAGACGACCGTGCCTTTTTCTCTTTCAAAATCGTGAAGTGAGACTATCGACTCTGACGACGCGCCGGCTTCTATTGTCCGTTGCAATCAGAATAATTCGACGATAGTCCTAGACGATAGACCAGAGGACGGGAGAGACACGCGGGTATGTAAGGCGTGCGTGCGTCGGGGAGGTAAAAAAGAGTGCCCTACTGCATCCAGTGCGTTAGACAGGCGAGCTTCTGTTATATTGTGGCGGCGGCGGTTGGCTAAAACGGAGCAGGGAGATAGACAAGGCGGTGGGTAGAGGCTGCGAAAGCTGTAAAGCGCTTCACACACGTCGAGACCAGTAGACAGGCAGCTCAAACAGCTCGCTGGTCATCTGTCGCGTGCACAAATGCTTTTGGGAAAGAAGCATAAAAAGATGTGAACGATGTAAGAAAAGAAGAAAGAAAGAAAGGCGCGCGTACCGAGAAATAAAGAGGCAGGTCGTGTAAATGTATGGATCGTATGTGCCGTTGTCAAAGGAGAAGGTGGGATACGACGGGGCAGAAAGAGAGAGAGAGACAGGTTTGGGTGTTGGCGGATTCCGTCTCTACTGCAAACCGTTGGAGAAGAAAGAAAAGAGAAGAGATGCGTAATAAGTTTGTTGGTGGGACGCCAGTGATCCAGGACCAGAGAGGCGGCACGCCCAGCTTTTTGTTCAAAAAATTCCTTCGCCGCTTTTGTTCCAAGCGTCAGTGACAATAATGCCCTTTCCCTTTTGTTGTTGCTTTCTTGTCGTCGTTTGTGTGTGTGTCTGTGTGGTTGGTCGCGGATGACGGATATTGAATGGCGGGTTGCAGAGAGGAGGGGGGTGGAAGGGGGCGTGTGCTGCTCGCCGCGCAAAGGAGGTGTGCGTGCGTGCGTGGTGTGCGCGTGCTGAAGAAAAAGAGTGCAGGACCAAAGAAAGCTGGTAGGTGGTAGGAGAACCAGAGGAGCGGACAGACGGTTGAGAGAAGAGGATCACGGCAGCCAGGGGGGGACAGACAGACCCGGCAGCCGAGAAAAAGGAGGCGAGCAGGAAAAGCAGGGTGCGAGAGCAAAGCAAGGAGAAACAAGGCGACAACGGGCGGGACGTAGGTCGGAAGCAGGAACAAGGAGCTGGCAGATGCACGCCTTGTAAGCTGTGAGCTTGGTTGAGGTGTCAAGTCGAGTTGTGTTGAGAGATCGTACGTTGCGAGCTGGAAACTGGTGGCCGAGATATGTTTTCTTTCTGCAAAGCCAACAATGCACGTTCGCCGGAGCAATAAAGACAAAGGAGCGAGCGTGGCGGCAGTCGAAAAAAAGAAAAGTCGGGCCCAAAAGTAAGGTGAGGTAGGACGGGTTCAGGCTTTATGTCTCAGAAAGTCGCTAGTCCGGGTGACAAGGGTCGGCCGGTAAGAGCAGTAAGGAGGAGGGTCGCAAGGATGCGGTCAGACGAGAGAATAGAGACGAGAGACCAACAGAGAAGTCGGAAGAGAGAGAGAGAGAGAGATAATGTGAGGGAGAAGTAAGGACAGGCCACAGGAAGGGGGGCCGGTTGCAGGTGCAGGGGACAGGGGGTAGCAGGTTGGGCCGCAGTTGTCAAACAGGCGCGAGGGACGAATGGGGAAGAGGGTGGTGGTGGTCGTGCTGGGATGACGACGAGGGGAGCGAGACGTTGACGAAGATGGGGAAGTTTTGAAGGTGAGAGGAAAAGAAGAAGACGGAAAGAGGGGGAGAAAGAGACGATATGGGAGGGCACGCCGTAAAGAATAAAAGAGAGTAGTTGCAATAAAGGAAGGAGCGAGGAGGCGAAAGAGAAAGAGACAACAGTTGCGAAAGAGAGTTGTTTCTTTATTTTTGGGAAGGAGCGAACCCCATGAGGAGGAGCTACCAGACAGCCAGAGCCTGGGAAGGAGCGAGTGAGGAACAGTTCCCCGACCAAGAGAGGCAGGCGCTAATTAGCGGGTACGGAGTATTGGAGTACGGAGAACGGGGTTGATAAACACACACTAAAAATGAAAGAGAGCTAAAAGGCCCTGCGATAAAAGATAGTCAAACCTAAAGGGAAAGGGGAAAAGAAAGAAAGAAAGACATCCGCCGAGCTGGTTTCTTTGAGACGGGGAGAGCTAGCAGAGTAGCATGGCAATGGTCTCGGGTGTCCCGTTCATGTGTTGTTTGCTGTGTGCGTGTTTGTGTTATTGTCTTTCTACGACGTATTCTGTTCAAGTACAAGTATATTTGCATTGTGTCAAGTGGCCGCAGTAGGGCGCCCGAACCGCCATGGCCACGGAGCCAGGCTCGCTCTTTGGAGACTAGCACTTGCAACGGCGTGCGGAAGCTCTTTTTCATTTTCTGGGACAGAGGCGTGGGTCGTTGGACGTTGGGGCGTGGGACGTGGGACTTGGGACTGCTTTGGGGGACTGGCTAGCCGGCGGAACGTGGTAAGATACTTGGGAGGGACTTCGGGGGTGCCAAGGAGGCTTGGGTCGGACGAGGCTCAGGGCTGGACGTTGTACAGCACGCTCAAGTATCTTGGGGTATCTTAACATGCGATATGTCGTTTCCTGTCCGCGAGCAGGACGTTTCCAATGTTTTAGCGTCGAGAAAAGCCTTCGGAGTCGACAGGAGGGTGGCAGCGCCGGAGGTTCTGGACGGATACTGAGAAGGCGCGACGAGGAGAAGGGGGACATGGGTGGGTTGCAGGGAGACGGATATGGGTGGGACTGCAAACGGAGCGAGTGCAGGGGGCGCGGCTTCGGGGGATGGAAAGCGACAGCGGGCAGGAAGGGACGCAGGCTCGCCAGCAAAGGACCAGGAATAGATAGAGGTGGTGGCAAAACGGCTACGACGTAGGCAAACAGAGCGTTGGAGAAGGTGGAGCGTGGAGCACGGGACGTCGACGCTCAGGGAAGGATGCAGGAAGAGGCACAACAGCAAACGGCAAGAGGCAGGCGGGTGGCCCGGCCTGTCGACGAGATCAACGAGAGGCAGAGACAGGGCAGCTGAAAGAAGGAAGCTACAGTGATGTTGTGCAGCACGGGGCGGGTGTCATTAGCTCAGTGCAGGCCACCGGTAGCGATGGGGTTTTACGATTTGGCATCGAAAGGCCGCCCTTCTCGCGTTCTTATTCCCTTCTCTTTCTTTTTTACAACGTGCTCTTAAAGTGCGTGCTACTGCCGGTTCGAAACGGGAAAGAGAATGCGCCGTGCTAGTGCACTATAAAAAAAAGAGGATTAATTTGCGACCCTGCGCGACGGATTTCCCTCCACAGTGGCTCTTGGGCGGAGTCTAACGACGGAGCACGGGCGGATACTTTTTTAGGAAAAGAGGATGTGAGACTAAGGCCCATCAGAGGGTGTGCATCGCTCCGTACGCTGTAGCATAGACCCAAGAGGTGAAGGTGAGCGCGAAGAGGACGAGCATTTTGTTGAAGAATATAGGGGGGGGACATGGGCGTCTCTCCTGCATGCAGGCTGCTATTTGTAGAAGGAAGGAACCAAGGGCCACGCGACGGGATAGGGACTGCTGTCAACAAAAAGCCAACAGTCGCTCCTGCCTACCAGGCGTCGGCTATGGGTGCAGTCCCATCCTTCTCCGTCTGTTGGCTCCGAGGCGATGGGAAAACCAATGGGCGGGTTCTGCTAACAGCACAGGTTAACCCAAGGTGGCAAGCGCTAGTGGCTAGGGGATTTAGGGGGGATCAGGCCAAAGAAAGCGCTATGGAGCATACCTCCGCCCACCCAGACAGACGATGCAAGGGATGATGGGTTAGGGGGGGGCGTTGAAGCCCAAGGACCTTTTGGAGCGTTTGGAGGGTCTGAGGGTCTTGGGGGTTGGGGGCCTGTCTCGCTTGTTTCCCGAGAGGGGCATTTTCCGTCCGTTTGTCTCTGTCCCCTCGTTCCTTCCGCGTGCAGCGTAGCGTGCGTTACGCATGCGTTGTGTCATGGATGGCATCTATCCCTTCCCAAGCTGCTGGACCCAGTGCCAGAAATAGCGCGGGCACTTCCAACTGGCAGCTACAACCGTCAAGCCCAAGGCGACCGAGATCCTTTCTTTCCTTTTCTGGCTGTCTCTCTTGTTCGTCCTGGTCGGTCTAACGGTTCCTCCGCAGGCAAGTGCGAACCGTACGAGCAAAGGACAAGGGAAGAGAAAACAAAATGATAGGGAAGGGACGGCAAAGGAATACCTGAAAGGGAAACCACGGTCGGACGTGGATTGGTGGCTGACATCAGCTGTTTGCGCGATGCCCAGACGACGTCTTCATACGGAATATGCTCCGCTGTTTGACTATGGTCGGCGTATGTACGAGCATTCGTTCTTCTGCGATTCGCCTGCTCATCGTCCTCGTCATCGTCACCGGTCCCTTAGCACTCACACGACGCAATAGCATTGAAGACCAGGCGGGACAGCGCCGCGGCACAGCAGCCATGAAAAAAAAAACGAGCGACAGGGATCGAGCGCATGACGGGAAAGACGTCAAGGACAGCAAAGAGACACAGGCGGGAAACCTGGAGATCCTTGGAAAGCCTGGGACAAAAGGACAATGCAACAGACGGCGACAGAGAACGGATGAGACCAGACATCAGCGTCGACCCAGCGAGTCCCAGGGAGGAAGCCCCAAAACCCAGTCAAGCGAACCCGGGAGTCCCCAGAGCAAGGCAGAGCCCGAAGCCCAGAAACCAGACGAGTGTGGAAGAGAGAGGAACCAGAAACCGACAGGCGCCACCAGAAACCAACATGTAAAACGGTGCCATCCTGGCATAGCACTGGGCATACTCGTAAAGCATTGACGAGATAGCCCTCAAGGACAAGAAAAGGTCCTTTGCTTTTCATTGTATATCCCAAAATGGTAAGAAAAGGCGCAGCACGTCTCTCTGCGCCTCTATCTCGATAGTCTGTGCTGTTTTTAAGGCAAGGAGAATGTGACATGGAAAATATACAGAGGACAAATGCAAGAAGACAACGTCTGAGAGAGAAAGACACAGACACTGACGGGAGCCTGGTCATGGGGCACACAGACACACAGACACACACCACAGACTTGGCTTTGGGACGGCCCAGGTGCTAGGAGCCAGGCTGTCCGAGAAGAGGGAAGGAAAGGATGGAAACCGGGGTGTCATTGGCTGGACGGAAACGAAATTGATTAATTTTGCAGGTTTGGACCATTTTCAACCAGACTTTGGTATTTTTTGTCTTTTTTTTGGTCGTCCTTTTCCATCTTTGTGTCGTTTGTTTCACCCGAGCGTTGCCCGACCTTCCCAGCTAGGCGAAGGTGGCGGCGGTGGACGGGCGATCAGGGGATGCACGTCAAGGTGAGACGTGGGAGGAGATACGGCGTATGGAATGGGAAAATGATAAAAATGATAAAAATAACAGGACAAAATGAAAGAATAAGAGAAAAAGAAGAGGACGAACAAAAGAAAAAGAAAAAGAAAAAGAAACAGCTGGCACCCCTACCGAACTGCCAACGACTGCCGATCTGCCCGAACCCGGGTTGGTGAGCCCGTGGTTTCAAGGGGGCCCGCCTGTGCATACGGAGTGTCTGTCGATGCGTCCAAATGTCCAAATGGGGGAGAAGAGGGGGGCTTGGAGTGCTTCCGGAACTTCTCTCGTCTTCTCTTGCATATCCGCTCTTCTTCTTCTCCTTCTTTCTCGTCTTTTCCTCCGCTCGCACGCACATTCGCGCACGCTCGCACGCACGAGCACGAGCATCCCAGTGCAAATCGTCATGCACATCCGCGCTCCCCGGGTCTGAGCCCCTCCTTCCAGAACACTGCTTCTTTTGCTGTCTCGTTCTCTCCGGGCTGCAGGCTGACAGGGGGCGTCAGGGCGTCGATCGCTTGTTGACAACTGTCGTCAGATGATGCACGCCTTTTCTTTTCTGCTTCTGCTTCTATCATGCGTCTGGTGTCTGCCGATCAACGACCGTTGGTTGCGTGTAGACGGGACGAAAGAGTACTCCGGAAAAGGAGAGACGATATGCAAGTGGCAATCACCGTTGATACTCGCCGGTGAGGCCCAATACCGGCAACTTCCAGGTATGTCTAGGGAATCCTGGTCATCGTTGTATCAAGTTCATCTCTTGCATTTCCAGACGACCCAGAACCACCATCAAGAAGGCATCATCGTCCTTCGTTTTCTTTCTCTCTTGGAGGCCTTCAGCATCAGCACATCTCCTTTGCCCCATGTGCTCCATATATCAAGATTCCAGCCAGTTTCCTACTCGTAGCTTCTTCTATTGTCTGTCGTAGGAATCCCACCCTGATACCCGACCTTGACCCCTGCAGCCTCGAGCACATCCGGCTTGCCGAACAAGTGGGCTTTATCTGCTCTATGGGAGCTGAACACATCAGAAACGATAAGAAAAGAAAGCAAATAAAGACAGGTTTGTAATATATAGCATTTCCTCCGTATTCGTACGAATAGAAAACAAGGACGGGATATGGAGTAATACGTCGTACTGCTAAATTAGAATGCTCGGTACTTCTAGCAGGTGCCCATGCTGTATCTGACCATGCCACCCATTGTCCACAAATTGATACATTGTTTACGAGCTCTCTCGGAAGTTTGAAAGGGCCCTCGATGCAACCCCTTCTCTGTTCGTTGGGGTGTGGTGGGTGCCTTCAGCTTGCTCTTTCCGTGGTCTGCTACAATACCTAATCTCGTTTTTGTTGCGCCGGCGCCGAGTCTCATCTCACCAAAGACAAGAGACGGACAGCGCAGAAGACGGAAATATCTCCTCACTTACACAGAAAAAGTTAAAATGACCAAGGGGCCCGGAACAAGGTCAAATGCCGAGCCTAGGGGAGGGGGGCAGCAGATCTTGCATACGGAGCATTTCTTGTGACTCCGCAGAATCGAGCCGTTGAGCAGGGAATCAAGAAAACTTTACCGAACAAAAAATGCGTCGTATGGGGGAGGACAAAAGCATAGTTGCACCCGGCTGCATCGCTGTAATCTCGTTTCTAGAGCGGTCGTTCCAACCTCCCGCCCCCCCCCGCCCCCTGCCACTGCCCACTGCCATTAACGAAAAGATCAACGAAAAGAGGAAGAGGGAGGAGGCCACGGGGGATAAAAAAGGCACTGAAGCGAAAGTTTGCTCCGCGAAGACTACCACGTCTTTCCGCCTGTCGCTCGTTTTCTTGACACGGCTCTACAATACGTCGTAAGATACAACTTCCAACCTTCTGCCCCCAGTTGATCTGCTCCTCCCCTTTGCAATCTCGTTGCTGTGGCTTGTCCCGCAGTACCGCCGTAACAAAGGACGAAACCAGAAAATGATGGTGGGTGGCTTGTTCCATCAGCAAACAAGAAAAAGCCACCCACCTCTTTTTCAAATGAGGCTGCAGAGTGCAAACAGTTTGTTACAGAAAAACGATGGATTGCATGCACATCGAGTCGCACGGGACACGTCCGGCCAAAAAAAGAAGGTATGGATGCCACTGTATTTGTGCACCACACTGCACGTCACGAAACATGCAGCGACCCGGGTTTCGGGCGCTGTTAGGCTGTCACGATCAGTTTTGGTCCGCAGGAGACGCCTTATCGCCAGTAAATTGCTCCGGGAGAGAATGCGTACCTCCCTCATCCTCTGTCCCTGTGCGTTAAAGACAGTTTCCTGGTCGCAGGGAAGGCCGGCCGTGTGCTGCCCACCGTATGTTGCCCATGGTGTGTGCACGTAGGAAAGTTCGGGGCGTGGAGAGGGACGGCACGAGGCTAAATCGTTGGGCGAAACAAAACCGGCAAAAAAAAGGACGAGAGCAAATCTTGTAATTTGTGAATAGCTTTTGAAAAGTGAAAAAAGTGACAGTACTGGTACTTGGGGATTGCCCCTATTTTGTCTTTTATGTTACAAGAGTGAAAAAGCATGAAAAGACAGCGCTATAACAAGCAAAAGAAGGCCCGGAAAGAACAAAAGAAAAAGGATATGGTACCAAAAGACATTATAATAGCAAATATGGAACATCGGCAACCTGCTTCGTGACAGTGAGGTCCTGAGGATTCATAACAAAGCAACAGAGTGGACATGACAAAGGAAAAGGAAATAAAGTCAAGTGAGGATAGTCAGAGTGAGAGAAACAAAGAAATAAGGGTAAATAGTAAAGACAAGAGCCAAAAATGAAAATGTAGCAGAAAGGGAGGCAGCCAACGCCCCGCTGGTTTCCGAAAAACAAGAAAGACTGTCCAAGCGAAGATGGAACAGATCATGATGAGAAAGAGTAGACAAAAACAAGAAAAGACAAATAAAGAAAAACTCCTGGTGGTTTTTTTTACCCTTGGCCTCCCTTTTTTTCCTCCTTTCCATCCCGGTTCGCCCTGCCCTGTCCTCTCCGTCTGATCCGGACCCTCCCCTTTCATCCCTTCGCCTGTCGTTGTGAAAAGAAAAGCAAAAGACTGAAATGCCAAAAATAGCCATCGCTATATGTGTCCCCCCTAGAAAGACAATTAAAAAAAGAACAATGTGCTGTAGCAGCACCGGTTTTCACATCATTGTACAACCGCTAGCGCTCGCTCGCTCTACGAGTCGGCCAGCTTGGCAAAATGCTTCGACCAGATCCAGCCCACCAGCTCGGACGGGTCGTCCTGGTTCTTGGCTAGCCACAGCTCGCCCTTTTCGGCAATCACATCAAATATCTAGACAAGTCGTTAGTATTTTGGAGTCAGATAAGAGGAACAAGATTGGGGGGGGAGCTTACCTCGCCTGCCTGGTACGTGAGGTACGGGTACCCTGCTTCGTGCTTCGTCTCAATGTTGAACTCGAACAGGGACGCCGCGAGCCACAGCACATTGTACCCACTGCCGTGACCACCGCCCGTTGTCGACGACGAGGCGTTTGAGGATGTCGTCCCCGCCCGCTCCCGCGAGGGTGCACGCGAAGACCGTCGGCTAGCGTCGTCGGCCACCAGGTAGCCGCCGGCGCCCCCATGATGGTGGTGGTGGCTAGTCGGCATGGAAGCCACAGTCGGTGTCGGGTTGTCGTCCATGGGCATCGCAGAGTGGAAGAGACCCGAGAAGCGCCGGTCGCCACTGCCCGTTATACTGCTACTGTCGCCACCCACCGTACTGCCCGGCGGGTACTGGTTGTTGGAATTGTACGTGGACGCCGAGTCTCGCTTGCTTGCCTGCAGGGCCGCGGCCATGCTCGACTGGCCAGCTGCTGGCAGGTTGAGGTTGAGCGAGTCAACGCTGGGGCGGGGCGCTGTGTTGCCAGACGAGTCGTAGCTCCGGCCAGTGCTGGGCCGTCCAGATGCAGACGCCGCTGCGCCACCGCCACCAGAGTAGCCGCCAACCGACCGCGCGGACGACGAGGACTCGGTCGGCATGCCCGGCAAGCTAGGCGAGCCAGAGCCGCCACGCGCATGGTTGCCGTTCAGGTTGAGGCCGCTGTAGTAGTCGCCGCGGTAGTAGTACTGGTGCGGGCTGGGCAGTCCGGCAGCCGTTGCTATGGACGTGGAGGCCACTAGTCCGGTCAAGGACGGTGTAGACGCCGTCGTAGGTGAGAATGCAAACTGGCCGCTGGTGCGCCCACCAAAGTCGGGTGCAGGTAGCGTGGGCGCGCTGTCGCTGTTCACAGACTCGCCGCGGATGCGGGGCGACAGCTCGACCGGCCGGCCAGACCGTGTCCGGAGCATGCCCGTGCCGCCGGGACTGGGGCTTCCTTGGCTGTCGTCGGCGCGGCCACCGCTGCTGCTGCTGCCGCCCGAGCCCTTAGTCAGGATCGACAGGCTCTGCTTGATGTGGTCTTCCATGTCGCGGAAGTCACGCGCGAACGTGCTCATGATGTCGACCACCTCGGGCACGTTCTGCTGGTCTTCGAGCACGACCTTGACCTTTTCCTTCCAGATCGCAAACCACCGGACTTGGATGTTGACAAAATTGCCTAGGCAGATGTTGCCAATCTTCTCCGTGTTGGCAGACAGCATGGGCAGCTCCTTCTTGAGGGCCTCGTTGAGAGCTTCGTACTGCTCCACGAGCTCGGCGAGCTGCTTGTCGACCTTTTTCCCGCCCTTCTTGAGCTGCGCAGCCCGCTCGTAGTCGAGACGCCGCTTTGCACGTTTCTTCATGGCGAGACTCGGATTGCCGTAGCACTTAATGACCAGCTCAAACGGCTCGATGACGTGCTTGCGTACCTGCATCAGATGCTGCTCCAGGGCCACCTTTTCCATGTCACGCATAGAAACATTGAAGCGCGCCCATTTACTCTCCAGCTCGGGGTACGGCGATGGTTGCAGGCGCATAACGAGCTCCATCGCCGACAGAAGCTGCAAGAACTCGTGCACATACGCAGAGACCTGACGGGTGTAAAATTCCACGTCGCGAAGGACAACCTGCAGGCGGAGGTAGTCGTCGCCGAACTTCTCATTGAGCTTGGTGTACACTTGGTCCTCTGGAGGGCGGTTGCTGGACACTTGCAGCTTGTCAACACGCTTGCCGAACGCCCGGGCAAAGCCAGCACGCACGTCCGAATCCTTGCGTTTGCGGCCAACAATCTGGCCAACCAACTCAAAGTTCTTCTTGGTCTTGTTGATCTCGAGAATGGAGTTCTCGAGAACGGTGCGTGCAGACATGAGCGCGGCGCGATCGGGGTGGTCCTCTGGCGTGTGCTGGAGCAGCTGGCTAATCAGGTTCGGGTATTTGGTGATGCGCTGCATGGGCTTGATCAAAAGCGAGTCAAGATTCCAGGCGGCAGTCAGATCCTGGGCCACTTCGTTACACTCCGTGAGCCAAAGCTTGACAGTAGGATCTTCCTGGATCTGGATGAGGCGTTTCGCCGCGTTGTCACTACTCCGCAAGAAGGCTTCGTGGGTAACCCGCATCTGCTCAATGTTCTTGCGGAAAACAGGACCAATGGATGTCTGCCGGTCCCGGGCGTCTTCAGCGCCTGTCGAGGTCGTAGTGGAAGAAGCAGCTGCGGTGGTCGATGCCGATCCAGTCGTCTCGGCCGCCGAGGCTGCCGAGGTCGAGTTTAGGGTACCCGACTCGGACAGAATAGAGTCTTCTCTAGGTGGCGGAGAGGAGCGGCGACCACCCTTGGGCGCATAGATCGTCGACACGGCGTCTTTGAGCTGTACCAGAAACGTCGTGTGGAAAGCAATGATCTCGTCCGTGTTGCGGAAAATAAGCTTGACAGTCTTGGCATCGAGCTGCGGGCATGCTTCGGCCGTGCCCTTGTAGATTTCCTCAACGATGTTCATGTCGCGCACGAAGACCGCTTCGGTATCGATCAGCTCACGAATGACCATTTGACGCTGAACAAGACGCGTTTGCTCCTTGCTGGGCGCTGTCTTCTTGGGACTGCTGCTTGTGCGGGACGAGGGCGCATCACCGTCGTAGGCGTCACCTGCACCATCGAGCCCACTAGGCCGCTCATTGTCAATGAGCGTCGCGCCGCTGATAGACTGACGCGGTAGATCGAGAGACGCCTGTGCGGACGACGGCATCGTCATAGTGGGTGGGGGAGAAGTGTACATGGAGTCGTCTGCGCTGCCAGTGCCGCCAAACGTGAACGAGTCCTGGCCATCGTGATCGTCGCGCATACCGAGGGCAAAGCTGTTCGGCCGCGACGAATCGTAGTACGCACTGGATGAGCTAGGACGCACACTGTTCTCGGTAAACGAGTCGCGGCCATCGATGGACACAGGAATTGGCGGCGGGTCGTGGTCGGGGAGGACGGGGATATGCGGGCCCGCAACCTTGTCATCTGACATATAAGGGATGAAAAAGTTGTTCCCCGTATCCAGCTCGGGAAGCATGGTCGATGTAGGCTCGTCGAGCGGCGAAATTCCCGGGCTGTCAGGCGAAGCCTCCTCGTATGCATCGTAGTTCTCGTCCTGTTGGCATTGCTCTTGCTCGTCTTCCAAAATCGACGTGGGCCGGGAATCAAACTCATACGGGTTCCGGCGATGCCTCCTCTGTGGTAGATTCTGCTGGTTTTGCAGTATCGAAGGCGGAGCGGCACGGGCACGAATGGTAGAGTCGCCACCGTTGCCATTGCTGTTGTCGTTGATGTTTGAATCTGTGTTGGATGCCAGCGGCGCCGAGTCCCGCGTGGCAAGGAACGCGCGCGCGTCCTCACTCTCGATCGAGAAATCCGTCCAACCAGATTGCTGGCTAGACCGGTTCGCGGGGGATAGGAGCGAAGGCAAATTAAGACTGTTCGAGGTATCCGGTGTGCGCTGTGGTTCGCTAGCAGACCGTTGGGGTTCATCCGAAATATCAGACGAAGCAAACGCTGAGCCACGCAATGCTGCAATGTTGTCTTTCAGCGTCGGCACCGTGTAGAAGCTTTCGGCATTGTCAAAGTCGGAGTCGTTGGGCACACCCAGACGACCAGAAGCACTGTTGAGTCGTGACAAGGAGGGTCGCCGACTAGGCACATTAGTCTCGCGACCGAGAATGGTGACGGTAGTCGTTGTCTGCGCCCCGTCTGGTTGGTAGGGCCCAACTTCGTAATCAGGTTCGATGTCGCGATTCGGCATCGTCGGCTCATAATCTTCGGCGTCTTGTGCGGACACTGACGTAATCGCAATTCCAATGGCAATGTCTTCCCCGGTCATCTCGTCCGCTGTCTCAGAGGGGCCGGCGTTGACTTGGATGGCCGTGTCTTGTTCGTTTGCAAGCACCGCCACTTGGTGGCCAGAGGTGCTTCGGCGCAACTCTCTGACTCGCACGGGACTTTGACGCAAAGCAGCGGTCAATTGAGCAGGCTCCTGGTGAGCATCGCGGTCTTGAGGAGGTGTGTAAGGCCGGCTTTCGTAACTATCCTGGCGGTATGAGCCAGGAATAAAGCGGTCAAACGGTGACATTTCGGCATCTTTGGGCTGTTCGGTTGACGTGTTGTTTGCCATTGGTGTTACATCATCATTCCCGTCGTCTTCAAAGGGATACATGTACGTGGATTTCTGTGTCCTGTAAGGGTCCTCTTGTGCGTGCTGCTGCTGGGGCGTCACATGCCGAGAAAGGTGTGCAACCTGGTCTTCTGGTGTAGGCAAGTCAAAAGGCGATCGATACTCGATTTTTCCGTGGCCATAACTAGGATAGTCAGATTGCTGTTGCGGGGGTGGCGGCTGCTGCTGCTGCTGCGGTTGCTGGTCCTTCTCGTTCTGCCAGGAGTCTTCAGCACGTTGCAGGTTGCCGGCGGATTCTTGCCGCGGTGGTTCCGTTTGCGGCTCGTTGTCGAACTCGGTGATAATTGAGTTGACAGAAATTGCGGATGGAGGCGGCTCATCGTGCGCTTCGTTTCGAGGCGGTGAATACAAGCCACCAGGAAAGGTTCCCGGTATGCCCAGTGTTGGCGAGTCATCCTTTGTTGGAAGCCGGGCACTTGGGGCCGGCTTCAATTCCGGGATGGAGGTCGATATTGTCAGCGATGGGAGCTCGGCAACGCTCCTTCTCATACTAACGGTCCGTCCTGGCCCTGGACTATTCCTAGGGCTTTGGCGGGGGCTGCCGCGAGGTGGCGATGAGACTGCTGCAGATGCAGCATCTGCTGCGGTGGTAGCGGTCGGTGATGAAGGAGGCGGTGTCGATGTGCCCGGGAATCTAGATGCCGTCGGGGAGGATGAAGATGCCGCCGCCATCACCGCCGCATTGGCAGCAATTGAGGCGGTCGAAGACCTGACACTAAGAGACCGCGTAGCAGCGACAGCAGCTGACGCTGCAGTAGCACTGGCAGCAGCATTGGACAATGCTGAAAGAGAGGATGCTGACGATTTGGAGGATAGAGTGGCCGCAGAGGCAGCCATGGCGCGCCGGCTGACCTCGGACTGTGCACGCACGGCAGCTTCAGCAAGCGCCTTGGCTTTGGCAGCGGCCTCAAGCTCCTTCTTCCGTTTGTCTGCCGCTGCCTGTCGCGCCGCCGAGGCCTCAGTCTCCCGGATGGACTTGCTATATTTGAGACGGATCGTCTCGCGGCGCTGGGCAAAGTCGATGGGGCCAACGTCGATCTTTCGGCGGTTGGTTCGGCCTTCATCTTGTTTGGCTGCCGATGAGCGGGTGCTACCAGCATACTGCATCCGACTTCGCTCGGCGGTAGAAGAGGACGAGGATGCAGCAGATGTCCGACCCAGGCGAGAAGCAGAGGTTGAGACGTTTGCGGATGAGACAGGTTGCCTTGGTCGTGAGCTGCGGAGTGGGGGAGAAAGCTTTGGTGGTGGCGCTGCAACATAGGCGCTGAGACGGCCATTGCCAGGGGTCGCAATATGGGATGGTGGGGGTCTGCGCGACGAGGTCGAGGTCGACGTGGTAGAGGCCTTGGCCCGCGCGGCTGCTGTCGATGTTGGGGTCGCTGCACGTTTTGTTGGTGTCTTCGCATTCGCTGTGGATGGTGGGGGGCCATGCGGCTGCTGCTGACGTGGGACTCTGCTGGCCGCGGCAGAACGCCGTCCAGCTGCAGATGCGGGGGAGTTGGAGCGTGTCGAAGATGGACTGGAGCGGCCGGAGGCTTCGGACAGTTTCCTCACGGAGATGGGTAGGCGTGAGGTAGGTGATGTTGGCGACTGTGGCATGTCGGACATGGAGGTGGGCGGGCGGGTTGGAGGGTTACTGTTCTGTGTGGTGAGGCGCGAAGGCGGAGGATGAGACGGCGGTGGTGGTAGAACAGCCAAAGCGTTCTGCTGGCTGTGCTGGTATTGATGGTGGTGGTATGACGGTTTCGCCCCGGCAAGATCACTGTGTGCCCGATTGTGTCCTGTCGGGATACGTGACGTTGCCGCTGTGCGGTCTGTTTGAGCTTGGGCTTGGGATGGGGCACCTCCATGGGTGCTCAAGCCTTGGTCGGCCACGGATCGTGGAGACGTGGCACTCCGATACCAATCTGTGGGTGAGACGGCCTCGGCATCCTGATCCATCTCGGACCGGGAGCGCGTGAAAATCCGTGGCGGGTTGTGCAAGATGGACTCGGACGTTCGTCGTGGCCGGACAGCCGCATCGATGCCGTATCCAGTCGTTAAAGAGTTGTTGTATTCGGGCAGGATCTCTCCGAACAACAGGCCATTCGCTCGTGCCACAGGCGGCGGGGGCGGTGGGGACGCCATCCGGGCGGCCCGTGGTGATGCGAGAGGCGACGCGAGGTGGGACATGGACTTCGATGCTTGCTCATTGCCGGTGATAGGAAGAGTCACTGGCGCTCCAGCCCGCGGTTTGGCGATCCGGCTGGCAAAAGAGTTCGGACTGCTCAATGGCGGCGGAGCGTGGCTGCGATTTGTCGGGGTCTTTGCTCGTGATGTGGTGGCTGCTGCTGTGCCCGAGTTGCTGCTGGCCGTGGGCGTCCGAGACCGAGAGGCTGTCGAAGATGGGGCCAAACCCGTTCGTGTCGTCGGTTTTAATCGCGAGGAAGACGATGCGGAAGATGCGGCAGCGGTGGATGTTGTCGGGCCGGTGTTGATCTGATCGAATCGCTTTTTCAGGTCCTTGACGCTCGTAGATGACGAGCCGGACGGTCCATAAGCCGGCCTGCTGGCGGTAAACGTGCTGCTTCCGTTGTTGCCGACAGGACTCGAGACGGAACGACCAGTGCGAATTGCATTAGTACGGTTAGCGAGCAACGGAGGCGGGCGCGAGCGCTGCGGCAGTTGCTGTTGTTGCTGCGACTCCTGCAGCTGCTGGACGGTTAGACCATTGGGAGAGGTGTTGTGGGACGATGGGAGCGGCGGTGGTCGAGAGACGGGTGTCTCTGGTGCCATCAGGTCGGCGGCCGTGAATGCCACGGCCGTTTCCAAGCCGTTTTGCTGGTGGTGGCGAAGGCTTTCGTCGGTGTACGAGCGGTAAAAGTTGCCGGGGTCGTCGTGCAGGTCGTCGTGCAGGTCGTCGAGGGTGTCGTCGAGGGTGTCGTCGTGGGTGGGAAACGAGGGGAAAGGCTGGGAGGATGGCGCCGACGAATACTGCGAGGAGCCTACGCCGAAATGGGACGCGACGGACGGCTGAGACGATGACGACGGAGGGAGTGGCCGCGGTGGAGGTGGAGGCTGGACATCGAAGGGCGGCAGCAGCGACGGCTGGAGGGCGTGCGCGTGGTGGTTGTGATGGAGATGTTGCTGGCGGAGGTGGTGATGCTCGTGCGGGTAGGAAGAGGCCAGCGTTTGGTCGCTGAGGTGCGCGTCGAGGCGGTCAGATGGCGGCTGTGGCAGAAGGCTGTGGCTGTCGAGGCGGGTGTTGCTGAGACGGGCTATGTGGTCAAGGCGGTCCAGCTGGTCCAGTCGGTCGAACTGGTCGAAGCGGTCGAGGCGGTTGGGAGGATCGAGGGGATCGTCCTCGTCTCGGTGGCCGCCGTCCATGGCAGGCTGGACATTTAGGCTTTCGCGGCCAGTCGGGGGGGCAAACGGTCGTGGTTGGCTATGCCTGGTCGGCGAGCAATAGGGGGGTGGTGTGTGTCGAGGAGAAACAAGAGAAAAAGGGAGAGACAGGAAGACAGGAGGCGACGGGATGCTCTGTCTTGGAAAGGCGGGTGCAGGATGCAGTGAGAAAGGGTGGGCGGAGAATTGGCGGGCGGGTTGGCCTGCAAATGCGTGTCTCTCTTGCGGCAGGAGCAGGCGCTGTGCGGCGACGAGCCAGCGATTTGGGGAAGGGGCGATCGTTCGCGGGTTGCAGGGCGGGCAGGGCGGGCTGGCGCCTACGGGGGATGGGGGATGGGGCCAAAACACGCAGGAAGGCACGCTACTGGACTCGTGCGTATGGGCGCTCGCGGATGTGCGAGGTACAGTATCTTTGGAAGGCAGGAAGGCACGAACGGCTCAGTAGTTCAGGTCCAGCACAACATCAGAAACAAAACAGGATCAGGCGTCGTAAATCCAGAAAACGGAACATCAGAAAATCGAGAGAGAAAAACCACTGGAGCGCAGAACCGTGAGCAACACACAGCCAATCCAGCAAATCCTTTCGCCGCTAGTCCAATAGGCCCCGGTCGAGGCGTGTCGAAGAGGGTGCGGGTTGAATGGCTGGGGTGTTGTCTGAGAGTGGCCGGGGTGGTGCAGTGGAAGGAGTGGAGGAACGACGAAGGAGCGAGCGACCAGGACCCAAATCCAGTGTTCCCAAGGCTCCAAAGCTTGCCCCAAGATCCCAGAGAACAGAATTGAAAACGGCTTCCCTGTATCTCTGGGATGATTTGCCGTGGTACAGTATGAGGAGATGCTGGCCTGGCCTGAGATATTGGTAGTTGTGCTCCGTTTCTCAAGGCTCGCTGGCCAGGCCGGCGTACCTTTCCGGGCTGCTGCATACGCCGCCACGTCGAAGGCGCCTTCCCTCTCTCGCCTACCTTTGTCTCCTTCCCTGGCTCGTAACACCCTGCGTTTCTATTTCTGCTCTTTCCTGATGCAGCCAGGGTGCCGTTCCCTCGTTGTGGTGGCTCCTGCGTCCGTCTGCACGTCGGATGAGGCTTTACGCCCTGCCTTGCTACCCCCGGCGCGCTCGTATCGCATCTGTGTGTCTTTTCTATCGCTCCCTCGTGGACTGCCCAGGACACGACCTCGATCTCGCAAGCCTTGGATAGCAATACGGAGCACGGTGTGCTGTGTGTGGTGCTGTGCCTTGGTCATACGAGCGTCAGTGATGCCGTCGGATCTTTCCTTGTCAGATACCTATCGACAGTATCGCCGCGGTCGCACCTTCCTCCTCTCCTTATTTTCTTCAATCTCATATATTGCCTCGCTTCACATACCCATCTTCAGCCCGTCGTCCCCCACCAGCCATCCCACTCTTCTCTCGCCGCCTTCCATCTCTTCTCCCCTCGACGACGTATCGTGCCCTCTCATCCTCTTGTCCCCCGTCGATCACGCTTCTGGATGAATCGACTGGCTATTATTGATCGACGCTTCCGCTGCATGCGGCTAATCCGTGCCCGCCACACGTCCGTACGTCCAACGCTGGCGCTGCAGCTTCCCTGAACACCCGTCCTGCACACTGCAGTTGTGGCCTGGTTGCTCTTGCCTCCTTGTCTCTCGGTCTCCGGAGTGCGCTCCTAGCCAGTCGCAGCGCAGCCTTTGCAGCCATCCGTAGCCACTCGCCTGTGCTCTCCATCCCCCACGGCTCCCTGCAGCAAAAGCACTCTATGTCCGACTGGTTGCTCCATCTTTTTCTGCTCTTTTCACTTCTTTCGTCACATGGAAGGCACCACTTGCATGTGGTGCCCCTGCCTCTTCCTGCCCAAATCGAACGTGGTTGTATGGAGGCTGTTACTTTTCATCTTCCACTTGTATTCTTGAGCCCTGTCGACGATCCGTAGGGCATCGTTGGTCACAAAAGGTTGATCTTGAATCTCTTCATCGACTTCAACTTGAGACTCCGACTTCGAACACCTGTCCCTTGAAGCTCCTGATAGCTTCTTTTTCCTGCAGCTTATCCTCCGGCTACGCTCATTTTACACACCAGGCGCACTTTCCTTTTGTTCAACGGCCGCTGCCAACTAGCACTCCTGCGCGCGCTGGCAACAAAGGCTGACCCCCATCGTGCCTGCCCAATCCGTTGCGACCTGTCCATCCCTTCCACACCCTCTCGCCAATTGCACTGCGTTACGTTGTTGCTGGAGATGCAAGCTTGCTGGTTTGCTGGCATGCCCATCCGCCCACCGACATTTCTTCGCTGGCACTGTCGCACAGCAATCTATCCACCCAGAGCTATTTTTTCTTTCGTTCATTCCGCATGTTTCGTACCCATACTCGTAGAGGCCCAGCTCCTTCTCCGTCTTTCACCGCGGCAAGCAAGATACCCTGCTCCTCCGTCTTCTCAGAAACACGATCGCTCTTGCCCTCTTTTTTCTCACTCTTGCAACGCGGAATTCCTCGGCACCCTGGCTAGCAACTCGATCCTTCCGCGTCACCATCCTGACTTCCTGCGCACCTTTCTGCGCAGCTCCATTTTCTCGTCCTCGAAACCCATTTTCCATTTTCCATTTCAGAAAGAGCGACCCCACCCCACTCACACACACTATTCTCGGAGCGCGTATCCACCAACGGAAGGCACAACCAGCGCGCTAACACCCACTCTGCCGCACCGAAACGTTCTTAGTGCAGCGACCAACGCAGGCCACCTCAGACCAGCTGCAGCCAAGTGTTCAGCCCAATCCAGGGGCGCTGTCTCTTTTTCTCTTTAGGCCCTTTGTCCCTTGCGACCCCTGGCGTCCGGTCCCCTGGAACGGCTGCTGTTGGTGGGTTGCTCAGTCAGTCCACCCTCCTTCTCTGTCTCATTCTTGTGCTTTTGGTGCCTGTCCGAGCCTGCCCGCTTCGTATTTTCGTATGGGATCAGTTCCCATGTCAGATACATGCTTGTATCGTTACGGCGTAGTAGCAGCCGACTTCGCGAGCAATGAGGTACTCGTAGCTCGCGACATTGAAGAAAAGGAAAGAAAAGAAAAGGCCCGCTCGGGATTGTAGCGAAGTCTGTCCTCGTCAGGGACACGCTGCCGTCTTCCGCCAGTAAATACCTCCTGCCTATCGTGTGCGCCTCTGTGCCTCGTGTCTGTTTATCTTATTCGGAAAAGCAGTTTGTGGAGCTTTCATCCCCTCCCAAATTTCTCGTCCGTTCTTTCCTTGGAGTGTTTCGGTAGCACTGTCGCTCCTGCCGCTTTTTTCCTTATTTTTCTGACCACCGTCGGGCTTGGCTCACCCGCCCAGAAAGGAAGGAACGCGACTCCTCCACCACCCAATCGCACTGACGCGTCTAAACGCGCGCGCAAGCTCCATACAAAATGAATACTCGTACTGTGCCACTTGCTTTCGTTTCCTGTCAAAACGACCAGAGTGAACACAAACGTCACAAAAGAAGAAGGAAGCACCCGGCGAAGAACAGGAGCAAAAAAGAAAGCCCCGAAAAGAAGCTGGAACATGTTTAAATTAATATAAATAATTAATATCAATAACTTCTGAAAGCAAAAGTCAACACCCGAGAGAAGGGAATCACGGGATCCGTAGTATTGATATTGAATTTGCCCGTAACACGGAGCAGAGCTAGTCCAACGTCACTCTCCAAGCCCACAATCTAACGACCTCTGTGCGACCATCGCATTGATTTGCCAGGAATGCCTTGTGCTCTCTCGCAATTCATATTTCTTTGCCTTCGCAATCTTCTCTGCCATCCCTCTCGGCGTGTCAACTCCCGAGCTGCACCCGGCCATGGAATTGTTGCACTTTTCGATGCACAAGCCCAGCTGGAAATAAGGAAATAGGGGAGGGAGAACAGACGGGCACGGGCGTTGATACTGGCCTGCGTTGACATACAGACACCCGACAGACACACAACTCACCCCTGGTCAGGGTCTCAGCCATGGCTAACAAGAGAAAGAGCTCAAAGGCCAACGCCGACGGCCGGCCGCGGAAGCGAGCAAAGACGAAAGGAGCCACAGAGCCGAAAGCGCAGCCGCAGCCAGGTGCCGCAAAGCAACAACTGGAGGACGGACAACAGCTACAGAAAAAACGGCCGAAAAGAGCAGTGGCCCCCACTCCCCGCCGAGATGAGGCCGTCAAACAAGATCTGCTGGTCCGGTATTTTGCGCGTGTCGAGACACTGCGGGCGTATCTCCTGACGCGCCTGCCGGCAACATCGCGTCTCCGCCGCAAGAAGCTTTCCGCGGTCGGCAAGAAGATCCACGCTACGGCGGTCGAAAAGCTGTTGAGCCATGTGCTCGATACGACACTCGTGGCCTGTGCAGGTGACAGCAATGGCGGACTCGCCATCGGACCGGCCTCCGACGATGGCGATCGGGCGCATCTACGCGAGACGTTCTCCCAAACCAAGCGTGCCGATGAGTCGTATGTGACGGTCTCGAATGCTGCCGAGGGTGCCTTTTCTCCCCAGTCTGAGGTGTGTGTATATATGCCCGCCTGTCGCTCTGTTTTGACCTGTGGCTAACCATACACTGTAGATTGTTGACTTTGTCATCTGGCTTCTTTTCAAACGGAGCAAGAAAAACGGCGGCTTCAAGGGATTCGGCGGCTTCCCGGAAAATGTCATTTGTCATGGTTTTCAGCGTGGCCAGAGGCCGCCCTCCTGGGACGCAAACTTTGGGACGACCGGTGCCAAGCCGAACACACTGCCAACGTGCACCATCCCGGGTCTGTATACGGTACGGAACCCTCAAAATGCGCAAACGCTCAAGGAGGCGCCGTGGCCACAGCTACTCGCTATCCTAGGCGCCTCGGCCGAGAAGATCTTGACGGATCTTCTGCTGGACTGCTCACTTTTTCTTCCTGTACAAGCCGGTGACGGAAACTATGTCCAACTCACCGGCAAGCCGCTGTTCAACGCCATCTCCGATGTGGACATGAGCGGACCAGTTCCACAGATGGACGAAGCTGTTGCCAAAACCAAGCAACCTTCCGATATTACGTTTTCGAGAAACCGCATGTTCTACACCAAGACCAATCTTACGGCGAAAGGCAAGGTTCATTTCGGACTGAAAAGCAAACGTAAGTGACTCTCGATATGTCTACACTTTATTTTCTTCCTCGAGGCTCACAAAGACGAAGATGTTTTGAACAAGTTTCCATACCTGTCCAAACTCCCAGACAAGGCTCCCCAAGGCCAGTCCATTCCCTCTCTCAACAAAATAAGAACTGCACGCACGGCGATGCACATATTTCCAAGACAGTTTGGACTACAAAATGTGTTCACGCCATCCGCCGATCGCGGAGGTGTGCCCCGGCCGCTGCACAACTTTGTTGTACGGGAGAAGGAAATCGTGGCCAAGTATGGAGAGCAAAACCTTCAGGACAAGGACTTCAAAGTACCGATTCCGAAGCGGCTGCGTGGAATGCCCTTGGACCTCGTCGAGAAGATGCGAATGCTCCATCGAAAATGTGTCTATCCTGCGCTCCTCGGATACTACTGTCCAGAGCGTAACCAAGGCCCAGCACCGGAAGCGAATGTTCCAGCCAGTGTTCCTCCAGATACTGCCGAGGGATCAGAGAAACCCCCAGATGACGGAGAAAAGGAGCTGCCACAAACGAGCGAGGTAGTTCGGACTGAAAAGGATGCGTCGGGGCCTTCCAACCCGGCTCCACTGGTGCAGTTGGCCACGCCGCTGCCGCAAGTCTCTGCTTTTTGCCGAGCGGTGTTCCAAAAGGTCGTGCCTGATGACTTTTGGGGTTCCGGAGACGTCCAGGCTCACAATAAGGCAGAGTTTCTCAAAAAGGTTGACTCGTTCGTGCGACTACAGCGCTATGAAAAGCTCACCCTTCATACATTACTTCAAGGGCTTAAGGTACGGTGGCAGTATATCTCATGCCTTGCATTACTTTATTTCGGTTGCTAACAGAATTACCTATAGGTCACAGAGATCCAGTGGCTGGCGCCGCCAAAGCTCAAGTATTGCAAGCTGAGCAAGACTGACCTGCAGAAACGACAGGAGATATTCGCCGAATTTGTTTATTTTCTTTTTGAATTCCTCCTGATCCCTCTCCTCGCCACCAACTTTTACGTGACCGAGTCGAGCGCGCACCGCAACCAGCTCTTCTACTTCCGTCACAATGTGTGGAGGCGCATCTCGCAGCCGGCCATGGCGGCGATCAAAGCCAATCGCCTTGAAGAAATCAAGCTGAAAGATGCAGTGCGCTTGATCGACGCCCGCGAGCTTGGGTTCGGCAAGTTGCGGCTCCTACCCAAGAACACAACTGTGCGCGCCATCACGAATCTGCGCCATCGTGCTCCAAAAAAGGGAGAGTCACGCCCATCAGCCAGCATCAATACGGTCCTGCGGCCCGTTGCGGCCATGTTCAATTTTGAGATGAAGGAGCACCCCGAGCGCCTCGGGTCGAGCATGCTATCGACGCGCAGCATGTACTCGCGACTAAAAGACTTCAAGCGGCGTATGAACGCCAACAACAAGCACGTCTTTTACTTTGCCAAGGTCGACGTCATGTCGGCCTTTGACACCATCCCACAGGAGGCCATGGTGAAGCTCCTCGCAACGGTGCCGGAGCACCCTGCCTACCACATGGAACAGCATGTCGAGATTGCGGCCACGGAATACAATGCTCTCCGAAGCGTATCAATGGTTCCGAAGAAGGACCTTGGTCCTCGAAAGACCTGGAAGACAACTGCCAGGGCGAGTGACGACACGTCGGGCTTCCACGACGCGGTCCAGGACTCCATTGCTCAAAACAAGCGCAATACGGTGTTTGTTGACACCGCTTTCCGCAAGACACGCGACGCCGAATCCCTGGCAAAGCTGGCGGCCACGCACATTCTCGAAAACATTGTCAAAATCGGCAAGAAGTACTACCGGCAGAAGGAAGGTATCCCACAGGGGTCCGTACTGTCCTCGACGCTGTGCAGCTACTTTTATGCCGACCTAGAAGAGAAGGAGCTAGGCTTTTTGAAGGCGACAGATAGCAGCGACGAAGACTGTCTCCTGCTGCGGTTGATCGACGATTTCTTGCTAATCACCGTCGACGGATCCAAGGCAGCACGTTTTGTCGAGGTGATGCAGCACGGCCACCCGCGGTACGGTGTGGCCGTCAATCCGAGCAAGAGTCTGGTCAACTTCAACCTGGAAATCGATGGGAAGCCTGTGCCGCGGCTCGTTGACGGCCTGCCGTTCCCGTACTGCGGCACGACCATTAATTGCTCGACGCTAGACCTAACCAAAGACCGCGAGTCAAAGGCGCAAAGTATGTCACAGCTCAAAGGGGGGGGGGGGGGGGGATGTAGACGTGTGTCTGTGTGAACACTTACTGACAAATCCAGACGTCTTCAACTCGATCACAGTCGAGCATACGCGCTCGCAAGGTTACCAATTCTCGCGGAGAGTTCTTAGTACGGTCCTCTTCCTTTTGTTATATTTTGCCCACGGTACTAACACCAGCGACCCAGACTACTTCCAGATTCAGTCGCACCACATGTTTTTCGACACGTCGTACAACTCGCGGCGGACAACGCTGCGCAACCTCCACGGGGCGTTCGCCGAGACGGCCAACAAGATGTGGGCGTATACGCGGTGCATGCCCAAGACCAAGCGGCCGAGTGCCCAGCTGACCATCCGCACCATTGAGGAGGTCGGCGAGATGGCCTTTGGTATTCTCAACAGCAAGACGCGTGCGCAGCAGTGGCCCGAGTACGAATTCGACGTGTCCAAGCCGCACCTACGCTAGTAAGTGAAATAGAACGAAGTATGGTCTATTATTATGTTTTCTAACTTGCTAGTTTGCTACTACATGCGTTTTTTACCGTCCTCGGAAAGAAGCAGACGGGGTACAAGGACGTGCTGGCGTATTTACGCGAAGCGATGCGGCAGCTGCAGGAGAAGGACCGGCTGCGTCTTCCCAAGGAGTTTATGCTACCAGGCACAACGAAGTGATGAACAATGAGTTGACGAATAATGATCTGCTTTCTATTCGTTCCGTTTTGTAAAATCCACAAAGATACGCCTACTATCTAATTCTATTGTAGGGTCTGCGCCGTTAATAGGGGCTTTTGTCTATACCCAAAAATGCTGCGAAATGCAAATTACGGCTTCGTCCAAAAAGAGATGCATAATATCCAAGGTGACCAAAAAAAAAGAGTTGAAGTGAAAAAGAATAGGAAGAAAGAAGGGGGGGAAATAAAATAAACAATCCAAAACAATATCCACAACGGGCGAGTTCAGATGGCAAGCCCGTTCTCCCACCAATGCTTGCCCGTGTACCAGTACACCAGGTCGTCGCTGTACCAGCGCCAGGCGGACAAGCCAGCCCGGTTGCTACCGGCAGGACTGACAATTGGAGGCATTGTGCCTCCTCGCACAATGGACACCAGGTACCGCATTGGCGAGAACGGCACGGGCTCAAACAGCCACAGACCACAACGTGCCGTGTCATCGAGGAACAGCCACACTGTAGCGTGCAGCCAACCGAGAGTGAAGAGCACGTTGGCAGCCTGGCGGACTCGGCGCGGAAGCCGGCCCATGATGGCAGCCGGCAAAATGATGGCTTGCACGCCGACGCCAACCCCTGACATCACAAAGAACAGTGCGGATCCCCACCAGAGAGTGTGCGTTGGCAGCGTAGTGGTGCTCGCCGCGGCGTGCAGGAGAGCTGACTGGCCAAAGGCAATGACAAGGCCGGCAAGACGGGTGATAGCGGGTGTGGGTGCCTTTTTTTGATGTGTGCTGCTCTTGACAGCATCTCCATTGACACCGTTCACTTTAGGCGCACTATTTGTGCTGTTTTCACCATTCTTGCCATCCACCTTCTTGCCATGTACACCCTTGCCCTTTGGGAGGATACCCTTGTCTACGAGCCACAGGGTCGGCGCCAGAAAGGCACAGCGGAACGTCTGGTGCCACGTGCTGCCCCAAAATCCTGCGAGACCGTGGTCTAGCACCTGCGATACATTTCCAAAGATGGACGGGTGGTGCCAGAGCTGGGCGGCGGTTGACGCCGTAGCCACTGAATTATCGCCAAAGAAAAGGTTGCCCAAAAACACGCGCACCAGCTGGTCGAGACTCAGAACCATGTGCAAGGCGGCCAACATACCGGCCAGGCCGAGCAGGCTTCTGTGCAGGGCGAGAAGATGGGGGTGACGGTAAAGGAACTCAAGGTAGGCGGGCATAGCAAGAAGGGAAGGTGGTGGCGGTGGTGTCCAGACAGCTCCCATGGCTGGAGACGGGAACTGATCGGCTTGCTCCGACCATGGTGTACTGGGAGAAGGTGGTGGGCCGACGACAAAATACGGGTCCTGGGTCATGAGCACAGCGCAGACGTCGAGCACCAGATAGCTGCTGACGAAAGCGGTGAGACGGGCCCGGAAAAAGGCAGCGCGTGTACGCTGGCGCCGGTAGCCATGCTTGGTCCCCTCTGGGATGGACGACAGGCGGACCAGCTCGCGAGTGTGTGGCCGCGTGGGCGGTGCAAAGTTTGGCACGGGGCCCTTGCACCAACTCCATCCTTGAAGGAGACAAAAGACGTCAGTAACGAACAGGTAATATCAAAGCGCGGATTTGAACCATTCGTAGCACGACTCACCAATGCCTCGCCAGGCCAGACACAGGTCGATAGCCCAGTCGAAGCGCGCAAAGAACGAAGCGTGGGTAGGGAAGGACTGCCAGTAGTACTCATGGCCAAGGCGTAAACTGCGAGCAATGTCTTCGTCCGGGGCGTCCGCGTTTTGTGCGTCCGATGGGTCAAGATCCGCCTCTGCCTCCTTTGTCGTCGTATCCTTGGCCTGTACCCTCTTCCTCCGCCTTGCCACTCGCTCGCCATCCCACGGATTTGTCCAAACAAGCACCACCAGTGCCCACAATGTACTCCAACCGAAGACCAGCCCGGCGCCGTAGGCAGACGCAAAGTTAATGCTCGACGTGCGGGTCCAGCTGGGATCGTGCCACAGTGGAGAGAGTTGGTGGACGTTGTAGGCGACAAGGGCGACGGCTACCGCATACCGCAAAGGCTGGAGAGCCCGGTGTCGGCCAACCACGGCCAGGAACACGGCCGGCACGACAATAGCGGGCACGGCGCATGCCACCAACATAAGCGGCTGAGCCTCGCCAAGGGCCATGGCCGAGCGGAACGCGGTGCGCAGCACGCCGCGCTGGTAGTCCGCCAGCGTGGCGGCGTCCATTGCGGGTAGTATTCGCTGGTCGATGGGAGATTGGGCGGCATACAATAAGAATATGGGAAAGAAAGAGAAAAGAAGAGGAAGAAGAAGGGAAGAGTCGTTGTCTGGTGAGGCTGAACTAGCATACAGGCTTTCGTCCGGTATGTCGTGGGTGGCTCCTTCCTATTGGTTGGGCGCGTACTTATACGGGGCGGGGGAAGGCGCGACAGGGATGGCAGGGAAGGCAAAGAGGTTCACAAGCCAGTCGTCATAAATTGGGAGAGAAAGAGCGATGAGGTGGGAGTTGAATTTGAGTTTGAATTTGAATTTGAATAGTATAAGGTACAGCTGTAGGTATTATATAATAAAAACCCTCCGGGGAGGTAAAACTTTATAAACGGTATGCTCGTTTCGGGCAGCGCCGCCCTCACGGCGATATCGGTTGGCAGGCAACGCGACGTGGTGGATTGCAGGTGCTTATTCGGTGCGCCCAGTACGTCGTAACCCTGGCGCGGTCTTAGCGAGGTCGACTTGATGTAGAGGGGAGTTCTCGGCGAGCGAGGGAGGGCAAAGGAGTGATGCAAACAAAGGAGCGTTTGACTGTTAGTGCGCGAGGTCTCTTTGAGGTTCGCGTGTGTACGGTCGCTTCTTCCGCATTCGTCTGGCCGGGCCCGGAAGGCACGATGGCCATAAAAATGCGGCGCGGAGGGGTCGGGGGAAGTTGCATAATTTGGAAGAAAAAGCAAAATAAAAATATAAAAAAGCGAAGGTAATATGGAATAAAAATCAAATGTAGAAAGAAAACGGTTTAATAAAATAGACAAAATAAGCAAACAAAAATAATTTGAAAATAAATATAGATTTGCCCAAATCTCGCTCGAATAAAGAAATCATGACTGGACAAGAAGAAAAGGGAAACAATAGACGAACGGAAGAATAAATTACCAAGGGATTGCTCATTGCTAGGCATTAATCACATCATCTTCTCTTAAATTGCTAAGTGCGCCGCTTAGACACCACCGCTCAAATGGCCCATGTATCACGTCAAAAATACCGGAGTAAAATTGGTCATTTAATCGTATAAAGTGTCACGTTAAAGAACGTCAACATTAGATTATATCCTATCCCCTACTTTGTACAACATGTGCTGTCCTCTTATGCGGCCCATCCTGTCATCTGTTATCCTGTCACTCAACGGCAACAAGATCGCCCACCAAGATTGTCGGGAACTGCTTTTCAGGCGTTGTTGATGCTCCCTTTCCGGTTTCTTCATTCTCACCGTGTATTAGCTCCTCCCCTGGGTCATGGCCCATATGTGTGCCGAAAAACACCTTGCTATCGAACCGCCGCGTCTTGGTCAGTGTCACAAACGGCTCGTCGCTCTTGGCGCCCGTCTCCTGGTTGATGCACACCATGTGGCAGCGGCGGCAGGCGCCCAGCATCTTGAACGGCTGCTGGCCGATGCGCAGCCGTGACCAGACGTCTTCGGCGTAGGGTGGCTGCTCCTCTCCCGCAGGACTGTCGAGAACAATGTTGGCGCGGAAGACGGAAGCGGCCACGTCCGGCGGGTTGTGGTCGTCTTTGCTGTGTAGTCGGACGGCCTCGTTGAGCTCCCGCAGACTGGCCATGTGGATGGCAAGGATGGGACTCTCGTTGGATAAGAGGATGCGCCGCCGCTGGCGGGCGTCCAGCGAACCTTGGCTGTCGTCCTCATCGCTGGTGTCGCTGGCTCGGCTCCCCGTACTGGATCCTTTTCCGTTTCCATGGTTCCTGGCTCGCTCAGAATCCGAGTCTGGTGGTGATGGAAGGCCTTCCTGCCCCTGATGCTGGTGCTTTTGCAGATGGGCTTTGGAGTGCCGCATGCTCGTCCCCTGGCCACCGGGTGGGAACCGCGCCAGAAGACACGGCACGCCTAGCGCCTGGGAGAAGAAGTCGTTCACGGTTTCGGACGTGTAGACCTGTGCGGCAATCTCTTCGCCACAGACGCGCGACGCTCGTGACCGTGGAGTCGTTGTTGTTGTTGATGTCGTAGCTGTTGCTGGTGCATACACGGCCGGGTTGTTGGACAGCGGCACGCACACTTCCCTGCCGTTCCATCCCTCGCCCTTCCCTGCAAACGATACCCGGAGCAATCCCTGTTCAAAGTCTAGCACCGGCCGCAGCAGTGCCATCTTCGGGTATTGCTTCTGGCTCAGTGCCCGCCGCGTGCCGCGATGCACGAGACACCATTCGCGGTCCCACGCGAGGCCTTCGGGCCGCACCGCCCAGCGCGTGCCCCGCGGGACGTCAAACGCACCGCAGCTCTTGATCGGGTACACGCTGATGTTTGCCACGAAGAGACTGCTGGTATTTAGCTTCACTTTTGTTGTTATTGTTGGCGGAGGCACATGTTCCACCTCCATAGTGTCGTCTCGGTAGAACTCGTCGAGAAACGCCAGAAACCGGTCGACATCTCCCGTTGTGCTCATTGCGCCCAAACTCACACGGATGATCCCCGTTGGCTTGCCCGACACAATGTCGTCTCCGCCCTCGTCGGACCCGCACCGCAGGCCCCGCGAAAAGTTGCGCCGCATCTCCCAAGGCGCGAGCCCCAAGGCCGCTGCGACGCCGCCCGGGTTGCAGACGCTGCCCGTGCGCAGATGGATATTTCTGAGCGTCACCAGCTTGTCAAACTCGCCGAGGCTGACCCACGCACCCAGCGCGTTTTGTAGGTTGAACGCAACCATGGGACCAGCCGCCTCTTTCTCCGGCGAGTATATGTGGCAAACGGGCTTGCCGTTGCCGTGCCGCATGGCGGCCAGTCCTGTATAGAGTCGGTCAGCAAGGTAGGCCGTGTGCGCTGCCACGCGCACCATCGAGCCAAAGAGCGCCGCATGCGTTTCCAGCGCGGCACCCAGAGCGGCAATGTTGTGCACCGGCAGCGTGCCGTCTTCGAGCCGGTCGTGTAGTGCGTAGCCCTTGCCGTCTCCTTGGCTGCCGCCGCCCTTCGTGGCATGCCATTGTTCCCGGGGTGAGCAGACGACCATGTCGACGGTGCCGCCGCCAAAGTAGCGCCGGGCGTCGAACAGATGCTCGGCCGGCCGACGCACAATAAGTCCGCCCAAGTCGGGAAAGCCAAATATTTTGTAGAAGCTGATGAGGGTGAAATCGGGTGCCGTGGCTACGTCGCTTAGGTCGAGAGGTGAAGTGGCCGCATATGCCGCAGCATCGAGCAGCGTCCAGACGTTTCTTGTCCTCGTTTCGTCCTGGTCCATATCCCCAGCACCACGTGTCCGATTTCGCAGACGGTGAGCCCAAGACAGAGGGAAGCGGCGGCCGTCCATGTTGGACTGTGCTGGGTAGGCAAAGAGAGTGTTGGTGGTGTTCTTGGCGACAATAGGGGCCTCACCAGCTGCCCATGCTTCCACCTCATCCGAGGGCAGACAGACGGCATCGCTGGCCTCTTCCCGTACACCCACGAGACTCGTGTGGCACGACTGGTGGTAGGCATACGAGAACCCGCCCGGCAGTGCCCGGAAGGCCTCTGCAACTAGCTTGGCACCGGCCGTGGCATTGGCAACAAAGACGAGGTCGAACTCGGCTGGGTCGGCGCGGAAGAACTGCAATGTGCGTAGGCGGATGTCCTCGATCATGTGGCCGGCCGCTTGAGACGATGCCGAGGCTGCGTGCGGGTTGCCCAGTAAGTTGCTCATCATGTCGGCGGCGAAGCGGTCCACCAACGAACGGCTGTAGAGCGTGGTGCCGGCATGGTCGAGGTAGATGTTGTCTGCCAGTGTTAGTTCTGGAAGAGAGAACGCACAGAATAGGTACTCTCACCTTTGAGCATGGGAAATTCGTGCTCGCGGAACGCCTCGACAGAGGCATTGTAAGCCCCGGGCTCGTCCGCCATGGCAGTCCGACTATATGTGTGATCTGAAGGGGTGCTCTGTGGCGAAGGGTAGCCTTATCCCAAGGTGGAAAGGGATTATGAAGGCCAATCGATATGACGACGATGTATTGGAGATGGCATCAGGTCGATGTAGGACAAGAAAGGTGTCACGAAAGAAAAGGATATCCAAAAAGAAAAACAGACAATTAAACACCAAGTTACATCGTCAGATGATCATCAGAACGGACGAAAGAAACGGAGCCGGGATATTGACGCCCAAGAAAAGACAAGCGGTCAGAAAAAGCAATAATAAATGACAGAATGACGGACCATAAACCGCGAAAGTCCAAGGAAAGGAAAGTCAGAAACCCAGAAAGAGAGAAAACGGCTTATCGTCGTGCAAGTGACCTCTTCCCCAAAACGGTCTTTTTCTCAACCAACGGCCCGCAATACTGGGAGGGAAGGAGCTATCATCTCGCCTCCTCTTTCGCCTCTCCCAGGCCAACACGTCTTTGTCGTCAATTGGCAGCTGATACGGGAGTCCAGAACGATTGCATTACGGTGGTTGAAAAGGGCGGGGAAAATCAAAGTTAACGGCCAACTTTACGCTAAAAGGGCCTCCAGGTGAGCGAAAGGCCCTTGAGGCCCCCGGAGTTGGGCGAACTCCACCAAGTTGGTCGGTCGAGTTGGGCCATGTCGCCCGCAGCAAATCTACTTGTACCTACTGTAAAATGCACGGTAAGATGCACGGTGAGCCCGTGGCTGGTGCGCGCGCGCGCCACAATGGTCTGTGCACGGCGCTTGAACCTCTCCTGTCACGCGTAAAACGGTAACGCGTCCAACGACGGGCAGGCCAGTCGCGACTTCTTCGCGTAAAGTGGTTCCTCGCATTTGGCGCGCGCTTCCTCATTAAATCTTGTACCTCCCTTGGCTGCCATCCTCGACCTTTCCCTCGTGCTTTCCACTTTCGACTTCATTTCTTCTTTTCTTTCCACTCTTTTCATTCTTTCCATTTTCAACTCTTTTGTTTGCGAGCATCTGCGCATCTGTCAATCGTTCTTGCCGTTGTTTTCATCTCGCATCGCTGTTCTTGCAATTGCTTTACCCCTTTTATATTTTTCTTTCCTCCTTTGCTCCTTCCTCACCACACACCACAACCATGGCAGCTTCCTCGCTCGGCAAGCGGAGCAGAGCTTCTGAGGTAGAAGGTAAGAGCATCTCTCGACCCCAATTGCCTTCATTTCTTTTGTCATCTATTCACACCCCAGACACAGACGCCAGTCTTCCCCTGAAGCGCGTGAGACGCACCACACGCAGCTTCGTGATCAACGACGAGAACCAGGACCCAAACGCCGTCACATTCGAGGATGCCCTCGCCGCAGACGCCACACCAAAGGCACGACGGGCCATCTCAACCAACAGCACGTTCGTCTCGCCGACCAAGGCATCACCCACAAAACGTGCTGCGTCAGTTGCTGGCGTCCCGCTCACTCCGTCTACGCCCCGTTACCGTGATGGCCTCACCACCACCAGCGCCAGCCGCTCCACGTCGACGACGACGCCGGCTACACCCGTCACGCCCAGCACACCACGCCACCGTGTCATGTCTGCCGGTAGACTCTCTCGGCGCGCCACACCACACGGCATGCTTTCCGTAAGAGGAACGGGTCTGGGCGGTGATGCGACGCCCACGACACCACGCACACCGTCAGGAAGTGTCCAGACAGTCTACCATGTGGCGCGCCAACTCTTTGCACGGAGTTCTGGTGCGGCAGCAGGTGCCCTTGTGGGTCGCGAAGACGAGCGTGCACGGTTGCGGTCATTCTTGAATGCCAACTGCGGCAGCGATGCTACGACATCCAAGAGCGACTGTGGCTGTCTCTACGTCAGCGGGCCGCCTGGAACAGGCAAGAGCGCCATGGTGAACGAGATGACGGAGCAGATTTGCACTGAGCAGGCTGGTTCTGTGCGCAAGGCTTACATCAACTGCATGAGCATCCGCTCGTCCAACGACCTTTACAGCACGCTTCTCCGGTTACTGGTGCTGGGCAGCGGCAGCGAGGACGATGATAACAACGACGAGCAGATTGTAGAGGCCATGGGTGTGGACTTGGCAGAGACGGATGCCGTGAGTGCGCTCCAGGCTATGTTTGTGCCCAAGGCCAGCAAGAAGGCCGCTTCTGCGAAGGCCGCCGGATCTCCGAACACCTACCTGGTCGTGCTCGACGAGATCGACCACATCTTGACCCTCGATCTCGAGAGTCTGTACCGCGTCATGGAGTGGTCCATGCTCAAGACGTCGCGTCTGGTGCTCGTCGGTATTGCCAACGCCCTCGATCTGACGGACCGCTTCCTCCCCCGCCTCAAGTCGCGCAACCTGCTGCCCGAGCTGCTTCCCTTCCTGCCATACACCGCACCGCAGATCAAGAACATCATCACGACCCGACTCAAGAGTGTCCTTCAGACGACTCTCTCCTCTGTCCCGGAAGGGTCTGCGCCTGCGCCTACTCCCGCAAACTTCCTCCCCTTCTTCCACCCGGCCGCCATTGAGCTCTGCTCGCGCAAGGTGGCCAGCCAGACGGGCGATCTGCGCAAGGCCTTTGAGATTCTGCGCCGTGCCCTGGATCTGGTCGAATCCGAGGCCCGCGAGAAGTACCTCAACGACGCGCGCGACGCTTGCAACGCGACTACAACGAACTCGTTGACGACACCCACAAAGAAGCAGCCCCTGGCCGAGAACATGAACCTGGCGTCATCGCCGCCCGCATCGGCAACGTCCACTCTCACTGTGCCCAAACGGTCCTCCTGGGCGTCCTGGGCCGTCCAGAACCTGACCATCGAGACCGCGCCCCGCGTGTCCATTGGCCACCTCAACAAGGTCACTGCGGCTGCCTTTGGCAACGGCGCCCAGCAGCGGCTCAAGGGCCTCAACTTGCAGCAAAAGGCCGCGCTGTGCGCCCTCATGGCGTTTGAAAAGTGGAACCGCGAGGCGTACGCGGCCGCACAAGCCGCACAACAGACGCACTCGTCGCTGCAGTCGCCCAACGGCGTCAAGAAGCTTGTCAAGGCGCCCACCCCTAGCCGGCACTTGCAGGTGCCGGGCGGCGGCGCAGCGGGCGCTGGTGCCACGGCGGCACCGACCATCAAGAAGTTGTATGCCACGTACAACCTCATGTGCAAGCGCGACGCCGTCCTGCACCCGCTCTCCAGCTCCGAGTTCCGCGAGGTCGTCGGTAGCCTCGAGACGCTGTCGCTGGTGACCGCCGTCGACGGCCGCACCGGGTCGTTTGCCGTGCTCCAGTCGGTACCTGGCAGCGGCAGTGGCCGACGCGGTCGGCGGCCCGGTGGTGCTGCTAGCAACAGCATGATGGGCGGCGGTGGTGGTTCGGGCATCACGGGCGTGGCGGGCGACGAGAAGCGCGTCGCCAGCTGTGTGGGCGAGAAGGAGCTGCGGCAAGCGCTGGATGGCGCTGGCGCAGATATTCTGCAGAGCATTCTCAGCGGCGAGGCGTTGGATTGAGTTTTTTGTTTGACAAGCATTTTGTTTTCTTGCTTTTTTTTCTTGCACTCTTTTTTCATTGGCGCGGTCTACAAAAGGGAAGCATAGCAGCATACGGCGTTTTTTGTGTTGATTATTTGGGTTGCATGTGTTTTTATCCATGGTTCGTACGTCGGTTTGGGTTGTATTACTGTAGTTACCATTGTGAGGGTTTGTCAACATGTTTATGATCGGAAAATCACGAGGGGGGAAACAACAAACGCAAACAATAAACAAACATAAAAATGACAAATGTCCACATTGCACATTGGACACTCTTTTTTGGTGCACACTTGCCCAGCTGTCAGTACTATTTTGCACCCAACCCCAAACTGTGCCAAGGACGGCCAAGCCGGCCAAGACAGGCGGGAAGAGAAGACAGGGAGCAAGCGAGGAGAAAATAAAAGGGGCTTAAAAAGAAGGCTGAAAGGCTGAAAGCTTGACCAAGTGCAAGGCAGATTTGCCATTGGGCGAGTGTGTTGGGCTGTGGGTGCCTGTTATCTCTGTTGGAAGGAAAGTGACCCGGGGATCGAAATGAGAGAACGCACAAAATCTAGAAGACAGAGGAGAGGAAAGGGGGTGAGACGGACATCAAACGGGCTACTTGCCAAGACTGCACAAAAGCCAAGAGGGTGGCAGGGCAGGGCAGAACAAGCAATGCGAGGGTTCAGAAATGGGGAAGAAGAAAGGGGAAGAGTAGACAAAACCCCCCGAAAAAGAAACAAAGATAGTGACGAGAGATGACGGACTTGACAGCAACCCATTGATAATGACACTGGGCGATCATCTCTCGGCTCGTCCGCAGCGGCATTTCCCATCCCCTCCAAACCCTAAACGGGCACTATTTTTTGTCGATGGCCCCAGATGCCAAGATATCTCACTTTGTAACTGCCTCATGATGAGCTTGTTCTTTGATCTGTTTGTTTTATTTCTCCTTTTCTTTCTCAAGGAAGCATATCGATCAAACAAAACGCCCAGACTGAGCATCTATCCGCGTCGAGGCACGCCCTAATCGTTGAACGAACCGAAATAGTACCGGACCGTTTAGACTGTACAGTGCCCTGTGCCCTTGTCAACATGCCTCTTTTGTGCGTCTTTGCCCTCTCTGGCCTTTTTCAACTTTGCACGGGCCAGTGCTGCCAATCAATCGAGAGGTGATCCCAGGCGGCGTGACGGAGTTCTCCGTGTGCGGACAAAACAATTGACCTGTGGAAAGGGGAAACGAGTGACAACATCATAAAATGAAGGGTTGAAAGAAGCAAAGTGGCAATGAGCCCGAACACAGAGCTTCAGCGGTGTGCTGGCGAGCTGTGGTTGGCAGAACCAAGACGACCACGGACCTGGAGCTATGTTCCTTCTGCTGTGAGGCAGGGTCACAGACGCTGGGAGTAAAAAGTCGCGACGATGGTCTCACAAAAAAGAAAGGGTTGAGGGCAATGCCCCGGAGCGAATATATACCGTGCGGGCTGTCCAGCATCGCTACTTCCCGCCTCTAAAACACGGCCAGGCCTGTTCCTCCCTCATCGGGTCCCACCTTCCCGAGATTTACGATAGGCTCTGAGTGGTCCTTCTTTCCTCCCTAACGTTCTATTTTCCTTCTCTGCTTCTTTTTTGTGATTTGTTTTTGCTCTATCGCGCCTTCCTCTTTTCTTGTCCGACCCTCCCGGGCAGGAAGGAAGTGATTCCAGGCGGCTAGCAGCCAACAGCGCGCCCCCGCTAATAGCCCACCAGCCCACCCAACGACAGAGCCCCAGCACCAGACAATACCGAGACCTCCTGCCTCCCCTAATACCCCTAAAAGCGACCTAGCGGTGCACGCACGCCCCTGGCTCCTTCCTTCCCCACTATTACCCAAAGAGCCCCGTTGGAGGCAGGCATTGCGCGGCGTATCTTTTGCGAGCTTTGCCCCAGAAGCCCAGACCGGCCAGGCCCGACAGAGACAGGGCTCCGAGCCAAAGCCAGCCAAAGCCAGCAAAATAGAGGGATCGAAAGACCCCCAGCATAAAGTCGTCGCAACCGCATTCCCGTCCCTTCCCTCTTTGCGCTCCCCTTGGCAATCCCACGCGACAACAACCGGCCGTCGCGGCGCAGATACACAAATTACGGGAAACAAAGGGAAAGAACGAACAACCAACGCCGAGAGACAAAGCAAGAGCGCCCCGGACCGACATAAGAAGGGGGTGCACGGGCTCTTTCGTACGCCCGGAACGCACCCGACACGGCCAACAAACGCGACGACATCAACAACGGCTCCAACAAGCAGCCGCCACAGCGCACGGCGGACCGCGGGTCTCCCGCAAACACCCCATGGGCGACTCCAGCTCGCCGTCGTCGCCGACCGCTGCAGCAGCTCCGCCCGGCGCCGAGGCCGCGGCTGGGGCGGCGGCGCCCGTATCTGCGGCGACGACGGGGACGGCCAGCGGCGCGGCCGGCAGAGGAACGGCGCCTGCAGTCACAGCAGCGGCGTCGGCATTGACAATAGATCCGGCGTTTGCACCAGCACGAAGGCCTGATGGACAGCCGGCTCTGGCTGCCGCGGGGGCGAAGCCCTCACCACCATCATCATCACGAGGAGATCAGCAACGAGACCGAGGTCAAGAAGAAGACCAAGACCACGATCGACGAAGTCAGCTAGATCCAGAGCCTCAACAACAGCCACAGCACCTCTCTCCCGCCCCCTCCACAACCACACCACCGCGCCGACGGTCCTTTTTCTCTCGCTTCACCCTCCCCTTCCGCGCACCCGCTCGCACCATTGCCGACTTCCACATCCGTCCAGCAGAGCCACATCGCAAGTACGTCGCCGGCGACCATGTCCTGGGCGCAGTTGTGCTGGCGGTCGTCAAGCCGGTACGCATCACCCACCTGACCGTATCGCTGCGCGGACTTGTGCGCGTCTTCAAGGACCCCAGCGCCGCCGCCACTGCCTCGCTGCCCACCGATACTGCTACCGACTCGTCGTCCTCCTCGTCGCGTCTCCTGGCATCCAAGTCTTCGTCATCTTCCTCCTCCTCCTACCTCGGCAACGGCCATGCCCTCCTCTTCCGCGACGAGATGGTCCTCAGCGGCACCGGCCGGTTAGAACCCGGCAACTACGAGTTCGAGTTCGATCTCATCTTTCCCTCTCAAGGACTGCCTAGCAGCATTGATGTAAGTCTCGAAGCATTGGCTTCCGTACATCATAGTGTCATCTTCTAACCGTAACTCTTCTCCCTCTAGTTTGAGCGTGGCTCCATATGCTATGTCGTTACTGCGACGATTACCCGTCCGACCACTGTTGCGCCTATCCAGTCCTGCGACCGTAGGGTCTACCTCGTTGACCCGGTTGACATTGGCACCGTGCCAAAACCAAGGCCACGCACAATATCTCTCGAACCCATCTCAAAGCGCTCCAAGAAACGCAAGATCGTTGTTGTTACCCAACCGCCAACAGCGACCGGCAGCACGACGGTGATACCAGCAGGCGCAGCAGGCGTGCCGGGCGCTATGTCTACTATTTCCTTTGCGTCTGGCGGCGGAAGTAGCGACCGGCACGACAATGCCACCCTGTCCGAGCGTGGGTCAGCGCGAGACAGTGCCCACGGGACAATACAAACCGAGGACAACGAGCAAGACGGCTACGCTGAAGGCCGAAGTCGGACGTCACGAGCATCACACCCTCGCAGCCCCGCACCGACGGATATTCGCAGCGAAATCAGTGTCGATAGCGTGACCAGCGGAGGGAGCGAAAGCCGCAGTAGAAGCAGTGGTATTGCCGGAGCCGCTGGAGGTTCAGGATCTGGCTCAGGATCAGGTCCCGGGGCAGGACCCGGATCTGGGGCCGGTGCTGGTAGCAACATCATCCGTCTATCAAGTCCTGCGAGTTCCCACGCTGCGATGAGCACGGCCGGGCACTCTGTGGTAACGACCACCGGTACAAACACATCCTCATCAACCATTACAAACCCAGCCGCCGGCAGCAACAATGGTAGCAACAATGCCGGAAACGGCTACAGACCACATAACCCTGCGCCCCTGTCGTCTGTGTCAACTACCACCGTCAGTGGTGTTGTCGACGATCGAACAATTACTGCGACAATCGACCTGCTCAAAGGCGGCTGCCTTCCCGGAGAAGTCGTCAGTGTAAAGGTCTCCGTGCAGCACGTGAAGCGCATCAAGAGCTTATACGGCGTGGTGGTGACCCTTTACCGCCAGGGCCGCATCGACTCGGCACCGCCAGAGTTTATGTTCCCCTCTGCAGGGACAAGCATCGCTGAAGAGGACGAGGGGGCCAACGGCGAAGGCGGTGGCAGCAATGGCGTTTTGGTGAACGGCAGCACACTCGGCCCACAGCAGCACCCCGACATCGACGACGAGCAACTTGAACCGCAGAGTCGGAAACAAAAGAAGCAAAAGGAGAAGGAGGCCAAAGAGAAAGCAAAGCAGCTGAAAGACCGGCAAAAAGACAAAGAACGAAGCCACAAGAGCAGCAAGGACAAGAAGAGCGGCGGCGGCAGCAGCAACGGCTCATCCAAGCACGAGAACTACTACCCCAAGTCTAAGACTGGCCTGGGTGGCCTGTCTCTCATGTCTGCCGGCACCTGCAGCGTGTTCCGCAAAGACCTTTCACAGTCCTTTAGCCCATTGATCATTGACCCACGCACGCTCCAGTCGAGCGTGACTGCATCCGTGCGTATGCCCGAGGACGCCTTTGCTACAATCAAGGGTGTGCCGGGTGAAATGATCAGCTTCAAGTACCAGCTCGAGGTCATTGTCGATCTGGGCGGCAAGCTGGCGGGCCTGCTGCAGTCCGGCGTTGGTCCTGCAGGACCCAACCTGGTCAGCAACAGCAGTAATCCCTACGATGGCAAGCCCATGCTGGCGCCTACCTCGGCCCTATGGAGCGGTGGCAGCCACATGATCGACACGGACCAGCTTCGGCGGCAAAAGGGCGTTATTTTCGTTGCCTTTGAAGTCGTTGTTGGTACGACGGATACGAGCCGGCAGCGCGGTCGCGGTCTCAAGGGGCCCGCACTGTCTCCGGATGTCCAGCTGCAACTAGACAAGCAGCAACTACTACAACAGCAGCAGCAACAACAACAACAGCCACTACCATACGTCTCTCACCATCCACCTGACCGGTACCCAGAAGACCGCAAGGGACCGTACCAGCAGCCTCAGCAACCGACATACCCAAGCTGGCCAGAAAATGGCGTGGCGTCAGGCAGTGGTGCCGCCGGTCCATCTACCGCTCCGCCGGGCCCGCCCGACGATTCATACTACCAGCAGAATCATCCATATTACCAGTACCCTCAACAACCCGACTATGATAACCACGGTTACCACCACCATCCTCACAATGGGCCCAATTACGATTACTATGACGATCCAGGCTCGCCATCTACGGGTGCGCCTCGCCCTCCTTATATCGACCGTGGGCAATCCTCACAAGCACCCCAATATGTCCCCACAGCCGAAATGCTTGCTGCTGAGCGTGACCCCAACATATCGGAGAAGGAACGCATTCGCCGCGCCGAGCAGCGGCTCCTGCCCAGCCAGCCGGGTGCGCCTAACCAACCTGGCCAGCCTGAAGGAATATCCGCACTAGTAGACAATGGGGAGAGCAGCAGCAGCGCCAACCGTCATGCGCCTACTGTCCCCACGGCGCCGTCATTGGGTGAGTTGACGGCCTTTTCCAATGGGCCATCTGCACCTCCATTTGACGCCGATTCTGGTCCTGGTCCGGCACAGCCGGCAAGTGAGGACAAGCAAGAGCTGGAACGGCGGCGGTTGCTGGCTGAAGCCAGTGCACCGCCCGATTTCCCCGAAGACTACGAGGATGCCGGTCCGAGCAGCAGCAGTCGTGGCGCAAGTAGGGCAACAAGGGCGTACGCCGCTGGCCCAAGCAGCAGCGCCGGTGCCAGGATGCCAAGCTTCAGCGGTAGCGGTGCTACGGTAGCTGGCCCGGCAGCGCCGTCGGCGCCCGTGCTCGAAGAAGAGGATGGTCATCACCAGCAGTACAACCAGAGTCCAGCCTACAGTCACCCTCCCGCCGCCTCCTCGTCCTCCTTCTCGTCCGCCCCGGCAGCTGGCCCTTCGGCTCCACCTACATCGGCATTGGTGCCGTCCGCTCCCCCTGCCGACGCTCTTCTAGGTGATGATATTGCGAGTCCCGACGCCACGGCTGGTGCTGCGACCGCCCCACTTGCTGGGGACGTAGATCCTACTACGGAAGGCACCACGGACGAAGAACGCTATGGACATCACTACACATACGGGCCCGGCTCCGGCCCAGAAGCCGCCCATGGAAGCAGCGGTGCCGGCGAGCATGCTGAGCCGCTACCGCGGTATGAACGATGATTTAGGAGAGAAGCTGGATACTTGGAAAGAAGAGGAAGGAGGCATAATCATGTGTACGACTATAAGATGACCGAAGTTAAAAAGGCATGTTTGAGAACGAAGCGGAGAGAGACAAAGCATATATACTGTACGAGTCCGAGATACCATTTATTATACCATCTACTATAATCTTAAATGAGGCGCGAAATGGTGGATAGGACGACATATGCGCACAAACAGCATTTTACAGCTAAAATCTATCCATCTCGTATCATCGTATCACATGGAAATTGTCAAAATCACAAGCAGTCACAGGCTGAGTCTTTGGGAATCAAATCGGCTGGGTAGCAAAGTCTTGCAATCTCGGGAATCCCATTTTGCTGGGTGCTCCCCCCCTTTGTCTTTTTTCATTTTTTGTCAATCTTATGGAGGTGGCTACTTGCAATGGCGGACCAAAAAGAGCCGTCGAAAAAAGATAGACAAGAAGAGAAAGCAGCACCACAACCCGTTTGTTCCCAACGAAAAAATAACGAACGGTGCACACATTGTGTTTCGAAAACAATGAAAAAGAAGACCAAACACAGTTTGTTTTTTTATTTCCCCTAGAGGTGGATCGTGCATGCCATATGCCGATTGCCAACACCCCCAACAAGTTAATCGCACAAAAAATGAAATATCTCTCTTCCCGGCCAGAGAAAAAGGGGTCCAGAGTTGGACTGGTAAACGCCTTTCCTTTTTTCTAATTCTTCTTCCATGTCCTTACTCCCTCTTTTGTCCTTGTGAGAGAAAATAACGAGCAACGATATGGAAGTGATAAGATAAAAATAACCGTAACACATTGCAAAATGGCAAAAAAGGACAGAACCGAACAAATAAATAATCATCCCAGCGCAGAAATAATAAGTAAAGGAGTCGTTAAGAAGTTTGAAAAAGAAGTCAACGCGCAAACGAGAACAAATAACAAATTTGAATAAAGACGGTGGACATGGCGCCCCCAGAATAGAAAGGTAAAGGCAGAATGAGTGGGGTGCGAGTCAGAAGAGAAGGCTCGAGCAAAGGAAGCAATGCAATACACGATGCGATCTCAAAATATGATGGCAAAGGTCGGTATGCGTTGGTCCATTTTGTCGAGCCAGGCGGGGTGAACTCCCCTCCTCCCACAAATGTGCCGAAGAAGCCAGTAGAGCGTTGACGTGCAGGTTATTCTTCTTCAAGGGAGGCACATCCGAACGAGTGAAACGCGGACGAGCAGAGATCCCAGGGTAGGGCGAACTACTGCTCTAGGCGCACTCGGGCACGGTAGGCAGGAGCTTGCGGACAAAATGCGGCATGGCGCTGCGCGTCTGGTCTGCAAGGCTCGGCTTGCCGCTGCTTCGGGGAGAGGAAGACGACACGTTTGACGTCACGTTTGCCGTCGAGGACACGACGGTGGTGGTGGACGTGGCGGTCGTCGTAATGGGCGAAGTGAACGCCACCAGTCGGGCCGGCGGGGAGGACTTGGAGGGAGACGACGGCGACAGCTTGGCGTGATGCTTCGTGGGCGACTTCGAGGGCGTCTTCGCCGGAGACGGCGAGGCCGCCGTCTTGGAGGACGACGGCCGCGCGGGGGAGGAGTAAGGAGACGGGCCTGCAGTGGGTCGAGACAACGAGATCTTGGTGGTTGTCGTCTGTAGGCGCTGGTCCACAGGCCCGTCTAATCGTCAATCGATGCCGTGCTGTTTCTTGAGCCGAGCTAAATTCTCCTTGCGGGCCTCGAGGTCCTCTCTTGACTTGACCATCTTATCGGGCTGATGGTATAGGACGACAAGGTAACGGTTCTGGAAGTTGAAGCCGTTCAGCTTGTCGCAAGCCTGCTTCGCGTCCATGACGTCTTCATAGACAACAAAGGCAGTGCCCTTGGTGTTGTTGGCAATGCCCTGCCGCACTTGGCTGTGGTGTGTTAGATGTTGTCCAAAAGAGAAGGGAAAGACTAGAAGACGAAAAGAGATATCACGTACCGAATGGCGCCAAACTTGCCAAAGAGCTCAAAGAGCTCCTCGGGAGTAACGTTGTAGCTGAAGATGGTTAGCGAGATTTTCCATGTGATAGATTCGTCCTTCGCGTGATGACGAGAGGATAGGAGGGACAGGAGGCATACCTTAGATTCTTTACGAATAAAGCTCTGTTCGAGAGAAACGCCATGACGTGGTTAGCAAAAAGGTCGGTTACCATCAAAAAGTGTCCGCGACGAGAGCAATGTGAGAGCGCAACGGGATGCAAGGATGCTTAAAAGCAACGAGATGGACCGATTGAGGCGTCCAATAAAGAAAGAATCGATGCGATCGTGACGTGGATGGGCGGGCGGATGGATTTGACCCCGGCCAGGCAGCCTCTGACAACCCGAGTGCGAGGCTTGTGACAAGACCATGTCGACGAATGGCCACAATAGGAAACAAAACACGAGGACCGCAACGGCCCAACCGGGCCACAGATGCCCAAATGACCAAAAGCACTTACCGGTTGACCTCCGGGGCAAGCTTGCCTGCGCGACTCATATCTTGATGGCCGGTTGCTGCACGTCTCGATATTGAATTTCGGCGATGTTCACGAAAACTCGGTCTTTTCGGGGGTGGTGGGTAGGGGGACGGGGGTGCGTGGCGCGGATGACCGTTTGCTGAATGCGAAAATGACAAAATGCTTTGAACAATGCGAAAGAAACAAAATCGTGTCGAAAGACGAAATCGAAGTCGAAATGTCGAATTGATCCTCGGGACGACAACGTGGTGGGGGTTGTGAGAGAAAGGGCGAACGACGAACGGCGGAAGGAGGAAGGAAAGGGTGATTGCGTGGTGTGAAAAAGAGAAAGAACGAGGTTTTTGCGGCTCGCGGGCAGCAGACAGGTATTAGGGAAAGAGCCACCGGAGGGGGGCACAGTGAGCACAGTGTGGACCTCAACGTTTCTTTGTTACTGGCAGGTGACTCGCAAAAAGGAAGGTGGAGGCGGCACCAAAGTACAGTGCAGAACCTCCAAATAGTGTGACAGTCCACGAGCAAAAAGCTGGAAAAGGTAGGCAGGTGAAGGCGAAAAGGCGAGAGGAGGTGCACTGTGCGAACTCGGCTCTACTTTGTACTACAAAGCACTGAACAGTACTCAATGCTTATCACTAGCGCGCACTGTCTCCAGCAGGCCCACGTGATAAACTCGGCCAATCAGGGCGCGTCATTCCTCACTACTTGGGCGGGGACATGTTTCTGACTGGGTCTGGGGCAGCTATCTGCAATGGACCGGAGCAAAAGAGGAAAGAGCGATCTCTTCTGTCGGCTTCGGTGGATACAGCGCTCTTTGCCCCCGCAAAGTCCATAGGACAGCCCAGACAGCCTAGACCACAGCGCTGAACTCGGCCTTAGGCCCACGGAGTACAGGCGGCGACAGCGCCTGGAGCGATAACGCCGACCGAAGGCGCTGGCCACGAAATGGCGCAAATGCCCGAACAACAGCCGCGCCAGGCCTCGCTGGGCCCGAAGTGCCCTAGGATGCTATCTCTATCAAGTCCGGTCCACTAAAACCAGCAAACAAAACACCCTTGATGCGCTGGACCAACCAAACACAGTGGTGCCAACAAACCCAAACCCCCCTGGAAATGGCTGCCAACAGCACAAATGTCGACCAGCCAGTCAGCGCCAGTGAGTTTGGCAGGCCCAGCCTCCTGGAGCCTGGCGGTTGTTTCACGCCTCTCGCCCGCCTTATTAGCGACCCACACCACCCCAGACAGCCCTTGTGGAGGGTGAATGGATGCGCTATCCAAGAAAAACAAGAGACGGGTCTTCCTTGCCTCCGACCGCCTTCTCAACCTCGTTCTTTTTTCTGTCCCTGGATTGCTTGACAACCTCGACCACCACAACACTTACCACGGCAAACAAGACAGCGTCGTGACCCCGACTGTGACGAACGGCAGAGAGACACCATCGTCCGTGCCTCTTTTTTTTTTTTTTAATTGAAGCCGAGTCTGCCTTTCCTCCCGAGACGCATCCTCGAGTCCACCATCCCGTGGAAATCTTGATCGAAGTCGTCGGGATGCCGTCGGTGGCCCAGGAAGCCTCCGAGGCCGACGGCCGGAACAGCAGCGGCACTGCGCATGGCATCTCCATCCTCGCTAAGAAACGTCGGTGGGAGGACAGCAGCAGAGGCAGCACCGGCAGTGTCGGCGGCGGTAACGACGTCGTCGCTATCTTCGTGCACGGCAGCGACCGCGACCGCGACCGTGACCGCGTCGAACAACACAACACGACCTCCGCAGGAACAGGAACAACAACTACATTCACCCTCAACACTCTATCTCCGTCACAACGGAAAATCATTCCCTTCGGGAGCAAACGACTCTGCCTGAGCAACAGCAGCGGCGGCGACGACGGCCGGCCGTTATCAATATCGACATCACCCTCGAGAGCAGCCCGTGAATCCGTATTGTCACACCACCACCACCTCCCAGCACAGTCGATAACAGCGCCGTGCCACATCTGCCACCGTAGGCCGCGGCGGAAGGTCGACCTGGACTCGCTTGCCAACTGCGAGGGCTGCGGCCAGAGGACGTGTTTCGTGTGCCTGCGAGAGTGTCTCGGGTGGACGGAGGGCGGGACGCCGATAGAGCCGACGGCCACGTCCATGACGACGATGACGATGACAACGACGCCACCAAAGCAACAGCCCTGGTCCACGACGAGCCATGGCCACCGCCGGATGGTCTGCAGTCGATGCTGCGTTGAACGCGGCGAGGACGGCGACGTGGTCTGCCTCGGCTGCGTGGCTGTTGCGGGAGAATAAGATGGGGATGAGGCGGAGGATATAACAAACCATTGGAGGGGAGGATGGCAACGAGACAAGAGGCACCAATGTGGCGCCTCTTGCCCTTTTGCTTGGACCATTCATGAGCCTGTTTTCTGTTGCTTTTTACTTCTGCTTTTCTGTTCTTTTTTCCCGGGTCAAACATATCGGCGTTGCAACGGATTCGTGCATGCATTGGAGTACGGCCGGCGTCTTACTGTTTGTTGTTTCTATTTATTATCGTCTCTTCATGCCTTCGAGCTAGCGTTGGTGATGCTTTTGTATCCTTGGGACCATTTGTTCCCTATCTGTTCATCTTTATTTCTTCTACCGCCGCCGCAGACGCATAAACCATGATATCCAGGGTTCACAGAAGCGGCTTACAGGCTTTGTTTTAATGTATATATACCATAGGGCACCATCCCTCTCAACACATCTCGTTTCACTCATTATCCCTATCATCAGAGGCTCTGCCAGACTGCGAGCGGACTGCTTTTACAGCACAACACACACACAACATCCGTACATATCATACAAAAATAAGAATAAGAATGTCTGCGGACGACCATGGCCTTTCTTCTCATGCACATTATTTATAATAAACGTAGAATTGGGCCCCGTGATGATCTATACTCATACATATTCCAGGCAAGGAAGCAGACACACGCGAAACAAAGCAAAGAAAATAAAGAAAATGAATAGCATCCGCAGCGCCCCCATCCTCTCTTCCTTCTCTAGTTGTACTGCATGTATGATGCCGTCGAGTTGAACTTGAGGTTCGCCTTGATGACCTTGTCCACCGCACTCAAGAAATCCTTCTCCGACGCGACCTTCCGCCGCGCCCGGATCGCAAACATACCCGCCTCCGTGCACACACTGCGCAGCTCCGCACCCGTCGCGTTGGGGCACAACCGCGAGATCAGCTCCCACCGGATGTCCCGCTCCACCGACATGCTCTTGGCGTGAATCCGCAGGATGTTGGCGCGGCCCTCGAGATCGGGCAGAGAGAACTCGATCTTGCGGTCGATACGGCCAGGACGCATCAGAGCCGGGTCCAATGTGGACGGACGGTTCGTCGCGAACATGACCTTGATGTTGCCACGCGCGTCGAAACCGTCCAGCTGCGTAATCAGCTCCAGCATCGTGCGCTGCACCTCGTTGTCACCACCCGCACCGTCGTCGAAACGAGCGCCACCAATGGCGTCAATTTCGTCAAAGAAGATGATGCAGGCCTTCTTCGTCCGCGCCATCTCAAACAGCTCGCGCACCATGCGCGCACCCTCACCAACGTACTTCTGCACAAGCTCGCTGCCAATGACGCGGATGAACGTGGCATCCGTACGGTTGGCCACAGCACGTGCACACAGAGTCTTGCCTGTGCCGGGCGGGCCGTACAGCAGCGCGCCCTTCGGCGGGTCAATGCCCAGGTCGACGAACCGCTCGGGCGACAGCAGCGGCATCTCGACGACCTCGCGCAGCTTCTCGACCTGCTCCTTGCAGCCACCAACGTCGCCGTAGGTCACATCGGGCTTCTCCTCGACCGTCATCATGGTGACACTGGCGTCGATCTTGGGTGGCAGCGGCAGCAGGATCTGGTACTTGTTCCGGTCGACACCGACGCGCATGCCCTCCTCAATGTCGGTGGGCGCGACGCGCTCGCCCAGCTGAACAACAAACTTGGCAATCTGCTTGACGTTAATCACGTACTTGCTCTTGGAGTCGTCGAGCTCGTCCGCAATGATCTTCGTGCAGCGGGCCACCTGGAGCGGCTGCTCTTCCGACATGCGTTGCCGGTCGGCGGCGACATCCCACAGATGTGGCGGTGCAAGACCCGTGTCGGACTCCTTGACGCCAATCTTCTCGTCCACGCTCTGCTGCTTCTCCTTTATCTGCTGTTCGAGCTTCTTGAGTGCCGCGCCATACGGGGCCGCTCCGTAGGTCTTGAGAACTTGGATATCCCTAGACGAGTCACGCGTTAGCATACACCTCCTCCATCTCTCCCATGCATCACTCTTCCGTATTCTCCCTTGTGGATGGGCGATCGGTCTTACTCGTCTGTCAACGGCGCAATCTTCTTCTCCTCGATCTCGTCATCTGCAAACTTCTTCTGGTATTTCTCCCAGTCCTTGCCGGTTGCGGAAGGCTGCACATGGTGTTAGCGGATGTCTAGGGCGAAGGTGAAGCTGAGAAAGGTATTAAATAGCAGACTCACCATCTTGGCGGATGCGCAATGGCGATGCTCGTCGACGGTGGGAAGGTGTGCCGGGGGTGCTTAAAATAAGCTGCAGTTCAATCGATGGGGGCAGTCTCGATGGTTTCTCGTTTATGGCAGTCGTCGTATCGTTGTCCGGTTGGTCGTTGGTGGGATCGTCACGAGGTGTTGAGCTGTTCTGGTGGTAAATTGGTAATGATGATGTTTGGTGGTCGTGTTGCAAGGAAGGCCTAAACGCGGAAAGCAACGAGAGAGGCGTTGCCAGCGGCGATTCACTCCTGCTCGAACAGCGTAATCCGTGCTGCCTTGGGGAGCTCTGCCGCCCGTTTCCATCACAATCCACAGCTGCGCGGCTGTTGGCACTAGTCCCAATTCTCCACTAGCGCATTGCCCCTGAACGTCTGGTATGCGATTAGGCGATTTGCGCCTCCGTACCCCCCTTACCATAGCACAGTTTTTTTTGTGCCTTTCGCGCCCCACCAACGGTGAAGGAGGGAAGCTTGGAGAAGCACGGAAAAGCTTCAAGGCATCCAGCATTAACAAAGCGACGACAACCCTCGATTTCGCTGCCACCACCCACATTTCGCATTTCCACGACATCTATACGTTGCAACAACCTCTCGTTTCTCGAACCAAACTACCACATCTAACACATCACCACCTTTTCACACACAAACCATGGCAGCAGTGGCTCCGTCGGGCGGAGGCCCATCGAACGCTGCTTTCCGCGTGCGTCTTGCCCCTTTTCCACAATCAGCGTCGTCGCGACCCCAGAGGTCGTTCTGGCACGCCTCGCATGTCCCAGAGTAGTCTACTAACCCACATGTACAGGACAAGGAGAAGCCGGTGGCTGTGCGCTCGTCCAACATCGTCGCCGCACGAGGTATGTTATCCCGCGATGATTTGCCCCTATTTGATTTACGCTGCAATTGTCTTCACAGAGCGGGCCCAATGCTGACCTGGTTCCTTGCTCTACCCTCCCTCTAGCTGTTGCCGATGCTATCCGAACCTCCCTCGGCCCTCGCGGCATGGACAAGATGATTCGCAGCGGCAAGGGCGAGACCATCATCACCAACGACGGCAGCACCATGCTGAAGAGTATGGCCGTGCTGCACCCAACCGCGAAGATGCTCGTCCAGCTGTCGCACGCACAGGATGTTGAGGCCGGTGACGGTACCACATCCGTTGTGGTTATCTGCGGCAGCCTGCTGGGCGCCGCCGACCGCCTGCTGTCCAAGGGCATCCACCCCTCTGTCATCTCCGAGGCCTTCCAGCGCGCGGCTGCCGCCGCCGTCCAGATCCTGCACGGCATGTCGCAGCCCGTGGCCCTGACCGATACGTCGGCGCTGTTGCAGGCCGCCAACACGTCGCTGTCGTCCAAGATTGTCTCCCAGTACGCCAACCTGCTGGGCCCCATGGCCGTCAACGCCGTGACCAAGACGATCGACCTTAAGACGGCCGACAACGTCGATCTCCGCAACATCCGTGTCGTCAAGAAGGTCGGCGGCACGATTGAGGACAGCGAGCTGGTCGATGGCCTGGTCTTGACGCAGCCCGTGCTCAAGAACGCCAGCGGTCCCACCCGGATCGAGAAGGCCAAGATTGCCCTGATCCAGTTCCAGTTGTCGCCGCCCAAGCCTGATGTACGTTACACATGTGCCTCGCCACCTCCCATTATCATGCCGCATCTGTATTGGCCTTTTGCTAACAAAATAGATGGAAAACACAATCGCCGTCAACGACTACCGCCAGATGGACAAGATCGTCAAGGAGGAGCGCCTGTACCTGCTCAACATGGTCAAGAAGATTAAGAAGGCCAAGTGCAACGTGCTTCTGATTCAAAAGTCCATCCTGCGCGACGCCGTTAACGAGCTGTCCCTGCACTTCCTCGCCAAGCTCGGCATCCTTGCCATCAAGGACATTGAGCGCGACGAGGTCGAGTTCATCTGCAAGTCCACCGGCTGCAAGCCCATTGCCGACATCGACTCTTTTACCGAGGACAAGCTCGGCAGCGCCGACCTGGTCGAGGAGGTCACGTCGTCGGGCTCGCGCCTCGTCAAGATTACCGGCACGGCCTCAAGCTCTTCGAGCTCGGCGTCGTCCTCCGCGTCGGCCAGCGGGTCCGCTGCCGCCGCCCAGGGCATCACCGGCCGCACCGTGTCGGTGGTCGTCCGTGGTGCCAACGGCCTCATTCTCGACGAGGCCGAGCGGTCGCTGCACGATGCCTTGTGCGTGGTGCGGTGCCTGGTCAAGAAGAAGGCGCTGATTGCTGGTGGTGGCGCACCGGAGATTGAGATCGCGGCCCAGCTGAGCAAGCAGTCGCGTGCGCTGACGGGCACGGAGGCCATCTGCTGGAAGGCGTTTGCGGACGCGCTCGAGGTGATCCCGACGACGCTAGCAGAGAACGCGGGCCTGAACCCTATCAAGGTGGTCACGGACCTGCGGCACCGGCACGAGAAGGGCGAGGTGAACGCGGGCGTGAGCATCAAGTCGGGCGGTGTCAACACGAACATTGCCAAGGAGAACGTGCTGCAGCCGCTGCTAGTGAGCACGAGCTCAATTGAGCTGGCGGCGGAGACGGTCAAAATGATTCTGCGGATAGACGACATTGCCCTGAGCAGATAAGGGATGGCTGTACAATATGGTAGGAAGGAAAAGGAACAGGCAGTGTGAGGTTCCATCATGTGGAAGAAAAAAAAATATAGACCACGTCATGCGAGACAGCTACCAAGCAAAATATTTACGAAATAATTCGGCTTTGTACAATGGATATGTATACCTCGGAAACAAAATCAAACATAGCTTCAGTCCTCAAAACATTGCTTCCTCACCGTAACAAACGTTTTCACAGAACACATAGTTTCATTGGGAACGTGTATATTCAGAAATCTAGTCATACAGAATAGCTCGAGGAGAAAGACTTTTGTACAAAAATTCGTAGGAGGTATATAAAAGAAGAGAGGCCGTAACATGTGGCGGTTTATCACGATCAGCTCGGGTACCGAATCCAGTTCTTGCGTCCAACCTAGAGAGTGTGTTAGTGGGGTGATGATACAGCAAGAAGGAGAGAATGGGGCAAGGCTTACCCGCTTCCATTCGCGGATGAGCTTCGGCATGTTCAACATGGCGTTTCTCCGCTCGTCCATCTTGGCGATCAGACGACGTTCGTACTGGTGGCCCTTGACCGACTGGCCAACACCCGTACCCTTGATCCGCAGGCCGAACTCGACCCGTTTCCGCAGCTTTGTCTCCGGGTTCTTGTCCGACTCCGGCATCAGGTCCGCCACGCCGTGGTCGCGCGCCAGCTTGACGAGCTCCGCTTGCCGCCTCAGGGAGTAGACGGGGTCATGCCACTGGCCCGTCACGGGGTGCTTCGTCGCCTTGAAGGGGTTCGGCGTGTCTTGCTGGTAGCCGGTGGGCGTCGCCGTCGCCGATGCTGTGGCCTGGATCGATGCAGGAGGGTACCGGGCCAGGAACTGCAGCAGACGCGGCGGAAGCGTCTTGGCCAGCTGCATAAATTGTGCCGGTGATTGTGACGCCATGTTTGCGGGTGCCGTCGATGATTGTCGTCGTCAATGCTTTTCAACGTGAGGTCAGACGTCGTCCAAAAAATTGGTGGCACTTCAAGCTCAAGAAAAGTCCAATTGAGGTGGGTCCACCCGAATAAACCCACGTGACCTTGAGCAGCCTTGTTTGGACCCTGGCTAAGATCCTGGTTGGTTGGTCCGATCAATTCAGGCTCCACATTGGCTTCTTGAAAGCTTCAGCACGTGATCGTCACTGGGGCGAAATGGCAGCCGCCTTGGATCAAAATAAATGCATAGATATCGCCTCTCTTTTCTTCTTTCAACATCCTACGACGTACATCCCCCGACCACTATTCGACATTTCGGTTGGAATACACTCCCTTCCGTCCAGATTACCATTTTCCTTCCTTCACGACGCCCACAAGCTGCTCATCCCTACCATGGGGGCCGACAACTTTGTTCTCCCGAAGCTAAAGCTCAAGTACGTCTCGAAAAAAGAGCGAGAAGAAGAGCGCGAACAAAAAAAGAAGGTTGAAGAAGAACGCGAGGCCGAAGAGGTGAGGCTCAAGAAGGAGCGCGAAGCACGAAAGGCCGCTGAAATACGGGAAGCATTGCGGCGAGGCGAATACGCCCGAGAATCGAAGAAGCGCGCACAGGAGGATAATGGCGAATCCCGCCGCTCTGCCGTGGAGCAGGAGCAGTACGAGCAGCTGCGGATGAAGCACTACGGGCCCGACAGAACAAAAAGCACATTCGTGCCGAAAAAGAAGCGGCGGCGCGGTGTGAACGAGTTCAACTTCGGCTGGGACGACTCGGAAGACACACGCACAGCACAGCACTTGGCGGACGCCGAGGCCGAGCTAGTGCGTCGCAAACCGTTTGAGAACCGCCTTACCACTACAAAGGGCTTCCACGTCTTCTCGCAGGAACCAGAATGGGAGCTCCAAGAACTGATGAAAGCGGACGCCGCCGAGAAGGCCGACCCTGTCCACGGCAAGGAGCGCGCCCGGGCCATCATGGACGCATACTACAGGGGCCTTGAGCAACGCAACAAACCCCTCCAGAACATGAAGCACTGGTCTGAAAAGTCACTGAGCGAAATGCGCGAGCGCGACTGGCGCATTTTCAAGGAGGACTTTAGCATCGCGACCAAGGGCGGCTCGATCCCGGACCCCATGCGGAAGTGGCGCGAATCCGCGCTTCCTTCGCGGCTGCTAGACGTTGTCGAGAGTGTCGGCTACAACGATCCGTCTCCCATCCAGCGTGCAGCCATCCCGATTGCCCTGCAGGGCCGCGATCTCATCGGTATTGCCGTGACAGGTTCCGGTAAAACGGCCGCGTTCCTCCTCCCACTGCTCGTCTACATCCAGAAGCTGCCGCCGCTTGACGATATCTCCAAAAACGACGGCCCCTACGCGCTCATCCTGGCTCCGACACGCGAACTGGCTCAGCAGATCGAAACAGAGGCGCACAAGTTCGCGACGCCCTTTGGCTACAAGGTGGTCAGCATCGTCGGTGGTCACTCGCTGGAGGAGCAGGCGTTTGCGCTCAGCAACGGCGCCGAGATCATCGTGGCCACACCCGGTCGCCTTGTCGACTGTATCGAGCGGCGTCTGCTAGTCCTCTCCCAGTGCTGTTACGTGATCATGGACGAGGCCGACCGCATGATCGACCTTGGTTTCGAGGAGCCGCTGAATAAGATTTTGGACGCTATGCCGACAGCGAACATCAAGCCCGACTCCGACGAGGCCGAGGATGTCAAGGCCATGACGCGCTTCCTCGGCGAGCGGACACGCTATCGCCAGACAATGATGTACACGGCCACAATGCCGCCCATTGTCGAAAAGATTGCCAAGCGGTACCTACGGCGGCCTGCGATTGTTACCATTGGTAACGCAGGCGAGGCCGTCGACACGGTCGAGCAGCGCGTCGAGTTTATTGCAGGCGAGGACCGGCGCAAGGAGCGGCTTAAGGAGCTCATGCACTCGAACCTTTACAAACCTCCCATCATCGTCTTTGTCAACATCAAGCGCAACTGTGAGATGGTGGCACGCGACGTGCGCGCGGCCGGCCGGAATCCCGTTACTCTGCATGGTAGCAAGACGCAGGAGCAACGTGAGCTGGCACTCGAAAAGGTCCGCACAGGCCAGGCGGACGTGCTGGTGGCCACGGACCTGGCGGGTCGTGGTATCGATGTCGCAGACGTGTCGCTCGTCATCAACTTCAACATGGCAACGAGCATCGAGCAGTACACCCATCGTATTGGTCGTACTGGTCGTGCCGGCAAGAGCGGTATTGCGATCACATTCCTGGGCAGCGAAGACAACGACGTGCTGTACGACCTGAAGCAAATGATCTCCAAGAGCTCCATCTCCAAGGTGCCCGAGGAGCTGCGGCGGAACGAGGCTGCGCAACAGAAGCCGAGCAAGGGCGGCAAGGGTGGCAACGACTTTGGCGGCGGTGGGAAGAGCAACGGCTTCCGGAACCAATAAGAGGGGGACGGAAGGGATTTTGTTGTAATATTTTCGGTCTTCTCACGGTCACCAGGGGGTTTTGCTCTTTTTGTCCCCTGTTTCTTTCAGCGTCCGTAACGACGACGGGTATACCCAGCTAACGCGAGCATGGCACAGGCGTTTTCTTTCGAGCAATTCCATCGTCGTATTTTTGAGTATAATGAAATATTAAAGAATACAAAGGCAACCATGATTTATTAAACGCAAAGCTGTAAACTGCAACAAGTAGTTGTGAGCATTGCGTATTTTGAATTTTATATTTCGCAGTCGCGTCAAAACGTGAAAAGGAATTATAAAGCGTAAAGTTATCATATTCACATTTTCCACGGAAATCACAATAAAATATGAAATACCATGTAGACTCCATACTTTCGGGCTTCAACGCCCATCATAGCCCCAATGGTTGTATGACGCTGGGGGCGCATCTGGTGGCTTAGTCCTGCATATGCCACACGTGACGCCCGACTCGCCCTATCAGGATGAGGACGCGACGCCAGCGCCTGCCCAGCCGGGCCCACGTTCTAGACGCCCTGATCCGCCCCGTTTTCTCTCCTGGTTTCCATCGCGCCTTCCCCTGTGAGGCCTGGCCCGTCCTTTCCCTGTTTCCCCCCTTCTAAATTAGGCTACAAACTTCGCCATCTACAGACGAAGGAAAGTGATATTGTGCCGTACCGTGCCTTCCTCGCTGTTCTCAATGAGAGGAACTTCATTTTCGTACCTTTTCTTGGACGTATCCTCTCTCTTCCTGAAATTTCCCGATCACGACAATTTTTTTCCGACTCAAACGGACCGGCCAACTCACAAATGGTGTTCTGAGACAGCCGCTCCTGACCCTCTCCTGTTCGACCTACTCCTTCCCCATCGCCCCTTTCGCCGCTCCTCTTTCGCTTCCCCTTAGCTCATTTAACAATAAGGTTGCCTTGACCTTCCCTCGTCCACTTTAAGCTTCTTTATTGTCCTTGCCTGTCCTCTTCTCATCTCTCTCCTTTTCGCTTCCTCTTTTCTCTTTAACACTCTTCTAATTCGTTTGAACTCTTGGCATTCCATTCAGGCCCCTGTTAGCGCGATTGAACGCCGTCTCTCCTTTGCTCATCTTGTCGCCGAGGGTTGCTGGACGTCCTCTTTGCATTCTACCTTCTTTTGCCTCCTGTCGTTTCCTCCTCGCACCAGACGCTCGGTGCTTCACTTGTGCATCGCGCCCCTTCAGCTCCTACTTCGTCGGATTCTTCTTCGACTTCTATCCTGTCCTACCGTTCCACGAACCTGCGCAGCCTCCTAACCGCTGTATCACACGCTCCAAGACCGGTCCAAACGTCAGCCTTCACTTCTGACCTCATCAGCTATCTTCAGCTCGAGCGCCCTCTCCAACTGCGCCCCGACTACCTGGCCTCGTAGCCGCCTCGGCTCTTCTTCACCTCTCCCCCCCCGATGACTGCCCTCGGGCCGGCCTTTGCGGGCCATCTGGCCCAGCGCGCGCCAATGCCTCTCCCCGTCCCAACAAAGGTCAACGACCTGATGCTCCCTCCGCCAGCACCACCACCCCAAGGTCTTCCTCCCGTCGGGAACCGGCCACCAGCCGACGCTGCCGACGGAGCGTTTACAATTCAGACTGTTGCCGCTGCGGCAGGTCTCCCTCCAGTACCGACCCCCGCGGGCGGCGACGGCCAGGGCTCCACGGTCGTTCAAGTGACCACGACACCATCGACGGCACCACCTCCAGGACCAACAACGCCTGGTAGCAGCGTATCCCAAAAAGAGGGCGACAAAAAGGGCCCCGGCCACCCGGACAGCTCCGGCGATTGCCGGCTTATGGGACCCTTTGCGATCTTCGTCCAGCTTGGCCTCGGCGGACTGGCGCTCATGTCCCTTGTGTACAAGCGCTGGCGCGAGCGGCCACAGCGGCCCGTAAAGATCTGGTTCTTTGACGCGTCGAAGCAGGTGTTTGGGTCCGTGCTGGTGCACATGGCCAACGTGTTCATGTCGTTGCTCACGTCTGGTCGCTTCTCTATCAAAGTGACACCCGGTGTGGTGTCGTCGGCGGCGATGCTTCTGCGGCGAGACGGTGACAGTGGCAGCGGGCCCTACACGCCAAACCCGTGTTCCTTTTACCTCCTCAACCTTGCCATTGATGTAAGTAACGGATGTCTTTGCCTCCCATATTCGTGTCCTATCCCCAGCTAACCAACGATTAGACAACACTTGGCATCCCCATTCTCATCTTTCTCCTCCGTCTCGCAACCGCCATTGTGTCGTATACGCCACTAGGTCGGCCGGCCGAGTCCATCCAGTCGGGCAACTACGGCCGCCCGCCCAACGCGTGGTGGTGGTTGAAGCAGAGCATCCTGTACTTCTGCGGCCTATTCGGCATGAAGATCTGCGTGCTTATTATCTTCATCACGATGCCATGGATCTCCCGTATCGGCGACTGGGCGCTGCGCTGGACCGACGGCAATGAGCAGCTGCAGATCATTTTTGTCATGATGCTGTTCCCGCTCATCATGAATGCCCTGCAGTACTACATTATCGACAGTTTCATCAAGGACCAATCGGTGGCGGCAGAGCCTGGGTCGGCGTCGGACCGTGTCGGCCTCTACGACCACCTGTCGGATAGCGCCGACGATGAGGGCTCGGACACCGACGGCGGCGACTCGGATGACGACGTCTACACGGGCAGCAACATCGATACAGCCGACAACAGCGGCGAAGGCAGCCGGCGACGGACCGAGGAGGTAACTGCGCGCAAACGTACGGACAGCCTCTTGGTGCCATCGCGCAATGCTTCATCGCGGACGCCCAAGTCGAGCAAAAAGGCCGGTACAGCGACGGCGACAGTTGTCGCCGATCCGGAGTACGACCCAGAGGTCGACGGTGACAGCCCGACGGTGATCGGCAGCAGCTCGAGCCAACGTGCGTCCAACACGCCCATTTCGAAAGTGTTATAGCGTCTTGAAGGTTTTCGTCTATATCGTTCTTTTTTTCGTTCTTCCTTTCACACTGCATAGTCAAGCGAGGACTGTTAAATTTCCGCACCGTTTTTCTCTCTTTTGTTGTTCTGGCTTTTGTTACAGCCTGGTCGCCTCGGCGTTCTCTTCCCTCTCTTTTGTCTTTTGTATTTCTCTCTCGTCTGTCGCTATCATTATTTACCATCTGGGAACTACATAGATATCATTTTTTGGTCGTTAGCCTCCTTGTCACTTTGTTTTGTTTTGTATCTTATTATCTTGTATTGTCTCTTTTTTTCCCTTTTGTATCATTTTATCCTGGCGCTTTTGCATACATCAACCAGGGCATATACCCCCTTGAGAAACCAAAAAATACAGCAGAAAATAAGCATATACCCTTGACAATGATCAGAAGAATAGTTTTGTAGAGCAACTCTGTTTTACTTCCATCTATGTAACGGTCGTCGACCTCGAATTAGAAGCTCGGCTAATGCGCCTGTAGCTGCGTGTTATCCAGGGGCGACTGTGATTTGCCCCTCCAAGAGAATCCCACTGATACAACAGTGCGCGGCACACGCAGCTTCGGTAAGTTTCAGTCACCTGCCTGTGTTATCGGCTCTAGCGTCACAAGGCAAGAAAACCCCTCCTGTATCTTATCCTCTCTGCCTCTGTACCCTCCGTACCTGAATTACGCCTCTGAAATACTTCACAGGCCGGTCTCGGCCCTACGGCGGGCTTCACCGTTTCTCTGTTAGCAGCGCCTACTGCGACCATACACTGCAACTAAAACTTTTTTTTCTTCTGATTAGATCTGAAAGGGAAAATTAAAGAATGACATGGACGGGCCGCAAGCGCGGAAACGACCCTTGAGCTTTTTTTCTTTTTTACTTGCCAGTCACTTTCTTTTCTTTCTGCATCGCTCCTTCTCGTCACTTTTTTTCTACACTCCTCGTTCCTTCTTTATTTTGTACATAGTTGGTTGTGTTTTATTGACGGAAGGAGCCGTTGTCTTCTTATTTGCTCTTTCCTCTTATTTCTATTTCAACGTCCTCCATTTTTTTCTTCTCAGATTCCGGTTACTTCTCGTTCAGGCGCATCCTCATCTCCCTCTCAACCTCTCAGTATCCTCTCACTCACCCCTCACCCTCGTCACATCTCCCGCCTCGACAATTCCTCACCCCTCCCTCACATCGGTCCTTCCTACACGAGCAGCGCGAAACCTACCCCGAACCAACAGTACCTCCCTACCCGCTGCGACTGCTGCAGTCCCCTCCTGCGGCCACCTCCTACCTTACCAACAACGGAAGTGGGAGAATCTGCTCCGGAAGCACGCAAAGTCGTGACGCAAACAGCTCAAAGGCCAGCCAGCTCACAACAGGATCCCGGGCATTGACGTGTTTTCGTCGTGCTCGTCAACAGCAGCCAGTCCACTCATAAACTACCAACAGCCGTCTGTTCAGCCCCCAAGGGGGCTCACCCGCCCCTCGCGGCGGGGGATGCTCGTCTTGTTGTGAACTTTGAAGAAGTATAAGAAGCAACTTGACCGTATATTTTTTTCTCATACTCGACTCTCTTGCCTTTCACACACCATCCTCCTTCTTCGACCTTCTCTTCCGACCTCTCAACCTCTCCGACCACACCAGTCTCGACAACCTTGACCATGGCTACCGCAGACACCACCACCTCTACCCACCACGTCCTCGTGGCGACCGAGGCAGCTCCGGCCGCTGCCCCTGTCAAACCCAGGGCTGCTGCCATCGAGGCTTCTGAGGACATCCTCTACGGATCTGTATGTGCTCTCTGTCTATTTTTGTCATATTACTCTCCCGTGGTGGGATATTTATATATGCTAACATCTCTGCCCCTTCAGCTTGCTGGCATCGTTGGCAAATACATCGAGTATCCCTTCGATACTGTCAAGGTCCGCCTCCAGTCCCAGCCCGACCATCTTCCCCTCCGCTACACGGGGCCCCTCGACTGTTTCCGGCAGTCCATCCGTGCCGATGGACTCATCGGCATGTACCGCGGCATCAGCGCTCCGCTTGTTGGAGCAGCCCTCGAGACCAGCAGTCTCTTTCTATTTGAGCGCCTCGGCCGTGCCACGCTTGTCTGGTCAGGGCTGTACTCGCGCGATGCACAACTGTCTCTGCCGGCGCTGTGGTTCACGGGTGCCTTCTCGGGAGTGTTCACATCGTTCATCCTGACTCCCGTCGAACTCGTGAAGTGCAAGATCCAGGTGCCGGCCGAGGCTGTCCCGTCGCCTGCCAGCTCCACCACCGGCGCGACCAAGACTGTCTACCGTCGCCCCCTCTCTGTCATCCGCGAGGTCTACCGGTATGGCGGCCTAGGCGGCTTCTGGCACGGCCAGGTTGGCACCCTCATCCGCGAGGCCGGTGGCTGCGCTGCCTGGTTCGGCAGCAAGGAGACGTCGTCGAAGCTACTCCGCGAGTACAACATCCGCGCTGCCAAGGCCAAGGCCGACACGAGCCCTGCCGTACTCGCTTCACTCGCCACCGACCCACTCCCTCTCTGGCAGCAGGCCCTGGCTGGTGCTTCGGCTGGCATGTCGTACAACTTCCTGTTCTTTCCAGCCGACACTGTCAAGTCGCGCATGCAGACGTCCCCTCTGGGCGGCTCCGCGACGCTACGGCGGACATTCTGGGACGAGACTCGGGCGCTGTACAAGCAGGCCGGTATTCGTGGCTTCTACCGGGGATGCGGTATCACCGTAGCCCGGTCGGCCCCGAGCTCGGCCTTTATCTTCATGGTGTTTGACGGCCTCAAGACGCATCTTCCGCTAGCGTAGGCGAATCCAATCGCGCGTCCCTCCCCATACATCTTTTTTCCTGCGATGAGACGGAGGAATTTCTCAATTGCATTTACACTTCCTCTTGTCAAACAAAAGCTGATAGATGGATCATTGGCGTTTTTGTCTTTTGACCTCTTTTTTTGGTCTGCATTAAATTTTTCTCGGTAATATATTGTTTTCTCATTTCATTTCATCTCATGTCCGCATATGTGGCATATATTTGCATTGGTTGGCATGGCTGTTTTCTTCATCACGGCGGGGCATGCATAGTACGCAGACATGGGTGACGACGAGGGCATTTTGTTTTTGAATCTGTTTTGTATTTATTCATATTTCAACTGGAAATCACGGAAAATATAACTTGACTGGAAACCGAAATCAAATGTTCCAGTCCCACAGTGTTCGAGAGGGGGCCGTGCATGCATTCATCGGCTACCTCACCCTTACTGCTTCTCCGTCGCCTTGGACGATTCGAATGACCAGTTGTTCAGGTAACCCGTGCCCGCGCTTAGATACGTCGCAAACGCCAACCAGCCCACGTACGGCACCATGAGCCACCCGGCCATCTCAGTGCTCTCGTTGCCCAGCCACAACGCCGTCAGGAAGCCGTTGATGTACAACAGTGACGCCGAAACCATCGTCGCCTCGACCGGCCGCTTCAGCGAGAAGAAAATCGGCATCCACGTGAGATTGAGGCCCAGCTGCATTGTGTAGAAGCCGGCACTAACAACCTTTGTGTCCCAGGATATGTCCACCCCGGCCGTCGTTTGGCCCACGGCGAGATGCGCGGCATAACCCATCATTCCGTACAGGATCGTCCAGACCGGGCCGAAGACGCGAGGCGGGGGCCGCAGGGGCGGCTGCTTCAAGGCTTTGACATCAGGGTCATTAAGACTGGCTAAGGTAAGGGTGGAAGAGGTTTCGTTAGCTTTAATGCATGTTCAATTTGGACAATTCATAGAAAACAAAAGAAATCCGCTTACGCCGCGTGCTGTAGCCGACAGCCGTGCCGAGGACAATGGGCAGCAGGATAGAGGCTGCCGGGCTGGCAAAGACAGCCTCAGGGAGGGATATGTGGTAGAGAAAGGATGTCATGTTGATGCTTTCCGGGTTGCTTTGGGAGGTTCGAGGGGTTCGTTAATGGGGGACAGAAGAGGAAGGGCAACAAGAAGAAGGGAGAGATAGATCGAGTAATGAAAAGAAGCAGCAAGATATCCTTTTAACAATGGGTTGGAAAGGCGAATTAGAGAGGTTCGAGAGTCGCTTATTACGAGCCTCCCATTACGTCACGTGGAGCCTTTCCATGCGATATCGTGCGCCGCTTGCTCCTTCCGTCTTCGCGTCTCGTTCCGCGATCTTTCCCAAAATATAAGATCTTGGCCATCAGCAAATACGCATTGATCGCTACTTCCCCGCCCAAATGCAACCAAAGAAAAGCCGCATCTCAACGTTCTTTTTATTGTTTATTTTACGTCACCTGTCTCTAGTTGATCGATCCCATGAGCCTTTGTCTTCCCCAGTTTACAAGGTGCATGGGCCAGAGCTCCAGCTCCAGCTGCAGCTTGCCGTTAGTGCATTTTGCGCTGCCGCCTGGCCATCGCTCTTGCCGCTGTTGTCGTCCTATGTTTTTCAATTCAGCCTCACGTGATTCAACCAACAGCCAATGAACGGTCGGATCTGCACCTTACAAGGGACTACATAGGGACTAGCGCGTTTCTCTTAGCCCCTTACCCCGTTACTCCCAGCGCTCCTTCCTCCGTAACTCTGCCTCAATCGCGCCGCGACGGGCTGTCCTTTTTTGTTGCTCGTGTCTCGACTTTCTGTCTTCCTACCTCTCTCCGTCACTGTCCCTCTCGCATCGACGGCCATCCCAACACCCAAGACCTCGCGCCTCTCTAGATGAGCTGAGCTGCCGACTGTATCGCCAAGAGACCATTGTCGTCATTCTCTGAACCATTGGCCTATGCTTCTTCTTTGATTATCCCCCAAGAATTCAATCAGAAAATTGTTCGTTTTTCTCTCCTCGTCCTTCTCTTTTTCTTCCTCCCTTCCCTGCCTCCGTCGTCCTTTTGTTCTCTCCTGCTCCTATCCTTTTTCTTTTCTTTTCTCTGTCCTCTCTTTCTTCTATTTGGCGGTCCTCTGCCGGCTTTCTGTGCTTCGTCTCGTAGCTACCTCCCGCCTCCGCCGTTTTTCTACGTCCTCTCTCCTACCTCCGTCTTTCTCTTCCTCCCATTCCCTCGCCCGCCTCAATGACTCGTTAATTTCAACCTGCCTTTATTCTTCTTTTCAAACCAAGCTCTTGCATACACTTTGCCGATCCTGTCTCTAACCGCCATTATGTCGCCTATAGCTTCCAACTCGCCAGCCCGCCATCTCGGCGATGGACTCCTACTTCAGAGCAGACTCGGCGCGGTCGCCGCCGGATAGATCATGGAACGATGGGCGCAAAGACGATCGTGACCCATTCTACCGTGGCAGGTCTCCAGGTACGAATTACTTTGGTTGATGGGTATTGAGAACACGAGATCTCGCAGCTGTTTCGGCAGCCTATGTTGCCAGCGGTGCTGACGTTGTTACGAATGTATAGGACAACCCGAGCGGAATCGCCGCCCAGCACGCTCACGGTCACCGACGGGTGTCGATCGCTACGAGCCTCGCCCGCGAGCGAGAGACGAATATGGCAACGGCGGTGGCGGTCGCGACCGCGACCGGGACGACCGTCGTCGCATCAATTCGCCCCCCGCCAACATCGACCGCTACGTCCCTGGCCAGCCGCTGCACCTGGCGACTTCAAGCGGCGGCATCTCCACCCTGCCTCCTCCAGTACACCACCAACAGCCGCCGCGCCCGAACTTGACGAACCCCATTCCGGATCCTCTGAATCTACCATACCAGGTCGGCTTCTCCTTCTTCGGAGAATGGTGGCGCTCGAACGAGAAGATCAAGGAGGAAAATGAGGCCCAGAGAACAGGACGCCGGCCTGAGCGAGAACGCCAGCCCCGGGGACCTAAGGAGATCCAGGAGGAGCGTGAAAAGGAAAAGGCCAAGATCCAGGCCGCCTACGACACCTACAAGGAAGAGGTGCAGGGCAAGATGGCGCAGGCATTTGTCAAGCAGCACAAGGAAGAGCAGTGGTTCATCGAGCGCTACGTCCCAACCATCCGCGACCCCATAAGGCAGCAGCTCGGAGAGGTCCGCAAGAGCTTCTATTCTCAGTGGGAACAAGATCTCGATGCTGGCCTCTTTGACGAGTTCACCCTCGAGGGCGTCTCCAAAAGCGATGCCCTTGCCGCCGCCGCTGCGGCTGAGAAGGAAGAGGGTGAGGCTGCGGGCAACGACATGCTGGGTGTGGGCGATCTGGTCCCGGCGGTGGCCGCCGCAGACATTCGGGACGAGAGTCTCTCTGCACCGACGCTGCTGATCAAGACGATCGCGCCGACTGTCAGCCGCCAAAACCTCGAAAACTTTTGCCGTGAGAACCTCGGTGAAGGCGAGGGTGGTTACCGATGGCTATCACTGAGCGATCCCAATCCTGGCAAGCGGTTCCACCGCATTGGATGGATCATGCTCAACCCGGGCCCAGAGGGCGGCTTCCCTGTTCAAGACGAGGACGGCAACGTGGACATAGAGAATCCAGCGACCGTCCCCGTTGCCGAACGGGCGCTTGAGGCCGTCAACAGCAAGACAGTCAAGGACGAGGTCCGTGGTGACTTTACGTGCCACGTGGGCGTACACAACCCACCGACAAACCTTCGGAAGAAGGCTCTGTGGGACCTCTTCTCGGCGCCGGAGCGCATCGACAGAGATCTTCATCTCGTCCAGCGCCTTGTGGCCAAGTTCGAGGCAGACGTCGACTCGACCTTTAACGGTGTGTTCAAGGTCGAGGAAAAGGTCGAGGAGCTTCGGCACACCGGCCGCCTCCAGCCTGTTCCCGTTCCTAACGCTCGGGCTGCCGCGCCTAAGAAGAGGAAGGTCAAGAAGAGCCGGCGCGTAGACATGGACGTGAACCTGGATTTTGAAACCGGCGGCGATGATGAAATGGACGACATCGAGGACGGTGAGGAGGAGGAAGAAGAGGAAGATGGCGAAGAGCTTGAAGACGGTGCCGTGGTGGACGAGGTCGATGACGAGTACGTGCTGGGCCAGAAGAAGCAGCTCGACCTCCTTATTGAGTATCTGCGGCGCGTTTTCAACTTTTGCTTCTTCTGCGTGTTTGAGAGCGACTCCGTACATGAGCTGACGCGAAAGTGTCCTGGGGGGCACTTGCGCCGGCCGCGGAGCACACTGACCCCGGCGGCTGTGGAGGTGGCACGCGCTACGGCGCACGGTGAGCCGTTCCCGGTCAAGCGTCGCGATCCCTCGTCGTCGGCAGACGCAGAGGAGGGCGAGCTGCCTGACGAGGGTGGCCGAGGCGCCGTTGGTGGCGACAAGGGCATTGGCGGGAAAGGCCGTGCCAGCCTGCCCAAGGCGGAGCAGCAACTGCTGCGCGCTTTTAACTGGGTCAAGACGTTTGAGGAGAAGATCAGCCAGGTCCTGGACCCCGGTTCGGCCGACCTGCGCAAGTTCGGTGGCAAGCCCCTCGACGATGCCCTCAACGATGAGCTCGTCAAGTACGTCAAGCAGGAGGACGAGCACAAGTATCGATGCAAACTCCCCGAATGCACAAAGCTGTTCAAGGAGGAACACTTTTGGCGGAAGCATGTCGAGAAGCGCCACGGCGAGTGGTATGATGCGTTGAGAGCCGATGTAAGTCACCCTGTTTCTTTTCATTTGGCGCAATTGTTCTCCTTACTGACCTGCCTAGTTTGAATTGGTAAATGCCTACGCCGCAGACCCGTCGCACATTGCTCCCTCGCGGACAGACGCCAGCTCCAACGGGCATTTCTCTGCGGGTGCAGGACAGGCGCCCACGGGCACGCCCCGCGGCTTCAACCTGCACAACTACAACCTGAGCGCGGCCGGTGGCCTGCCGCCGGTGCCTGGCTTCCCCGGCCCTGGTGGTAATGGCGGGTTCAACATGTTCAACCCGGTTGCTATGCAGGTGCCCGGCAGTTGGCAGAACCCTGTGGGTGGTAACCCTGGTGGCCCTGGACCCATCCGCCGTGGTGGTGGGCCTCGGCACAACAACAGCCGGTCAGGCCCCTACGACCGTCGGCCCATGCGCTGGAACCCGGATGGTGGGATCACTGGCGGACCTCCGATGCACGGTGGTGGTGGCGGCGGACGTGGTGGCCGCAATGGAGGTGCCGGTCCCGGTGGCTTCGCTGCCGCCGGTGCCGCTGGTACGACCGGGCGCTGGGGTGACGGCGCTGGTGGTGGTGCCGCTGTCGGGCCGCGTGAGGCGATCCAGGGCCGGACGATCAAGAGCTACGATGACCTGGACCAGGCCGGCAACGGCGCCGGCGGTGAGCTGAATTACTAGGAAGGAACCAAGGGACTGTTCACAGTGAAGAAAGAGAAAAGGCAAGGGAAAGGATTGGACGTTGCAAGGGATATTAGTTTGAGTGTAAGAATGGCTATGTAGCGAACGGAATTAAAACATATATTAATAGCGGGACAAGGACCAACACCAACAGTATTGAGTTGCGAAGGCGTGGTGATCTTGGTCGTTAATGTTGTTTGTCGTGCTTAGTCATTTTACTTTGCCACTAAAATTTTCTCACTTCAACCCCCATGTTGTATCAACAAAAGATAGAATCTAATAAAAACAAACAGCCTTTCTTACTTTCACTTTCCGCTATTGTTTTCAAGAAAGCAATAAATGATATATCTATTTCATATTTTCTTGTGTACTAATTACTTCTGCTTTGACCTTTTTTTTTATTGACAAAAGATTATTTTCTTTTTTTAAAGACAAATCTTATTTCCAAGCTGTCTTTCCTCACATCATAATATTTTATACCCTCCTCACACATACACATATACCACACACACACATACACACACACCATGACCGACCCACGCAAAACACCATGGCTCGTCCTCGGTCTAGACCCGTCGTGGTTCACGTCGTTGTCCTATTCTTCTTCTGATGCATCTTCTACATCACCGGCCGACCAGGCGACCCGCGCCGCCCTCGTGCGCCGCGCCTACCGCCGCGCCCTGTTGCAGCACCACCCAGACAAGCAGATGCGCACTGGCGCCTCGTCCGCGTCTGCGTTTACGGTCGACGACATCAAGGCCGCCTACGTTGCTCTGGGCGGCGACAGCGGTGCCGCTGGCTCGGCAATAGCACCAGCCGCAGGTGCGCTGGAGAGCGCCTCGGCTGCTCTCGAGACGACCGCCACAGGGCTCGAGATTGTCGACCTCGACGAGCTACCGTACGACGAGGCGACGCAGACGTGGTACCGGGCGTGCCGGTGCGGCAACCCGCGGGGGTACACGTTTGGTGAGCGGGACCTGGAGGAGGAGCTGGACGCGGAGGCGATGGAGGAGCTGCTGGTGGGCGGAAGTGGAAATGGCAGCAAGGCTACAACAATACCGGCCGGCGAGCTCCTGGTGGGGTGCCAGGACTGCAGTCTGTGGCTGTGCGTGCACTTTGCCGTAGCACCAGATGGGGGTGAGGACGACGATGACGATGACGAGGGAGAGGAAGCTTGATCGGGCCACGGAAGAAGGGGAGTAGTGCAGCGTACCGTTTACCAATGCATATGTAGCCAATACCAACCATCTATACAAATCGACCGTTTGCAAATTGCATTTTTTTACCAACGAACCTGTGACAAACATAGTCTCCGTTGTGACTTTACGATACTGGACTTGATAGATATTTCGACTGAAGAGAATACTCTCGTGGATGTAGACAAGGCACATACTTCACCACTGCTCTTTATCATACCTTATGTAGAAGATGGGACGAGCCCTAAGATGATAGCTACTGGTCGTAGCTATAAGTAGAAGAGAAATGATATATACAGTTACTCAGAAGAGAAAATGTAAACCAGACGGGAGTATAAAAGACGGAACAATTCAAGGCACGCGAGCGAGATAGGAACGGGTTCGAGATAAACGCAATGGGAATTCTTTGATATATTTGGAAAATTAATCTTTTTTTTTGTAGTTTGTTGTTTTCTTCGCCTCTTGTTCCTTTTCTTGTCGCCTCAAAACGGATTGGGAAAACAAGTACAAAAAAGAAGTAAGATAAAAAATTGGAAAAAAGGTGGTTTGGGGGGGAATTTTGTAAGACAGCGGGGGAAAAAGATGGGCTCGAGGGAAGGGGGAAAATATTGTGACTCGCACAGCATATAAAAAATCATGCACAATTGTGATGTGTAGGTTTTTTTTTCTCTTTCCGTTTTTCAGTGAAAAAAAATACGAAAATCCCTTCCTTCTTTCCTTTGTGCACACACACTCCGAAGACACCAGCCAGAATCCGCCGGAATTCAACAATCAAAAAAGATCAACCGATTACCGGACGAGAAAAAGCAACCCAAGAAAGGAAAGAACACGACAGCGTCGGATTTTCGTTTACTCGGCCTTGGGCTCCTCCGCGGCCGGGGCCGGCTCGGCAACCTTGGCGTCCTCCTGGGGGGCGGTCTCGGCGGGGGCGGCGGCGGGCTCTGCCTCGGAAGACGTCCAGAGGGTCTGTGATTGGGGGAAAATGGTTAGTAAACTGCTTGTCTTCGTCTAATCGCATCGGTCGCGTAGGGGGTCGGAGTGTCCTTACCAGGTTGTCGCGCAGCAGCTGCATGATGAGGGTCGAGTCCTTGTAGCTCTCCTCGCTCAATGTGTCGAGCTCTAATAAATCGTTTGGTTAGTGGGGGTTCAATTTGAAGCACTTTTGGATCTGGCTGGGCCGGGGCGCAGCAGAAAGAAGACGCACCAGCAATCGCATCGTCAAACGCCTGTTTGGCCAGGTGGCAGGCCTGGTCGGGGGCGTTGAGGATCTCGTAGTAGAACACGGAGAAGTTCAGGGCAAGACCCAGGCGGATGGGGTGGGTAGGCGGCAGCTCGGTCTGAGCGACCTCGGTGGCGGCCTTGTAGGCCTCGAGCGACTTGTCGGCGGAGTCCTTGCGTCTGTCGCCAATAGCGAACTCGGCCAGGTAGCGGTGGTAGTCACCCTTCATCTTGTGGTAGAAGACCTTGGACTCGCCGGTCTTGGCCGAGGGGATCAGGTGGTCGTCAAGGACCTTGAGGATGTCGTCGCAGATGCCGGCGAGCTCCTCCTCAATCTTCTGGCGGTACTCCTTGATAAGGGTGACTTGCGAGCTGTTGCCCTTGGACTCTTCCTTCTGCTCAATGGAGGTGACGATTCTCCACGACGCACGGCGGGCGCCGATGACGTTCTTGTAGGCGACGGACAGCAGGTTGCGCTCCTCGACGGTCAGGTCCTGGTCCTTGGAGGCGACAATCTTCATGTTGTCGACCATCTCTGTAGAAGGGAGCAAAAGCGGTGCGTTAGCCGGCGTGTTCGATTGGTTAAGTTGATTTCGTTGGGATTCAAGGCGAAGGGGTAGCTGTCCAACGCGCCTGAGGGTCCCGAACCCTGAACATCTCAAAGACCCCTTGGATTCGGGGACCCAGCATCCTGTGGTTTTGCAGTATTGACGTACCCTCGTAGCGCTCAGCCTGCTCAGCGAGCTTGGCGAGGTAGACGGCATCTTCGTGACCCATTGTGGCGGTTGTGTGACTGGAAAAGGCGCAAGTTAGTGATGAAGAGCATGGCGAGAGCAAGACTCGAGATCAGAACGGGAAGAAGACGCGAGGTTGAAAGTGGAAAGCGCGGGGAATTGGCGACGTTGAAAATCGTGAACGTTGCAATGCCCGATTGCGCCGGGGAAAAGGGGGGGAGAAGCACAACAAAGCCGGGCGAGTTGAAAGCGAGGGAGAGGGGAAAGTGAAGGGAATTGGAAAGCGGCAAGACAGCTAGACGGGAGTAACGAACAGGTTGATCGAGAATGGATAAAAAGCGAATGACTGGTAAAAGAGTGTTGCACTAGACAGCAGAAGAGTGGTGTTGGCGTTGGTTGCGGTGTTGACGATATGCAGGAGGTAAGAGTGTTGAGGGAGTGAGTGAGAGGAGGAGAGGGTAAGGAGGTAGAGGCGGAGCGAGGGCAGATTGAGAGGAGAGGTCAGGTGGAACAGGAACAGGGCGAGCGAAAAAGAGGGCCAGACGGCAGTGAGTGAAAAAAGGAGGCTCTCCCCGCTTCTCTCTTCTGGCCGATGCGGTGGGGTCCGCGCAAAAGTGGCACTAAGGCGGACAAGCACAGCGCCAGCAAGGCAAGCCAGCAGCGCCAGATCAACGAAACAAGCCACAGGAGGACAGGCCGCAACCAAGCACCGAGTATCAAGGCCGAAGTGAAGCGCCTGCCACGGAGCAGCAATGGAGAAGCGAAGGGCAGAAGCGAAACCGTGATCGACGCATGTGCACGTTTGCGCCTCGTCCGGCCGTCTTGTATGATTTGGCCTACGCCAGCAAAGCGACGCGCAAGCCAGAGCCAAACGAGCTAGAGAACCAGGCGCAGCTGGCTGGCAGCCCGTTTCTCACCGTCCTCTTCACCGGTCCTTTTTGTCCATGTTGCATCCCCTCTGCGAGCAGAGGAGCGGGTGCGGGAGGGCGGCCAATTGGGGACGTGGCGTGCCGGACGAGGGCGGGCATAACGGGGGCCGGTCGATGCGAACGATCACGATGGTTCGCCGGTCTCTCTGGTCTCGCGGTGGTTTGGACGCGGCGCTTGCATTTGCATTTGCATTCGCATCTGCATCTGCTCGATCTCTGCTGCTGTCTGGCTGTCTGCGGGCAATGGCGGGGAATGGGTAGAGTAGAAAGCATGGACGAGCAGCGAGTCGCAAGGGAGGAAACAAGGGTAAGGGACGAAGAAGAAGGACATCGACATCATAGGGTGTGCATGGATCGTGACGACAATGACGATGGAAGTAGAAAGAAGCTTTTTGCGTTTTCGTGTAGGGCTGATACGTACCTTGGAGAAAAGAGGAAGTGTGAGAGGGTAAAGGGCGTTTGGAGACGGTGTTGGACGTGGGTGGTGATGGTGTGGTGGTGGATGATCGAATGGTTTGGGAAACAAAAAAGAGGAGGAAAGAAAGAAGTAAAAAGGGAAAAGGGAAGAAGAAGGCGAAATGCGATCGAGGCAGGAAAATTGGGGATTTTGGCAGAGTGGTGTTGTTCTCTGTTTTGGTTGACGCGATTTGCTGGTGAGAGGGAGCCAGACAGGGAAGGAAGGAATCAAGAAAATGCGGCGTTGGGGGGGGGGGAAAGGAGGAGGGGGTGCTCCAGCACGCGGAAGGGAGGGAAGGAGGGAGGGGCGTGGGAGGAATTGGCAGCCAAGGAAACGGGCAGTCAGGGCAGGAGCTGACGGGGACGGCATGTTCAGTGCCAGAGTACCTCAGTGCGTTCTCGGTATCTGGGTGAGCAGTTTCGGGGCGGCCTGCTGGAATTACAGGGGCAGCTGGTCGTCGTCATGCGCTGCGCTGCTACAAGGCGGACGGTGAGCGGGACGGTGTGAGGACAGGTACCTTACCGACCGTTGAATCCAGGGCGCATCTTTCACACCGCACATCCCGTTTTCCGGCCAGAGCTACGAGGACGACAGGCACGATGCCGCTGTGCAAGGCGACTGCGATTGTGCTGTATTTTGCATCTATTGGCTCTACATTTCTCGTAAACAGGCATCCCCCGTTCCGGCCACTCGCTCCTTCCCTCTGAGCCTGGCCCTGGTCTATGTACGATACTCCGTAGCACGCCTGATCTTTTCAAACAGGGCGACCTGTCAGCAGCGCCTTCCATTCCTGTCACAGAAACACCAGCGAGAACAACATGTTCAAAAATACCAGAGACATCAGCAAGCCAGCTGAACAAGTGAACAGGGGCCTGCCCCAACCAACTGAACCCCGGCAGCCCACTCCCATTGTGACGAGAACAATTCACGACGAATGGGCTTCTCTTCACGTGACAGGAAAGCGCACCAGCGCAATGTGGCTCGTGTTGTCGCTTTGTCGCCTTGTCGCCTGGGTCGCCTGGTCCCCCGAATTCCCCTAATTAATCCCAATCGTAAGGGAGGGAAGGTGAGGGGTGCTGGGTTTTGGTGTGGGCTGGGCGTGTGTGGCTGTGCTGGGACGATAAAAATGCAAAACGAGGCAAGAGCAACCAAGAAAAGGGGAGAGAACAAGAACGGGGGAAAAAGGAAAGAGGGGGCCGAAGGCAAAATCTCTGGCGAAACGCGCCAGGGGATAACGTCACTGGTTTCCTGGCGTGTCCTGGCGTGTGCCGGCGCATCTTGCAACCATCTTACGTGCCTTTGCCTGCCTGTTGCTACAGAAGACACCCTGAATGCCTGGGACCGCTATTATCGTCGACTACTCCTCCTCTCACATTGAAACGAGATTCGCCCTTGATTCGACGTCCTGGTGGGATTGCCCTCATTTCCCATCCCTCCCTCTGTTGAGCCCGGTATTAATACCAGCTATTGCGATCGCTCTTTTGTTATTTGCAGAACGGAGAAGACAAAGGAAAAAGAAGGAAAGCAGAAAATGCAAACACTCTGCCTCTGCCTCTGCCTCTGCCTCGTATTTGACCATAAACATCCCGATGGCGTACGTATCAAGAAACGAAACCGAGCCGTCGTTTGTGTAGCTGCTGCAAGATTTTGCCACGGCCAAGCTCGTGCCACTTTGAAAGCCCCAGCAGTTTACTACTTGTCCCCGTTGTCGTGTGTGTCCTTTGCGGTATCTTACCTGCCGGCTGGCCCGATGACGTTCTCGTGCATTGCGCCGGCCGGGTTATTTTCAGAAAAGCGACTGGGGGCGCAAGGCTTTGCTCTATTCTGGGTGTCCGACTGTCCTGATGCAGACGGCGATGCCGGTTGTGTGGGAGCAGTCGGCACTCGAAACGCACCACCGCGTGCTGCCTATTGTCTGCTGTCTGACAACAGTTCTGAACCACGGTTGTTCCTTGTAATAACTCCCAGAGTCTCTCTATGCTGCCTGTGGACCCTGTGGGCCAGGCTACTGGACGACACAGTCCAGGAGCTTCTTTCGCTGCCGCAAGCGTTGAAGTCTAGCAGTTCTAAACCACGTCACGTGGCACGTACCTGACTGCTTTCGCCAGGAACAACAAGAGCTGACTGTACGTCGTAGTCTTCTGTTGGGAGCATCTTGATGTTGATCGCAACTGGGTTTGACACGAAAGCTTGTTCTTGCTGTAGTGCTAGGTGAAAACCGTTACAGAGGCAGAGAAGGCATCGAACTGTTCAATTGGCTGGTCATAGGGCCAACTTCATGCAATGGTACGGAGTAGAGTGTACGGAGTAGCTTGGACGGCGACAGCATATAGTGACAACTGCATCACGTGATGAAAAGAGACGGAAACTGCAAAGGTCAGATCACCTCATACGTGCTTCGAATATGACAGCTACCAACACGATGCGAGTGAGCTCTATTTACACTGTAGTTGACGAGAATTGCATGCATCGTCGTCCGCTGTGTAGAAGCCGGCCCCCCATCCCCATGATACCATCCCATCGTTGCACACTCAGCACGGCTCGGCGGATGACGGAGCTTCCAGCTCCAAGCTACCTTTTTGTCTGCTCCGTAGTGACGTTTTTGGCGGTCTTCTGGTCTTGGCCCTAGCCTGGCCAGGCCAATTGGCCCAAAAGTGGGGTGCTTTAGGCGAGTGGCCTGTCCCACAGCGGGCTAAGGGCGATGATGCGCCTGTGTTTCCAGTGCGTTCACCAGCTCGCACCACTCGCACCACCCCTCCTTCTGGCTCTCCGGGCTGCTCCCGCCCAGTCCAATCCGAGCCGCATACCCAATCACGCGTGGTTTTTTCGCTTCCGGCCTATTTACTTGACGGCTTGCCCTCTCCTCACCTTTCTCTTCCTCTCTCCCCACACTTTCTTTCTTCCCTCTTTTCTTCCTCACCAACACACGCCATTCCACCCATCCCACCCATACACACAAAATGCTTCGCCAATTCACCGCTGCTGCCCGCCCGGCGACCCTGCGCACCGTCACTGCCCGGACCTTTGCCACCAGCGCCATCCGCATGGCCGAGGGCGACACCGGCGCGCCGCGCGGCACCGGCACCTCGTAAGCGCTCCGGAAGAAGACACAGGATTTCTTTAGGGGGAAAGCGAGAGAGAGAGAGCTAACATACCAGTGACGCCTTCACCCGCCGCGAGAAGGCCGCCGAGGACTACGCCATCCGCCAGCGCGAGAAGGAGAAGCTCCTGCAGCTGAAGCAGAAGCTCAAGGAGCAGCAGGCCCACCTGGACCAGCTCGCCCAGCACATGTACGTGGAGAGAGTGACCTTGGAGGGTGTTTAGAGACTTGTTTTGCTAACCACCCGCGCGACAGTGACGAGCTCACCAAGGAACAGGGCGGCGAGAAGAACTAAAGACAAAAAACTCCCAATATGACGACGGCGACGCAGTATCGACGCAGATCTCTCGCGCACGACGCTCGATGCAGTCTCAATATGAGACAAAAAAACAGACTTTGAAGCAGGAATTTGGAAGTTGGAATTGCGGCATTGCGCCATCTTTTGAGCAACGGGGTTTCTGTGAAAAGAACCACGGACGTTGAAAGAGGACTACCGAGTACATACAACGACATATAACAGAATGAAAGGCCATTGGGGTCGATTCTGTCGCTAAAAAGACACAATTCAGCTCATATTATTTACGTTGACATACGTTGCCTATTTGCCCTGTGATAGTTGACTCGTAAGCAGAGCCTTGTGTCTCTTCTCACTCGTGATGTCCAACGTCATAGTACCCATGTGAATTATAAGATATTTAACGTATTTTGCGCACTCTTATCCACCTGGGCATATTGTACATTGTAAAGGCAAACAACAAAAAACAAAAGGGGGCAAAATGTAACAAGTGCAAAAAACAAAACAAGAGAAAAAAATATCAACCATGATCCGGGTACATAAACAAGGCTGCCAATTCAACAAAGAGGCAAACCACCTATTTTGCAATTCCATGCTTTCATTTCTTCCATGCATTTCTCCAACACACTACTCTCGTTCATCAACTTCACCGCCGGCCCATGTACGACCGGTAAAAGCTCTCGGCCGCGTCGTTCTCCAGCCCACTGTGCGATCCGCCGAGGTTGGCCTCCGTCTTCTTGGCCGCCGCGACCTTGGCCTGCAGGGCCGCCGCGTTGGTGTCGATCCACTGCAGCTGGCTTAAGTGGCCATTGAGCACCCGCACAATTTGGCTCAGCTGGAGTTGTTAGCATTGGTGCACGTTGTAAAATCGAATAGTAGGGAGAAGGAGAACTCACGGGATCGTCGGTCTTGCCTGTCTTGCTCAGACTGCCCGAAATGTCGTTGATCTCCTTGATCATCTTGGTCATGTCCTTGCTCATGTCGTCCATGCGGTCAATCAGCCGCTCCGCCAGCTTGTACGTCCGCTCGCGCTCCTGGTCGGGGCCCGTGAGCTGCTCGCCCGGTCCGCTCTGCCGGCTCAGCAGCTCCTCGGCCTCGCGCTCATACCGGTCCAGCCATGCCGCCAGCTCGTCCTGCTGGCTCTCCACCGACTGCAGCTGCCGGTCGATCTCGTTGCTGGCCCGCTCGGCCTCGTATGTCTCGAGGTACAGCTTCTGAATCTTCTCGCCGTTCTCCACGAGCTTCTGGTCCCACTCCTTGACCCGCGACGCCTGGCCCTGGAACTCCTTTTGGTACTTGTCCAGGTCCGTCGCCCACCGGCCGATGATCTCATCCATGGTGCGGTTCTTTAGCCGCGCCAGCTGCGACGTAGGGCCTGTGGTGGAGCTGCCGAAGGCTGTGGCCGACGGCGTGGACGTAGCACCACCAGCAGTAGCCGAGGCTGCCGCTGTCGTGCCGGAAGCCGGTGCAGTCGTCGTAGTTGATGCGGCAGCCGGTGCCGTGGTCGCGGCCGCCGGCTTAGCGCCAAAAAAGCTGGATCCAGTAGTAGCCGAGGCGGCAGGAGCAGCAGTCGATGCCGGGGTGGTTGTGGCAGCCGCACCGCCACCAAACAGTCCGCCAGAAGCCGCGGCAGGAGCAGTCGTCGTAGCAGGCGTGGCAGCTGGCTTGCCAAACAGGGACGGTGCCGAAGCTGCAGGCGCAGCTGTCGAAGTAGCGGCTGGGGATGCCGCAGCAGTAGATGCACCGCCACCGAGGCCAAACAGTCCACCAGCCGCAGGGGCAGTGGTTGTTGTGGTCGACGGAGCGGCACCGCCAAAGGGACCGCCAGTGGCAGCAGGAGCGGAGGTGATCGCAGGGGTGGATGCCGCACCACCACCAAACAGGCCACCAGACGGCGTAGTGGTAGTGGTGGTTGCAGGTGCAGCGGCACCAAACAGAGAGCCCCCAGTGCTGGCGGCAGCCGCCGGGGCAGCAGCTGGCTTCGCGCCAAACAGAGAGGGGGTCGGTGCAGCTGTCGTAGCTGGCTGAGCCGTGCTCGTTGTGGAGGGGAACAGGCTGCTAGGCTTCGCAGCCTGGGTAGTGGCAGCGCCGCCAAACAGGCCGCCTGAAGGAGCGCTGGTAGTTCCAGCAGCCGCGGGCGCCGCGGGCGTGCTACCAAATAGGGTAGTGGTTGCAGGCTTGGTTGAGACTGGTGGTGCCCCTGCGGGGGTAGTCGATCCTAGTCCACTAAACAAGGGCTTCGCAGGTGTAGCAGAGCCGAAACCGGAGAACATACCGCCGCCGGGGCCGCCTGCAGTCGTAGTGGCAGTAGCACCCGCTGCTGCCGGCGCGGAGGAGGCAGCAGTGCCAAAACCACCAAAGCTTGGCGTTGTGCTGCCCGACGGGGCACCAGTAGCAGGCGTGGCACCGAAAAGGCTCTTCGGAGCAGCGGCACCGGCTACAGTCGGAGCCGCTGAACCAAAGCTAAGACCCGTCGTGGCAGGCTTTGCCGCGGCAGCACCACCGCCAAAAAAGCCACCCGGGCTGGCCGTGGTGGAAGCAGCAGTAGGTGTTGAGCCAAACAGACCACCGCCGCCAGTCGAAGCGCCACCAAAGAGTGACTTGCCTGCAGCTGGCGCTGCTGTTGAAGCAGCGCCGCCGAACAGGCCGCCGCTGGACGTTGCAGGCTGTGAGGACGCAGCAGGAGCAGCGCTGGCTCCCGCATTACCGAAGGAGAAAGAGGGGGCACCACTCGTGGTACCGGCTCCGGCAGCACCAAACAGTGACGGCGCTGTCGTGGCAGGGGTCGACGAGCCGGCCCCCGCCGAAGGCCCACCGAAATTGAAGGCCATGCTCGGGGTTGGTGGTTTGCAGTGAGCTGTTCGTCCCTCGATGGGTAGTCGTCGCAGATGGGCGATGGGCCACCCTATCTGTCTCGAGATCTGTTTCGAAGAGACGGTCGAAGCGTGTTCAAAGGGATATCGAGATGAGGCTGACAAGATGGAAAGCTGAACCGAAGCTGTTAGAAATCTCGAGGATCGTGGCAGGGTCGCGCGTCAATATTGAAAAAGACAAACCTTTCTCGGCCGAGATAGCACGGAATGAAAGTCGAAATAGTCGTATCAAGAAATACAGACCCCAGGACGAAAATTTGGAGCTCTCCTGGTGAATGGTGGTTGAGATGTTGGAGGTTGGTCGCCGTTGCGAGAGCTTTTGGGACCTGACAACGAAAAATAGGAAAATAAAAAAACGAATTAACGCGACAACAAAGCTCCCTGCCACCACCAACGAAAAGGCCTAGTCGCGCGCATAGGGGGAAGGAACGGGCGCCAGGGCCACCTCTGGGCAACTGCCTGCGCTGCGAGGAGAAGCCCCGCTTTTTCTTATTTGCTAGACCGCTTACCTAACTAGTGCGCTAATCCTAGAGGGGCCAGACCACTCTCAGGCACCCTAGCACTGCTCTCCTCGTAACTGTCACTCCCAACGGACAGGCGATCTCGATCCGACTCTCTCGCCAAGTTGTTTCGCTTTTAGACACAATCCCACCACCCATTTGTCGACACGACCACTCCTGTCGGTGATACCGTACCTCCAGCCATTGCACAAGCGGCTGTGACCTGATTTGGCGCAACCCCGCGTCTCTCTCGCTGGTGGCTGGCCCATCTTTACCTTCGATTTCGCTACCAGCGTGTCTTCACCTGGCTCTCCTCTCTCACGCACCAACGCCATCCGGTCCTGCTCTATTCTTCGGCTACCGAGCCCATCCACATCATGTCGAGCCGACGAAACAGCCTGTCGCCTCCGGACCGCACCCACACGGAGGATCCAGGAGCTCATGAGCTGGGTATGTTGACCTACACGGAGGAGGAGATGGAGGGGGAGATTAGGAGATCTGGTGATGAGGGGAGGGAGCAGGAGTCGAGATGAGGTTGGGAGACACGCAAAGCAATCCCGAACAGCTGGCTAACGGATGCAATAGCAGACTCCGAGTCCGATGACCACTTCTCCGACGCCCACTCGCTACCCGCCGAGTCGTCGCGGGCGTCGCCCATTCCGCGGACGCGGGTGGAGAAGGTCAGCGACGAGCCCTCGTATGGCGAGGTCCCGGGCACCGACGCCTACCGCTTGCGGGAGGGCGACGCTGAACCGGACGAGATTGCCGTGATCGCTGATGGCGACGGCGCCGATGCTAGCGACGGCTCGGTAACTGCACACCTACCGGACCGTCCGAGCACTCCCGGCGGCAAGCCCATCCCTACGACGGTGTTAGAGGAGTCAGCCGACGGCAATGGCGCCAAGACGCCCGACGGGAAGAAGCACGAGGCGGATCCCGTGCCGGACTTGGTCGTGAAGGCGGATGGTACGCTGGACATCGCTGGCACTACCGGTACGAATGCTTAGAGGACTTTGGGTTTCCTTCCTGTGTCTCTCATTGTTTCTTGTTCACCCCGCCCCTCCCCCTTTGCTCGTTCTTTCTCGCTACCCCGCTGCCTGTTTCACACATTCACACTGCCCATGCAACTCTCTTCTTCTTTTGTGTCCTTTTGTTTTATTGACAGTTTTTTTCTTTACCGTAGTTAAAGCACCAATATCACCTCCAGCTTTGAACAGCTCAGACCCTAGTTCTCCAAAAGAGCCGCGTAGTGCAGACAGGGCGGCTGTAGCAGACGCTGCTGAGGACGCCGAAGAGGATGACGGAGACGATGACGAAGACGATGGATTTGGCGATGATTTTGACGAGTTCGAAGAGGGCGGTGGTGACGACGAGGACTTTGGCGACTTTGACGACGGCTTCCAAGAGCCACCGCCAGCAGCAGCACCACAGCCACAACCCCCAGCACAACCAGCACAACCTGCACCACCGCCACTTGCTTTCCCCATCCCCGACTTTGAGGAGCTCGATGCAGACGACATTCTCAAGGCCACCGCTCCCTACCTGAACGGTCTCTACCAGCCAGACGACTCACTCCCAACCCCGCCACAGCTCAGCAACTCCATCTTCTTGACACCACGAAGCGCGTCCCTCTGGTCGCAGCTTGTGGCGCCGCCACCATTGCAGCCGCCAGACTGGATCCGGAGCCGTATTCGCCGCCTCTTCCTCGTGAGCCTGGGTGTGCCGGTCGACCTCGACGAGATTCTGCCGGCGTCAAAACAAAAGAAACTGATTCTGCCGTCACTTTCTGTCCGCCGCACCGACTCACCACGCACATCATCGGACAGCCGGTCGAACACAGGAGCAGCCGCCAAAGACGGGTCTTCCGCGGCTGCTAACAACAGCGTGGCAAGACTGAAGCAATCGGGGGCCAACGGGTCCAACTCGAGCGTCGACTCGCAAGGAAAACCCTCGTCGTCGTCGCGCAAGCGGAAGGGCCCACCACCGCCACCCGACTTGGACCTCGTGGCTGGTCAGCAGCTGTGCACGACCACGGATGAGGCCCTCGATGGTATGACGGACGACGAGCTCAAGGCACACGTAAAGCGGCTAACATCGCTGGAGGTGGCCGCCAACGAGGTGTTGGAGTACTGGACGAAGCGGACCGACGAGAAGATTGGCGACCGCGAGGCGTTCGAAGGCGTAATTGAGAGCCTGGTTGCACATGCCCGAAAGACGCGCAAGTGAGTGAGATGGGACGAGGATGAAATTTCCCTCGACATGAAAAACCAGACCCGATGCTGGACATATTTAGAGCGAATGATACACTACACTCAATAGGGTATTATGAATCCCCCTAACCTACGATACATATGCCTTGCGTAGTTTGGTGTAAAAAAAAACTTCATTTGCATATCATCTACATGTGCTAGGAAAGGAGACAAACAGTTGACATCGCTGTACTTCCTCTCGCCCAGCAGCAAAATATCCCAATAGCAACGCTTTTTTCCTGCCCGTCTACTATTTCTTTGGCTCGTTTTGTTTTGCGTTAATTCCCTACGCCCCGTCCAATCCACCAGTTTCCATTTTCATTGGTTCAACCACCTCCTTACGGCATCGTCGGCTCCAGAACAACACCGCTGAGATATGTTAGTATGTCTGCGTAGTAAATTGGGGGAAAACGGGGAAAGGAAACGTACGCAGTGATGGTCGCCCAGCCAATCAGACGCCAGTGCTTGTCGATACGCCGGGACAGCGCAACCTTCTCGCCAATGTTTGTGCATGTCGGGCTCGTCAGCACCAGCTTGGCCGCATCGTTCTTGATGGCCGCCACCTTGGCACCCGTCGACGTCGAGCCAATGTTGACCATGATGGCCTCGTTCTTCGACAGCTTCTCCACCTTGGCCTGCTTGCCGTCGGCCGTCCGCACACCGAGCAGCCGCCGCAGCAGGTAGAAGTTGACCTCGATCTCGCTGTAGATGTCGGGCAGGCGGCCCTTGAGACCCAGGACGAAACCAACAAGACGATCCGCACGGCACAGCGTGGGGTCAATGTGCGTGCCGACACCGATCAGGCCACCAGGCACGGCGTACTTGAGGTCGTTGGACTCGGAGTTGAGCGACACGATCCGGCTGAAGATGGGCGTGCAGTTGAGGTTGCCGGCCTCGTCACGCGTGACCAGACCGGGGCGGATCTCAATCTCGTCGCCGAGCTTGAGCACACCGTGCAGGATACTACCACCGGCGACACCACCCTTGAGGTCGTCGACCTCGGAACCGGGCTTGTTGACATCAAAGGAGCGGATGACAATCATCTGCGGGTCCATGGTGAAGTCACGCGGCGGGACGGGGATGTTGTTGACGAGGTTGTCGAGCACGGCGTCAATGTTGATCTTGAGCTGGGCGGAGATGGGCACAATGGGCGACTTGGCGGCGACGGTGCCACGGATGAACTTGAGGATCGACTCGTGGTGCTGCTGGGCGGTCTCCTCGCGCATCAGGTCAACCTTGTTCTGCAGGATAATGACCTTGTCGAGCTTCATGATCTGGATGGCAGCCAGATGCTCCGACGTCTGCGGCTGCGGGCAGGCTTCGTTGCCGGCAATCAGCAGCAGGGCGGCGTCCATGACGGCGGCGCCCGACAACATGGTGCTCATGAGAATATCGTGACCGGGGCAATCGACAAACGACACGTGGCGCAGCAGGCGGTAGGTGCCGGAGCAGCCCTCGCGCTCACAGGGCGGGTCAACCTCCTTGTCGCTCTTGTAGCTGCGGTAGCACGTTGGCCGCGGGCAGTCCTGGTTGTCGCACTTGTAGATCTTGGCGTTGGCGTAACCCAGCTTGATGGTAATGTTGCGGATCAGCTCGTTCTTGAAACGAATGGTCTGCACACCGGAGATGGCCTTGACAACGGTCGACTTGCCGTGCGCCACATGGCCGATGGTGCCGACGTTGACGGTGGCTTGCCGCGCAATAATCTCGGGCGTCAGGGGAGACAGTGTGCTGACATCCAGGTCCTTGGGGTCGGTCTGTGGCGGCAGGTACGGCTTGACGATGGTCGGGTCGGGGATGGGGGCGTGCGACTTCTTCAGAGCCGACTTGAGCGGCTTCTCGTCAATCTCGGCATCAGACGCATCCTGGGGGTCAAGGCCGGGGGAGCCGGGGCCAGAGTCGGAGTCCGACTCCACCTCGGGGTCGTATTTGTCGCCGTTGGACGCCATGTTCGCGGTTCTCTGTGATATCGTGTGATGCGAGGGAGATGAGGTTGATGTGATATAGGAGAGGGTGTATTGTTCTGTGAGGTTGGGGGAAGAAGGTTAGAAGTATGTCCGGACAGCAGTAGTTGGGGGAAAAGGGTCCATAAGAAGCAGGATCGCACGTACCGAAAATCGCGAATAAATTGTCCTGTTCAGTGGGCAGGCGAGGCTACGTGGATAGGAGGGGGTCGTCGTGATAGTTCGTTAACCGTGTTTTATTTTTTCGCCCGTAGCAAGGTTAAAAATTCGTGTGCAGCGCAAACATGGTGGGGTTTGGCGGGCGGCGAGATGTGACTCGACGCTAGTCCGCTTAGGGCCTGATAAGATAAGCCTCACTTGTGGCAATAGGAGAGCTAGGGCGACGAGCGTTGGCAGGAGGAAGCTTCATGAATGTTGACAATGGACACTGGCAAATTCCGTTTTCATATGCGTAGGGAAATCTGCTTGTGAAATTTGCCTTTTGCCATTTTCTTCAACTTTCCATTTCACGATGATCCTCCTTCTACGCCACGGTCAAGTAAGATGAGCTGTTTGCTAGTTGCATTGGGAGGCACGTGACTTTTACATGTCGTTTTCTTGAAGACTGTCATGAGAGCTTCACTAAAAGCTATTGCTCCTTACACACGCTCATATCAGCTTTCAAATTTCTGCGGATTGTGCTTTGGCCTAGTGTGAACTCGCATGCTGACAAGAAGCCTCGTTGACATCTACATTGGACGAGCCACACGTGATCTCAAGCCCATGTTAAGGAAATATGTACTGTGCAACTAACTTGGTTCGAAAAGGATATACCTCATATCGTGAGACAAGAATAGTATACAAAAGTCCGTCTTAGATAAATGAAAGCGGCAGGTATGCTAATATACGGCATAGACGTTCGTCGTAGAAAAAGAAGCATAAGCGAGAGGCGGCCGGGCGAGGGCGATGGAAGGCTGGCTGCAGCATCTTTGAACTAGTGAAACAAGATCCTTCATCATGATTCACGGAAGGAAAGAACAATGTCGCCCAAAGAGGAAGGGGCCAAGTGCATTTGTTCAACGAGCTCTTTCCTATCGCCATGCCCTTCAAGCACGGCAGACAAGGCAAGTAAGATACAGGTGGCGATCCCGAGGAAGATTTTGCCCGCTGTACTACACCGTAGGTCCCGTAAGTGCTAGCGCATTCGGGGTTCGAGCGTACAGCAAAGGCTAAAAATAAATGCTAGAGTCCGTGTGATAGTGAACAATACAGTGAGTGGGGTGAATGGTGTAAGTGGTGTGCTGGGGATATATCGCGAGGATCGCGAGAAGCATGACGGTATTGACAAATAGATGACTTGGATTGCACTTTCCATATCTCTTAACGCGTCCAAAAGGGGCAGAGCGACACGACGCGGAAAGAACGATGCAATACAACGCGCTCGCGCTGGAAAGCACCTGGCGTCCCGAGCCCTGTAAGCGCTTTGATATCGTCTTTACGGTAGGAGCGACACGCAAAAGACCCCGAACCGAAAGAGAGGGAAGGAGTGAAACGGGAAACAAGAAACATTTGTACCGCGCGCGCACACACACACGTTGCATTTTAGCCCCAACCTCTGTCTATCTTTCTCTCTCTTAAAAAATATTCTTCCAAATTGACCGTCCAGAAAAAGAAACCACCATCATTCTTCCCCGGTCGACCGCCCATTCTATGGGCATCTCGAACAGGGGGATCATATCGCACGCGGCCTATTGTCATTGTCAAGAGACGGGACAGCCCATCCTCTGATCGCCCGTCGGCGAACCAGACAGCGGGCATACCCTCCAACAGACCCTGCCGTTTAATTTATTCTGGCGCTGGATATCCTTTTTTTGTCACATTGTCAGTCCATTTGCCTTGGTCTCTCTATTCTCCCATTTTCCCTCGGTGCAATTCGCAATTCGCAATCCTCCAAAGGATCGATTCGACAGAACGGTGTACGGCATCCATCGCCTCTCACGAGGCAGAGGTTGGGGCGACACAGCAGCCACAGGAGCCACGAGAGGTGGCGGGAGAGTTGACAATCTTTCTGACTTTATCCCGAGATCCCCCTCACGGCTGGTGATCTATCCCGCCAGCGAGTCTGTGATTGAACGCCATTTTGTGGCAATGAGGCGCCCAGACCAACCACCTTCTCGCGCATCAGAAACCAAGAAAGTCGCTGTCCGAAGGAGTGAGCGTACGAGCCGTCACACCCGCGGCGACGCGAGGGAGAGTGACGGGACTAAAAAAAGAAAAGAAGAAACAGAGAGAGAGGGATGAAAATTCGAGAGAGAAGAGTTGGGTGATAGCACACTGGCGAGAGTGTGAGCACCGGACAACAGCGGATAATACTGACAATCAGAACACAGGAAAACTGCGCGCACACTTGCACATCTGCAGACCCTCAAGCCCTTGTGCTTTCACGTTGCCGTCATTGACACTAATGCGGCCCGTTTCAGGCCCGGAACATTCGCTGCGTCGACAGCCGGCGCGAAGAAGCGGCGTGATGAAAACACAGCATCGAGACAGGAAGTGACCAGAATGGGCGACAGGCCTTTTGCGATGTGCAAATGGAGAGAGACAGTGGAGAGAGAGACACCGCTCTGACGAGCTCTCCGCAGCGTCTTGCCGCCCACGCTGCACGATGGCTGGGCGCTCGTCACATCAACTGCACAGCTCATTGGCTATCACTGCTCTTCGTCGGGCCCCCTGCCATGCACGGCACACCTATCAGAGCGTCGAGATCGCAGCCAGGATGGGTGGATCCCTGCAACGGCAACAGAATGCAACCAAAAAAGCAAATGCGAATAAGGGTAGGGCCGGGGGTCAGTCCACGGCTCGCCCAACCACATTGCTGCATTGGCCGCCGAGCGACCTCGCTCCCCACATCCCTTGTCCACCTGCCGACCACACATCAGCTCGCCCTCTTGTTCCTCTCGTTTTTGCGCCGTGTCTTTCAACTTCCCAGGCCAGAGGCGCCTCAAAATGTCTCTTGCTTTTTGCCATCATTGTTTTTTCTTCTTCTTTGCTCGAAGCTGGGAGGTAGCTGACCATGATGTTGGGCAGCTGGAAATGCAGGCAACCAGGATGCCAATATTTCCCCTGCCGCCATGCTGAACAAGAGGGTGTCCGGCCCAGCAAGGAAGGGTAAAAGAGTAACCATGGCGGGCGCCAAGACCCATGCGAGCATGTGTCCCCCCAATATCACTCTGCACCATGCGAGTGTGTTCTTCAAAAGGCTCTGTGTGTTTCTTGCTGCATGTTCTTGGAGAACGGTGCGCTCCTCCCGTCCCTCTCTGGTGCATGGGGGCGGCCGGCGACTGAGACTAATACACTTACAGAAGAAGGTTGTTCGGTCCCGTCTTTCCCTATCCGTGTGTCTTTGTCTCTCACGTATGCGCTCTCACTCCATGTGCGAGTCGGTCGGCTGTAAGATGGAAGCCCGTCTGTCACAGTGAGGGCATTACCACCTGCTCTGGTGGGAGCAATCCCGCTCGAGAAACGAGTGTTTCTTCCTGCTGCGTTTCCTTTTGTTTCCCACCTCGCCCACCTTCTTCTCCTCTCTTGAAATCTGTTTTCTTTTGTTTCCTCTCCTCAAACTTTTTTGTTCGTGTCGAGTCTTTACATTCAGTCTTTTGATATCCCTTGACTGCCATCTTCCTCTCGGAACAAGATTGGGCCAGCTCAGACAAAAGAACGGAGATCAGGACCCATTCACATACTCCCTCTCATCTCTCCTCGCGCCGGCCAGGCCACACTGGCCACTCTGTAGACGCCCACGACCTCGACCCGGCGCCACCGCATACAAGACCTGCTTCAGAGAGCGGGCGTCTAAATCCGTCAACGTCCAGGCCCGATTCTCATTGGCAAGCCCAGGACGGCCGTGTCCTATCAGCTTCGCAGCAAGGCCTTCCGAAGATTCACTAACACACCATCGACCCTGGTCGCACGTTGACAAAAGTATGTACGACAGTTTTCCTCCACCTTTCCCCCTCCCTTTTTGCTACCCGCCACACCAGTCAAGTCCCCTCTCCTCGTCCCCTCCGTTCTACTCGCCGTCCATATTGAGAGACTGGGCGGCAACAAATTCATAATAGCCCGCCCTCCCAGCTGCTCGGACAAGATTTGATCTCTTTTCTTTCCTCCTTTCCTTCGACAGCTGGTCTCTGTTGGAATTTCCCATTTTCTCATTTTATCCTGTGCTTTGATCAAACTGTGTTTGCTCTTATTCACACCTGTTCGTATAATACAAGAGGCATATCTCTTCGTGTTGTTCGCTTCAACCTCACATTTCCCTTCTTTATATTGTTCCTCTTGCAACACACCCACATAGTCGATCTTATACACAAGCACACACATACTTACACAACAACCCAGCCTCGTCATGTTTCCCGACGAGAAGAAGCGGCCGTCGGCGCTCAAACTGAGCTCGCGGTCCTCTTCGAGTGGCTCTTCCACCGAGTCTCTCAAACAGCCCCGGACACCACGCTTCGCCGAGGCCACCACCGTCCACTCGCCTGTCAACGGCAAGTCGCCCTTCGCCGACCCCGAGAAGGACGATGACAACTCCCAGCCTGGGTACGTTGGCTTCGGCTACATTGGAAAGGGCGAGGACGACGACATTCCTATGGCACCGCGTTCACCACTCAAGAGCGCCATGAAGGTGCCGGGCACGCCTGGCCGGCGCTTCGACAACCCTCTGAGCCCGACATTCCGGGAAGAGCAGGTCCTGGAGAAGCACGAATCCCTGACCGACAAGGAGCAGGCTCGCGATCTGGTAAGTTTCCAACTTTCACTAAGAAGTACAAAAAATCCCTGGAGGTTCACTGCGTGCTAACTCTCAAACTAGAAAATCAAAACCCGTGTCCGGATGGCCAAGTTCGCACTCCGTGGCGTCAACTTCAGCTGCAGTTTAATCGTGCTGTCCATGCTCTCGGCCTCCTTCTCCATCTTCAACGCCACTAAGGCACTCCCAACAGAAAGCAACTTCCCGCCGTGGGCTTCCAACACCAAGTCGTGGCCGCAGAAGGTCGTGCTCGGTGCCGCCTGTGTCTCGTTGTCTATATCGGTTATCGTCTTCATCGGTTACTGCCGTGGTGGTCACCGCCGCGCTGAGAAGGTCTCCGTCTACTACACGCTCTTTGCCGTTGGCTGGTTCATTGTCAGTATGGGCATGTGGGCTGCCGCTGCCGGTGTCCTCCAGTTCTCGCGCAACAACAGCAACAACCAGGACATGTGGGGCTGGTCGTGCGTCCAGAACCAGCGCTCGCAGGTGTTCTCGGAGAAGGTCGACTACGCCCTCGTGTGCCGCTTGCAGAGTTGGTCCCTGATCTGCATCATCATCGAAGTCGTTGTCGAGGTCATTAGCATCACGCTGTACAGTGTCGTCTTTTACCGCTACTACTCGAAGCGCAAGCTCCATAAGTCCATGGACATGCGCGACAAGGCCCGCTCCGACCTGTACCTCGCCCAGCTGCGCACGCAGTCCGCACCCAACACCCCCGGCTTCGGGCCCAAGTCGCCCTCGTTCTCGCAGTACGCCCTGTCGCCCCGCTTCCCGCCCCAGGCGTACCGCTCGCTCGGCGATGTCGAGGAGGAGGATGCTGTCACGCCCTTCACACCCGGTGGCCGCAACCTGGTCGAGCCCAAGTCGGCCTTTGCTGCTCGCTCAGGCATCTCGGCGGGTTCCTCCCCGTCGGGCTTATCCTTTAAGCTGCAGGCACCGCCACAAAAGGCGCCCTCTGCAACCCCTAAGATGGGCGCCGTCGGCTTCGCTGCACCGGCACCAATGCCCGCACCCCGGCCATCGCGGTCGTACTCCTCCAACTCATCACGGTCGAGCTCGTCCATGTCGTCCCGGGCGTCTCGGTCGTCCCCGACGCCGCCGCCAGGCCACTCGGTGAACATGAACCAGCACGCGCCTGTGGCGCCTGGTGAGGTGCAGTATGCGGCTGTGCCGATCCCCGGTGCGTACGCTGGTGCCGCCATCAAGAGCCCAAGGTAAACATGTTACCATCTTTCTTTGGTTCTGGTTTGATAAAAAAAAAAAAAAAAGATACACGCGAAAAAGACTCTTTTGTTTTCACCTTTTTCTTCTTCTTATTCACTCTTTAACTTTTATTACTCCTTTTATTGGCACACGAGGCCCCCTTCTTCTTTCTTTGTTCCCCCCTTTCTTATGTCTTTTTTGTGCTTTTGGCTGTTGCTTGGCCCCCTTTTATATATACCGGTCTCGTCTGTACAGCAGAGCTGAGTCTTGGGGCGATATTATACCATTTCGGCGTTTTTCTATTGTTGTTTCCGGGGTGTGAACGTGTACGAGAGACAGAAAGCGACACTCTGGGTTATTGTTAAGATCGACGTCTTCCAATTAATGCAAGCAGGAACCTACTCCAATATTTTTTTTACCAAAATACAATACCAACATAAAAACTCTCGTTCCAATGCATAGTGAATGTGAAGGGGACGGTCAAAAACAGGAGAGAGCCAATTGTCACGGCACAACGGCTGGGCTGCCTCCTGGCCGCCTCTGGTCGCCTCGTGGCCGGGCGAGCTGTGCGTGCCACGTTTGTGTCGACCCGCCGGTTTCCTGTCCCAGGGCAACCATGTGCGTCCTGCTGCGCAGCCTGGCTACGAGTTCTCTACAACAACGATACCGGGGCTGATGTGTCTCGGCCTTGGTCGTTGCGTGTTGCGTGTTGCATGATGTGCACTGTAAAACGGCCAGCCCATCTGCGGCCTTGTGGATTTGCGAAAGGGGAGGCTGGACAAGCCGGGCGGTTATGTGCCGATGTCCGGATAACATGTAAAGGTGAAAAAGGGGTCGGAATGTCAACAATGAAATCAAATAAAAAAGCTGTGTTTGTGTCTAGTTGGCTTGTTGGTCGCTGCTCCTGTTTTGGCGTGTCTAGCTTCAGGGGTCGAATAACCTTGGAGGTGCCCTGTAATTTCACGTTATTAGTGGAGGCCGCTATGGAAACAATTTCACGTGAGAGCGCGTCGGCGAGCCCCTGAATTGCCTTTAGGGTAAAAGCTTCATTTTGGCGCGGATGAAATCAATGACAGAATCTTGGAATTGGGAATGAAGACACAGACAATTGAAGAAAACCTGAAGTGTTGCTCTTTTCAGTAGCAAAGTCAACTAATTAGAAAGACGCGAGAGATGTAGAAAAGCAGAAAGAGACAGGAGCTGCGACAGCGTAATACCACGGGCGGTGGGCCTGGTTCCTCCTGAATCCATAGCTCCGGCCTCCAATAAAGTTATTAGAGCAACTGGCCCAAAAAATAGGAGACGGGCAGAAAAAGGTTAGGAAGGAGGTAAAAGACCAAAAATTGCCACCAAAAACAGACAGCTTCTTTCGTCAGACCATCGCACCTGCCCAGCTTCCAAGCTTCCAACATCCAGCGTCCCAACGTCCGACAACCTCTACGGCCACCGCAGCCCACCAATCAACCACCCCTCCTTCCCGAAACAATGGCTTCCCTGTTTCCGCGTGCGCTCCTGCGCCGGCCACTGACGGCATCCTCTGCTGCTCTGCCCCGTGCTGCCACAGCCAGTCGCGCGTCATCGTGCCGCGCGCCGACCACCGCCGCTGCCTCGTTTTCCTTGCCTCGCCCTGCTCTGCGCCCGTTGACTGCGCGTCGCTTCTACTCGGACGGTCCTAACAGCAACAACAACAACAACAACAGCAGCAGCAGCAGCGGCATCCCCCCGCCACCGCCGCCACCGCCACCAAAGCCAAGCAGCGTCAAGTTCTGGCCCTTTGTCGTTGTCATTGCCCTCGGCTCTGGCGGTTACATGCTCTTGGTGAACCAGCGCAACAACAGTGCGTCCCTTCCCTCTCGTCTCCTCCTTCCCTCCATCTAACCATCTCCACTCTCCCAGACAAAATGGCCGGCAAGAAATCGACCGGCAAGACCCCCGGCGGCAGCGGTGCCGGCGTGCCCAAGCCCACCTTCTCGACCGATGACGTGTCTGTCGTTTTTGTCCTCGGCGGCCCCGGTGCCGGCAAGGGCACCCAGTGCGCCCGCCTCGTCAAGGTCTACGGCTTCACCCACCTGTCCGCTGGTGACCTCCTGCGCGCCGAGCAGGACCGCCCCGGCTCCGAGTTTGGCCAGCTGATCCGCGACTGCATCCGTGACGGCGCCATTGTCCCGCTCGAGGTGACGGTCAAGCTGCTCGAGAACGCCATGCAGGAGACCATTGCCACCAAGAAGGAGAAGGAGAAGGAAAACAAGTTCTTGATCGACGGCTTCCCGCGCAAGATGGACCAGGCCATTGCCTTTGAGCAGGCCGTGTGCCCAGCCAAGCTCGTGCTGTTCTACGACTGCCCCGAGTCGGAGCTGGAGCGCCGCCTGATGGAGCGCGGCAAGACGTCGGGCCGCGCGGACGACAACGCCGCGTCCATCCGCAAGCGCTTCCGGACGTTTGTGGAGACGAGCATGCCCGTGGTGGACGCGTACGAGAAGGAGGGCCGCGTGGTGAAGATTGACGCCACGTCGACGCCCGACGCCGTCTTTGCGGCCACCCAGAAGGAGCTGGGCTCGCGCCTGTCCCTGTAAAGGGTGAACATATAGACCTCACCGAGAGCCGAGAGCCCAGAAAGAGCGGTGTGCCGCTCGGGGCCCATCACCCCATTCTTTAGATTTCTACATTTTCTTTCCTGTTCGTTTCCTTTGCTTGGGTGGTATTCTTAAAACTAGAAAAAAAGAGGCACGCATACGGGTAGAGAGGAACATTTGTGGCATCTCACTATTGTCTCCTTGTTCTTACACATTTCATTTGTTTTATCATTTTTTAATAACCTTTGTTTCTATTGTTGTAGCTTTTTTCAAGACTCCTCTCCTTTTTGGTTGACCTGTAGACCACGCAAAAAAGAATGTGCCGTCATAAAACCTGTATCAACCCATACTGGAATCGTAAAACCCTTCGTTTTCCATGTCCCATTCTTCCGCCAGCCGCGCTACTTATGCTCTTTTCTCCTTTCGATGCATGAAAAGACGATACTTTTTTATCTCAAGAAAAGACGAAAAACAAAACGAAATAGAGGAAGAGAAGAGGTAAAAAAAAGAAACAATAAGAAATTTGAAAAACAGAAGAAACCGTGAAAAAGGAAAATCAACGCAGGACACAAAATGGAGACAATGACGGGGGGAGAGAGAGAACAAAGAAAAAAACAAAATTATTCTTGTAACACCTTTTTTTAGTCGTCGTTGTCGTTGCGCGGCGGGCGTTGTTGTTGCTGGCGCTGGTTGTACTGCCGTGCGCCGCCACGGCCGCGGCCGCCGCCACCCTGGTGGCCGCCGCTGCCGCCTTCGAGGCTGGCGTTGGCCAGCTTGCGCTCCAGCTCCTGGGCCTCGCGCTCCTTAGCCGCCTCGGCCTCGGCCTGCTGCCGCCGCAGCACCGTCAGCACGCTGCTAAGACTGCCGCGCCACTGGTCGATGCGCGTGCCCAGCTCGCGCCACTGCTTCTCGCCAAACACACGGTACGTGGTGCGGTGCACCAAGAACACCTGCTGCTGCTGCGACAGCTTGCCCTCCACGAGGCCGGCGCGGATCACGTCAATGGCCCACACCTCGACGTCCTCGACGGGCACCTGCAGGGCCTTGGCGACGCGCGCGTACTCGATCTGGCGGCTCTGCGTGCTGGCGGCCAGGCTGGTGAAAGTCAGGAGGCGCATCTTGCGCTGCAGCTTGTCGCCGTCGAGCTTCTGGGCCTCGACCCAGCCCTCGTGCTCCTCGCAGAAATCGTGGTAGTCCTCGAGGTCCTGCTCAGCGAAAATGTCGAGCAGCTGGGCGTAGACGGCGCTCTTGTCGGAGTCGGCCAGGGCCTGGACGGTGGGGAGCGCGCGCAGGTCCTGGAAGTCGTACTGGTTGCTGGACAGCAGGGCCGTGCGGACGGCGCGCACCGACAGCTGCTCGGCCTCCTCGGACTTGACCTCGCTGTCGTCCGAGGCGTCGAATGTCCGCAGCGCCTTCAGCAGGTGCTGGTAGGATTCCCTATGTCGGTTAGCATCACATATTGGGCAGTTGGGTGCAAAGTATGCGGGCAGTACGTACTCAGCCTCGCCTTGCTCGGCGGCAAAGGCCACAATGTCCAGGTACAACTTGCGCTGCGCCTCCTCGCTGACGTCCCAGTCGGACAGCCACGACGGCAGCTGCGGCAGTGTCGTCCGGAGGTTGTCGTACAGGCCGTGCGTGCCCAAAAAGCGCAGGATCGCCATAAAGACATTGTAGCGCAGGGCGTTGGTGGGGGGCAGCAGGTTGAAGACGGCCTGCAGGGCATTGAGGGCCAGGCCCACACCGTTGACGGGCGAGCTGGTCACGGGCTTGGTGAGGTTCTGGCAGATGGTGCGCAGGTACGGGCTGGGGTCCTTGGACTCGTTGATGGCGAGGTGGATCAGCAAGTTGTAGGTGCCGGTGAAGTCCTTCTCGGGCGCCGCGTTGAGCGCGCTCGACGCCTCGACGACGGCCGCGAGGGCCTCCTCGTTCTTGTCCTTAGCGACAAACGCCGCGACAGACTCGCCGACCTGCAGGTAGTCGGCCAGCTCCTGGACGAGCTCACCAAACGTGCCGTCAACAAAGACGAGGCGCGGGCGGGTGGAGGTAGCGGTTGCGGCGGCAGGAGCCGAGGCTGTTGTCGGGGCAGCCATGATGGGCGATGGTAGATGTAGTGATGAGGGCGAGGGCGAGGGCGAGGGTGAGGGTGATGGGTGAAGGTGGTGGTAGCTGTTCGTGGTCGGCGCTGGCGAGTTCTGCTAGTCGAGCTCGGACTCGGAGGGGTGGTCGTGTACCCACGGTAGGATGGCGGTCCCGTTGATCCCGTTGACAGTGTGTATCCGGGGCGGCGAGCTGTTCACGGACACGGCTTGCGATTCAAGTTCGAGCCCAAAGAGATCTCCGTCACTGGCGTTATCTTGGATGAGCTGGCGGACTCGGCGGTTGTCTCTCTCCTATGAGCTAGACGACGAAGACATGGACGGGGGCGGTCGGTCGAGGCGGTGGTGAATGGCGAAAGGGGTGGAAAAGAAAATGCAGTCGTAGCGCTGTTGGTATATCGTCGACGACGGGGGTGGACGGGGACAACGGGGCTCGACGTTTTCGGTGGTGGTTCAATGTGAATTTTCCCTCCCCTTGGGTGATTTTTTTGCCTGTCCCGCCGTCCTATTCGCCCGCACACTCCCCTCCACTTTTTTTTGCTAGAACACACACACATTGTTTGTTGGTTCGGCTTGATGTGGGCTGTCACGTGTGCCCTACTCCAGAGCATTTTGGCGTGTTTTGGCGCCTTTTGGCAGGGGCGGTCAGGGCCTTTTGGGTGGCAGAATTCGAATTTTCAATTCTGGCCGCCCGTGGTGGGGGTTGTTGCCCCTCCAGTACTCCGTAAACAGGCTGTAGTTGACGCGTGATAGGTCACGTGTGCTAGCCGTGTAAGAGAAGGGATAGTCCATGACAGCCATGAGCCTCTTGTGAAAACGAATATTCTGTGACCGCCGTTTGGTCAACTAAATGAAAGTATTTATTATGTTGAGAAGCAACCGAAAAGATGAGTACACAAAACAGGTATAGATGGGAGTTATCTTGATTCGCAACTCGACTGTCTGCCCTTCAGATTTGGCGCTCTGATAATGAGTGACGATGCTATGCTAGACGGTGTAATGCATGGATCTTTAACTCTCTTGTTTTATGGATACATATATAATTGAATTCCGATTCAAATGGTATTTTCGTAGAAGCAATTCGTTTTATTTAATCAAACCTGTTGTCGAGTTAAATATCTTCACTGTCATTGACCCCTCACGTGACTAGCATTTTCGAGAATTTCATCGTCAGTTTCTCGACAACTTGTAACGAAGCAAGCTTTAAACAACACAAAGACAGAAAAAGACGATAAAGGAAAAAGAAAGAGAATTATTTATAAAATACCCAAAGGTTACGACAACCGCTTCACAGAAGAAAGACACATCGTCATGCTACCTGCGTGCCCGGCGCGGTTCACAACGCGCAAGGCGGCGATCCTCGAGCTGCTCGCTCGGCCCGACGATGACTACACCGATGCATCACCAAAAGGAGCCGTTGACGAGGGCGTCCGGCCACTGCTGGATGTGATCAACAAACTCGACGGATTTGTGACTACGAGCAGCTGTGCCGGCCGTGTAGCCGTTTTTCTTGAGGGACGGAAAGGAGCAGCACCGGCCGTGGATGAGATATCGGCACCACCAACGAACGTTCCGGCATCAACAATTGCGTCGGCTGGTGGAAAAGGCGGCGGAGGAAAGTGGCTCTTTGTATCGCACGATCCGCTGGTCAATGGTGTCGCAGCCGACAGTACAAGTCCGCCACAACACAGCAGCTACGGCGGCACGGACTGGGCAACCGTGTTTGGGCTGGAGAAGGACGAAGCGGCAGCAAACATCGACGAAGAGACTGTTCAGGACAACGTCGAGCAAGACAAAGAGCGTCTTGTACACTTTAAGTTTGAACCTATGGTCAGTTGTTTCCTTCCTTCACTTTTCTTATACAGAGCCAAATCTAACCTCACCAGATCCTCCATGTCTTGACAGCTTCCCTTGAACATGCCCAGCTGCTTCTCCGCTGTGCATCGGCAGCAGGATTCCGTGAGAGCGGTGCCGTCAGTATTGTGCCCCCACCATTGCCAACGGCAGGGAAAGGCGCCGCCGCAGCTGGCGAGGAAGAGGACGACAACCCGTCGATGCCCATTGTGGCCGTGCGGTCCATGGGCCTGGCACTGGCGTCGGTTGTTGGCATCTGCCGGTCAGACAAGACAGCCCAGGAAGAATCAGACTCTGCCCATTGCATTGTCACACCGAATTATCTGGCCCGGTTGGCGCGCGTAGCCGACGAGAGGTTTGTGGTCAACCGCACACGGACAGAGCGATTCCGGGTTGCTCTTGTGGACGCGATTGATAAGGAAGAAAGAGAGGAGATGGCCGCGAGGACGGGAATTGTCGTGCCGAAAAAGAGGGACGAGAACTGGGAGGATGCAGAGACACGCCGTGCGCGGAAAAAGGAAGAGGGATTGCGGCGACGGGCTGCCTTGAAGGAGCAGCAGGCAGAACAGATGCAAACGGAAGGTGGCGAAGACTCCCTAGGAGGAGGGCTGGACGATGCCAGTCTTTCGACTTGAGCAAAGAAAGCCAACATAAAAAATAAAAATACCAATGTTTCTTTCTATATGTACACCTGCAAAAGGCTCGGGATATATATCTTACAGCTATGTATTATGACACGTCCCACAGGCCCCTGCCCAGTCTATGCTTTACCGGATCCCTCCGACGCAACGCGCAACGCTCGCATTCGTGTATGTTGTTGTCACAGCCTCCCTTTTCTCCCCTACGACACAACACGGTCCACCCACGTCGCCTCCAGCTTCCGCACCTCCTCCTTGAACGCCGCCACCTCGCGGTAGCAGTCCAGCGGCCGCCGGTCGTGCTCCCGCAGACACCGGATCACCTCGCTGCGCGCCGCCTCCACGGGCTCCGGCAGCGGCCGGGCCACCTCGCGCTGCCGCGCCTCCAGACGCGCCCGCAGACCGGCAATCTCTTTGCTGACCGAGGCGGTTGTTGTCGAGTTGCTGGGGGCGGTCGCGGCCGTCTCGTCGTCGATGGCCTGCTCGAGGCCCTTCAGCTTGGCCAGCTGGTCGGCCTGCAGGCGGCGCAGCTCGTCGGTGACGCGGGCCTGGACGTGGAGCTCGAGAGTCTGGGCACGGGTGACATCGGTCTGGGGAGAAGATACAGGTGTTAGTAGCTATGTGGTAGGGAGCGGTTGAAAGAGTGCCGGGAATCGCTCACCTCTGTACTTGACTGCAGGCTCTCGAGCATGTCTTGGGAGATGGCCGGTGGGCTGGAGCTATACGAAAGGAAGACGAGTTAGCCTCGGATGGATGTCACGGGTAAGGCTTGGTCATAAACCCTAGGGATGAGGGAGAGCGCATTGGATCTCGCCCCGTCGTTCTGCCGTACCCCTGCCACACATGTGGCGTGTTCGGCTTAGACGCGCCAGAACCCATTGTCGCGGATCGGTAGAGTAGGTGGGAAGAAGGAAGAGAGAGAGATTGTAGAAAGACAATGGTGATGCTGGCAAAGTCCCAGTCGTCTCGTCTCTAGGATCTCGGTTGATCGGCGGGTTTCGGGGCGCAAAGTACAGAGAGCGACTTCTCGGTCGGCCGCGTTCTCCTAGGAATTGCGGGTTAGCGGGATGCGTTGGTTTCGAAATAAATCTGGGGGCAATCCAACGGGGCGTCCTGTAGATGAAGGTGCGTGCTGTACGTACAAATCACAAGTGATGCGTTGCGGGTGGTCGTCGGAGCAGAGGGCGTCGAGAGAGCTGGCGGATGAGAGAGCTGTTTACCAGTCTCGGCAATGAAAAAAAGTCGCGATTGACAGGCGTTGCGGCTAGCCAATCAGGTGCCACTACTTCGGGTGGTCATGTGACTACATGCCAAACGAAAGACGTCAAGATACGACATCGAGCGTGGATCATGACCCAATTGCAAGGTACGGAATAATAGCATTTCCATAAAAATACCATAGAATATCGAATAAATCGATAAGCAAGTCCTTGTATTTTGATTGTCGTATTCTTGGTTGCAAAGGGGGAAAACGTGCATGTTCGGCCGCAGGGGCAGCTCGGAGATACGTGACGTCTGCTGTAGTCCAGGCTTCTGGAGGCGCCGTAAAGTCCGCATTTTGTCTCTTTTCTTAATACGCTGGTCACTCTTCTTACAAAGTATGTCGCTACAGTGGGGCCGTCGCAGCCGTCTCCAGCGGGTTTTGACAAGTGACGGAAGCCGCCCCCGCCACTCACAGAGCGCCCAAAAAAAACTGGCAAAGAACCCAAAGAAATTACCAATAAACGCCGAACAGTTTGCTATTGTCGAAGCGCAACGCCCGAGACAACCAACACTCGTTTCTTTCTTCTCTTTTTGTTGCTCGGCCTCTGACACAACTTTCTCGCCTTTTCTCCTGTCCATTCCGATCGCCTTTCCTCTGCGCATCTTCCGACGACCATCCTCACGCCCTACGAGCTCTCTTGCTGCCGATTTCGGGCAATATCAAAAACATATTTCCCGCCTCCGACTCTGACCCCTCCGTCCTTCTCCGACTTCTTCAACCTCTCTATCCCACAGCCATGTCTCTCGCACCCGCACGCGCCGAGGGCCTGCAGGTCCTGTCTTTGGTACGTCGGACCCCTGGTTGCGCCGGCACATCCCCATGCTCCGGGAACCTCCTGGTCTCGCTTTTCGCCGGGACAGCCTGCTAACATTTGCTCTCACACAGTACCGCCAGCTTCTCCGCCAGGCCCAGCAGTTCCCGGCCTACAACTTCCGCGAGTACGCCCTACGCCGCACCCGCGATGCCTTCCGCGACCACAAGGCCGAGACCGACCCGCGCCGCGTCCAGGTTCTTGTCCAGCAGGGCCTAAAAGACCTGCAGATGATGAAGGTGGGCACACAGAAGGAACAACACGAATAGAGGAAGAGGAAAGACAAGAACGAAGGCTAACAGCACAGCGCCAAACAACAATGGGCCAGTACTACCAGACGGATCGGTTGGTGGTTGAGACGACTGTAAGACCTTCCACAGTTCTTTGGCCATGTGAGAGCCCTCCCGACAGCAGCCAATAACCATACTAACCTTTTCTCAGGGCCGGCAACATGGCGAGCATGGCGGTCTGATCCGGGAGCGGGGAACGGAGTGAACGCTGAGACATATGGAAGCACCACGGCGTGCACTGGGACCGGCCCGGTTATGACGACGACGACGACAACTCCCTAGATATACCCCCGACGACACTCCCCGTGGGAGGTGCAGGAAGGCGGAACGATTTAGACGGCAAAAAAGACACCAATGCATCATATTTTTACGCATCTTGGGGACAGCGGGCATGGGATCGAGACTAGAATGTACGATATGATATCCGATGTAGGGGACGAGCTCACACTGCTGGGAAGAGTGCGGTCTTTGACGGGAGCATAGAAAGCACTCAAAAAGGATGGGGAATATGCTGGAGCCCTGGATATGGGTGGCGTCACAGCCAGGGAGTCGAAGGAGGCATCTTCTCTCTGGTGGTTTGGAATTTTGGCATATATGACGAATCTCTTTTCTCTCACCACATTCGCAGCCTTGCTATTTGCAGGGCGTGTGCCCGTCGTAGCATACACCGAGCTACACCTTTGAAAGTGTAGAAACTGCAATTGCTTCGGCCTGGAAGTTTGTGCGTGGCAGGTGCTGTGCTTTTTTCGTTACTTTTGTATCCTTGGCTGAAGTAGGCCGCATTTGGCTGTATTTTGGCAGCGATTTGCGTCGGAGCCCGCCGAAGCCCATGCAAATTTGGTGCATATCGCACCTCTTGCCCAGTGGCTTAGCTTTGCGCCTCCCGCCCTTCTACGCTGTTCTACGTCTAAACAGGGGAGAAAAAGGAAAACTTGAAGACTTTATAGAACTGAAGACGTCATCAGCTCCATTTCAACGGTCGTTTGACTCTTTTCTGTGTTTTCATCGAGTAATGAAAGTGCGAAGCAGGTTGCGACGTCCAGCAGTGCCACTTTTGGGGGGTCATCCCTCTTGAAAAAATAAAAGAAAAAAGAAAAAAGTGCATTGAAAAGAAAAGGACACTGGAGAGAAGGAGAGAAGGAGAGAAGTGAGAGACAATGCAATGTCTTGACTTGTACGTCGTATTACTCTGTAACTATTGCTCCCTCACATATCCGGATGGTGATAAGAGCTATCAAGCGGTGTAAGGGAAAGTGAAAAAAATAAAATAAACAAGAAAATAGATAGAACGGAAGTCGGAACGTTGAGTTTCCCCTCTTTCTCGTTGCATCGGATCCATGCGCCGTGCTGTTAGCGTCCGTTGCCGGCCCAATGTGCGTTTTTTGCAGGTGGAGAAATAACACTGTGGATTAGGCAGGAGGAAAGGATCAACTACACCAACGGCGTTCTCTCGCCGTGAATTGCCGCCGCCTCTTTCTCCACAAGCCAAGAAACCACCGCGCCGCCATGTACTTAAACCGGCCGGCATCCCAAAAAAAAAATTGGTCGCTTGGTTCTGATTTTTGGTTCTTGTTGATTTTTTTGTGTTTCCGATTTTTACTTTTGCTTGTGATCATATTATTTGGACTGGGATAATTCAAAATTAGATATACCTACGGCTAGACAGCAAGGAATCTAGAAAAGAAAAGAAAAGAAAAAGAAAAACCCAGATATATCTTACCTTATTTCCAAAGTACTACACTGAACCAATTTCCCCTCGTTTTGCAAACGCTTTTGCGAATGAACTTTACGCCCCTCGATGCAGAGGACACCTGCCTAAACAACCAAATTACCTATTCCTCGGCCTCCATCGCTGCCGCCAACAACAACCACGCGAGCGCATCGCCTGCATCCGAGTCGCGTCCCACGACCGCCACTGCCCGCCGCAACCGATCCGGCGCGGCCTCTCCCTCGGGCTCTGCGTCGACGACTCCAGGCCGGGACGGCAGCCACGGCAACGCTGCCTCCCTCGAGTACTTCACCCTTGGCAGCAGCGGCATCGCCAGCGGTCACCACCACGCGTACCTCCCGGACCCCTGGGCCAACTTTGGCACAGGCTCAGCCGGTGGGGGTGCTGGTGTCGGTGCCAACGGTTCTGAGAAGGTTTCCGAGAAGAAAAGCGGCGACGATGACGACAGCGACACCAACAGAGAGGGCCTCATGGCCGGCGCCGCCAAGTTTGGCAGCAAGCGGGGACGCCACACGGTCACCACCACGGCCGTCGCCGCCAGCTCGCCATCGTCGGCTTCGGCGTCGTCTGTGTCCATAGTCGGGTCCATAGCCGAGGTCGGTGAAGCCACAGGCGTCAGCAAGCCTGCACCCCTCCGTCTTGTGCGCACCGTCACTTTTGGTGCGGCCGCCGAGATGGAGCAGGCCGGCACGGCTGCTGCTCATCGAACTCAAACCTCTTACTCTTCTTCCCCCTCGTCGTCGTCTTCGTCGACCTCCCGCACAATCGACCACACGCCGCCGCACATCACCTTCCCCGAGGGTGGCCTGCAGGCCTGGCTCGTCGTGTTTGGCTCCTTCTGCGCCATGGTGTCCGTCTTCGGGCTCATCAACACGGCCGCCGTCTTCGAGTCGTGGTTTTCCACCCATCAACTGGCCGACTACACGGCATCGGAGATCGGCTGGGTGTTTAGTCTGTACTTGTTCTTTGTCTTTTTCATCGGCATCCAGGTCGGCCCCATCTTTGACCGCTACGGCCCACGCTACCTCGTCGCTCTTGGTAGCGTTTTGTCGGTGGCCAGCGTCATGCTGCTCGGTCTGTGCGAGGAGTACTACCAGATTTTGCTCTGCTACTCCGTGCTCGGCGGTCTCGGCGGCGCTCTGCTCAACACCCCCGCCTATGCCTGCATTGCACATTTTTTCAACGCGCGCCGCGGCCTGGCCACGGGCATCGCTTCCACGTCGGGCGGCATCGGCGGCATTGCCTTCCCCATCCTGCTGCAGCAGCTGCTGCCCCGCCTTGGCTTCGCCTGGAGCACGCGCATCCTCGGTTTCATCCTGCTCGGCTTGTCTGTCCCGGCCAACTTGTGGCTGCGCACACGCCTGCCCCTGCCTGGCGTCAACGACTGCGAGCCCGAGGACGGCGCCGCGCCCGACGCTGTTCCTGACGCCTCTACCGTGGACGCCACGCACGCCGTTGATGACGGCACGGCCTCGTCGGTCCGCACCGGCGTGACCGGCCGCAGTGGTCTCAGTCGTGTCACCAGCACTGGCACCCGCGCCAGCCGTCGCCGCGCCGTCCCGTCTGTGTGGCCTGACTTTACCATATTCCGCGACCGCCGCTATGCCGCCGCCACTGCCGGCATCTTCTTCATGGAGTGGGGCATCTTCGTGCCCCTGACCTTTATCGTGTCGTATGCCACCGCCCACCAACAGAACACCAACCAGGCCTACACCATGCTCTCTGTGCTCAACGCCGGCTCCGTCCTCGGCCGCTTCCTGCCGGGTCTGCTGGCCGACAAGCTCGGCCGCTTCAACGTCATCATTGTGACCATTGCGCTGTCGTCCGCTGTGGTTTTGGGCGTCTGGCTGCCGGCGGCCGACAACCGCGCGACGCTGATTGCTTTTGCGGTGCTCTTTGGCTTTGCGAGCGGCAGCAATTTGGGACTGATTGCCGTGTGCCTGGGCCAAATGTGCGAGCCGAGCCAGTACGGCCGCTTCTACTCGACGGCCATGATGGTGGCCAGCTTTGGCACGCTGAGCAGTGTGCCCATTGGCGGTGCCATTCTGGGCGACGGCATTTCGGAGGGTCGCTGGATGGGCCTGATTGTCTTTTCGGGTGTGTCGTACATGATTGCGCTGGCGTGCTATATGGCGGCACGCATCATGGCCGTCGGCTGGAGCCCCAAGGTCAAGTTTTGAGGGGGCGATCGCTTGTGTTGGATGGAACGACAAGATAGGAAGGAGTCTCTGGCTAGGTGAGAGGTAGGGAGTTGCGTCGTGGGTTTGAGGAAGGTGCGAGGGGTACGAAGTTGGGGTGGGTTGTTTTAAACCGTGGATTTGCAGACAGTAAAAATAGAATACACAGTAAATATATAGAATAGAAAAGCCAAAAAAATACGAAAATACAAAAACGTCAAGACAATCAAACAAAGTCCACATGGACCAATTAAAGCCAACATCTGAGAGCAAATGTCTTGCCGACGTGACGGGACAAGACATCTCATGAATACTTTCCCAACTGGGAAGGAGTGCCTGGAACGACGTTGTCCACTAAAACACAGCCAATTAGCAGCTGTGAATTAACAGCCCAACCTGCTGGACCTTCAGCGGGAATGACTAAAATTTAGTGCCCCGCTACCGCGACAGTGACATAAAAAAAAAAAAGTTGACGATAGGCAGACCATACGAACCGCTACAAACCAAACAACTATGGAGCGTTGTTGAATTTTCGCTTTCTCACGACGACATACTCCCTCCTACTCCCACTACTCCCACTACCGAACATGGCCGAACTCAAGGCAGCCCCCGTGCTGTCGACACCGGCCGAGAACCTATTCGACCAGGTCGAGCCCGTCTCGCTCGACGAGACCAACACACCACGCCGCACCGATGACGAGCTGCGTGTGGTCTACGAGGTCGCTCGGACAGCCCGGGAGATCCGCGCGGGAAACAGAAAGTGCGTGGCGTTGCAGTTCCCGGACACCATGCTGGGCGACAGCCCGCGGGTCGTGAAGCTTCTGCGCGAAGAGCTGGCCGCAACGGCTGTCGAGTGCACGACTGGCACAGCAGCCGAAGAGAAGGTGTACATTCTGGCGGACACGTCCTACAGTGCCTGCTGTGTCGACGAGGTGGCGGCCGAGCACGCCGACGCCGACGTGGCCGTGCACTACGGCCGGTCGTGTCTGTCGCCGACGTCGCGGCTGCCCGTTGTCTACGTCTTTACGCAGCACGCGCTGGACGTGGACGAGGTGGTGCAGTCGTTTGCCAAGGAGCTGGGCGCCCCTAAGGAGGGCGACGACAGCGAAGGAACACAAAAGGTGGTCATCATGGCCGACGTCACATACCAGGACCACGTGGCGCCCGTCGCGGAACGCCTGCGCGGCCTGGGCTACAAGAACGTGCTGGCTACCAAGGTCGTGCACCGTCCACTGGGTAGCATTCCGAACCGCGCGATTGTTGGGGCGGAAGATGATACCGAGGTGGATGACTCTGCCATTGACCTGCACGAGTACGCCGTCTTCCACATTGCACAGCCGCCGACGTCGCTGTTGTTGGCTCTGGCGGCCCGCGTCAAGACCTTTTACATCTACTCGACCATCGACACCGACACTAGCAGCGCCGGCTCTCTTCTGGCGCCCCGGACCATGGGCCTGCTTGGCCGCCGCTACGCCAAGGTGCTGACCATGGCGACGGCGGGCGTCATTGGCATCCTGGTCAACACGCTGTCGGTCAACAACTACCTCAAGGCCGTCGACGCCATCCGCAAGCGCATCGCCGACGCAGGTAAGAAGAGTTATCTGATTGTCGTCGGCAAGCTCAACCCCGTCAAGCTGGCCAATTTTGCCGAGATTGAGGGTTGGGTCGTCGTGGGCTGCTGGGAGAGCAGCCTGGTCGAGGACGACGCCGGCTTCTACCAACCCGTGGTGACGCCCTTTGAGCTGGAAATGGCGCTGATGAGCGACGACGAGCGCATCTGGGGCCACAAGTGGTGGGGCGGCCTGGAGGCGCTGACGAGTGCGCCAGAGGCCGCGGCTAACGGCGAGGCATCGGCAGAGACTGCTTTAACCGAAAAGACGGCAGAGACCGGAGACGTCTCTGATGAGGAAGACTCGGAGGTGCCACAGTTCGACTTGCGCACCGGGCGGCTGGTCACCACGAGCCGGCCCATGCGCAACCGGGGGCCCAACGCCAAGAGTGTCACAAACGGAAACGGAAGCGCCACAGCAAGCACGTCACAGAACCCGGCCGGCGGCGCCCTCGCACTCCGCTCCAAGGCCGGCGAGCTGGCGACGATCAATGGCGTCGTTAGCCCGGGCGCCGAGTACCTCCGGTCCCAGCGCACCTGGCAGGGCCTAGGCACCGAGTTTGACGATGAGGATGTTGTGGCAAGCACGGCCGTTGAGGAGGGCCGCAGCGGCATTGCGCGAGGCTACACTGTCGGTGAAGAGGCACAGCCGCGAACATAAACAGAGAACGACGTATTCTGCGCATGAGATCCATTCGCATTCTACCTTCCAGCCCTTTTCGCAACCGCTTTTATTTATACTCCCTACCCTCACCCACTAGACATAACTATCGAGCTTGTTCCGCGCTAAATAGTCGTCCAGCATCGCGGCCACCTTGTCATTGTCCATGTCGGCAAAGGCAATGTGCGACGTGCCGCGGAGGCCCACCTCGCGGCCCAGCATCAGCACCTCGGCGTTGCCGCCGTAGCGGTTGATCAGCTCGGCCATCTGCCGCGACTGCTCTACGTACGGCCACGAATCGTCGCGGTGGTCGCCCCACACAAACTGCACTGCCGTCAGGTTCGCCAGCTTGCGGAACTCGTCGGGCGGCACAACAAACGGCCCGAACCCGCCGTGGCCGGGCGCGATCGCCATCGCACTCAGCACTTCCGTGTCATTCGGAAAGATGCTGCCGATGCACTCGTACGCCACGATGCCGCGGATGTTGGTCCCGTTGGCGCGCGTCGCAGTCACGAGCGCCCGCAGCCCACCTGCCGAGTTGGTCAGGTACACAATGTCGTTACCTGCGCGGCCCGAGTCTGCCGCCACCGCTGCCGCGTCCGCCTGCAGGTACACGTTGGCCTCGGTGTCCATCTCGTCGTAGCGTGCGCGCACGGCCTGGTTCCAGGCCTCCGGGTCGTCCCGCGGGAACTGCGTGTCGTTGTACCAGTTCGGGTACGATGGGCCAAAGTTCCATGCCACAAAGTTGCCCTGGTCGCGGTACCCGGGCTGGTACGTCGTGGTCTCACAGCCGTAGTTGGCGCGGCCGACGCGGGGGCCGTCCCACAGATACACGGGGTAGTCGCGGCGCAAGAACATGTCCTTGAAGCCCTCTCCGCCATCCCAGCGGTTCTGCCAGACCTGGGTGCTGGAGCTGTGCCACATGACGAGGCTAGTGGCGCGCCGGGTCCAGGGCAGGAAGTACTCGAGGTAGCCGTGGTCGCAAGAGAGGGTGGCATTGGGCCTCTGCGGGCTATGCAGCACGGTGCCGCCGACGGCGAAGCCACCAGAGCTCTCGAGGATGATGGGCTTGTACGGCCGGGGCGAGGGGGAGGGCGCTTGAGCGCAGGCAGCCTCTACGGCCATGACGACAAGAAGGACAAGAGACTGCATTTTGGGAGATGATGTGTGCTGATGGCCAGTTGCCTTGCTCTCCTGCTGCCTCGCAATTTTGTCTCGCACTTTTGTCTACGGATTGCAGGCCAATATATTAGGAAAGACGCAGCTTCCCCATGAGCGCGATCGGCGACTCGGCAACGGCTTATGGGTTCGGGTATTCGTTTTAGCATATAGATTGCCCGCACAATACGGCTCTTGTCTACCTCTCTCTGCCAAGGCATCTGCGTTCGTGACAATTGTGCACCAGTAGACAGTAATATCATCGTCGTTCTTGGCCAGCACTTTATTTGATCTTGGCGAGCCGTCATCACCTGATCCCCCTCTCTTCCTTTACCGAGACAAACAAGCTTAAATCCCGGCGTGTGGGGAAAAGAAACAATTCTCTTTCAGCCGACTGGTCTGCGTTTGGTTCCCGTGGGAGAATCCCTAAGTCAGGCAGCGCTATTCAGCCGTGGCCCTCATCTAGACGATCTACATCGACGAGAGAAAATTATGGAAGGATACGCGGTGGTACTTCCGCCTACGATATTTAGACACAGCGCCGCTAAGTCGTAAAGGCATGTAGAAGAGAGAAGAGCAGCGGTGACAGATATTCACTGGATTCTTATTTTATATTTTTATTCACGTACGAAATTTGCGTGGATTCTCCTCATCGTCTGATCCATTGTCATGAGTCTTATAGTAGTGTTTAATCAATTTCTTACGAAAAGGGGAACATAAATTATGTCTTACTTTTGCTCTTGACGTGACTGTTGACGTAGACCGCTATTGATGCCACCAAGATTGCAATGATCATCACCACTTATATGCCCACAACACAACGTTGCACTCAAGTGATTCTCGAGCAAAACAGAAGGTAAGACAAAAAAACATAACCGATTCTTCAAAAAGACAAAAAAAAAACGTACAGCAGCGGGTATTCGCTGGTCGTCACCGACCCAACTACTAATCCGCCGATTACAGGTTTAACTAGGGGAGAGCGGACGGGATCCCGTGTTCTCCTGTATCTATGGCCGTACGTGAAAGACATCACTATTGATGGGGATTATATATCCCATCGAGATGCAGCGCGATGCTGTTCTTTTGTACAGAATATTCTCGTGCAACCACGTGTGAATGAATATGTTGAGAATATTCACTGTTGCTGCCAACTTACATGCGAACAGCCCCACTAAAATGGGCCCTTAAATAATAAAATGCTCGTTCGCTCTTGCCTTACTGTCCATCCCGCCTGCCTCGCCAAAACCACGACAAACGCGCCTCTGAAACGTAACGTGGCGCGTTCTCATTGTCGTCACCACCTTTAACTTTTCCACCTTCAACACAATCGACCATGGCGGACAAGCAGCCACCCCCGGCTTCTGCACCTGCTGCTCCGTCGGCCGTCCGCGGCGCGTCGCTGCTCATTGCGCTACAGATCGCGTCCCGCGCGGCCACCTTCATCGCCAACCAGCTGCTGCTCCGCTTCCTGACGGCGCAGCTGCTCGGCGTGGCCACGCAGCTCGAGGTGTACTACCTGAGCGTGCTCTTCTTTGCGCGCGAGAGCCTGCGCGTGGCCATCCAGCGCCAGGGCGGGCGGGAACAGCCTCAAGAACACTCCAAGACCTCAAAAAAGGGCGCCTCTAAAAAGGATAGCAAAGACAAGACCTCGTCATCGCCGTCGTCATCCTCTTCCCAAAGTGCCGTCAACTTGGCCTACGTTTCTATCCTATTGGGCTCGCTTGTGGCCCTGCTGCTCGGATGGCTGTACCTGGCATCGATTCACAAGACGACGGGCGAAGACGGCAACGACCACGACCACCCGGCGCGGTCGCTCGCCGAGACCACGCCCTTCCTCGTTCCCAGCCTCTACCTCTATGCCCTCGCGTCGGCAATTGAGCTGCTGTCAGAGCCGGCTTTCGTTGTGCTGCAATTGCGGCTGCAGTTCGGTGCGCGTGCCGCCGCCGAGTCTGTGGCGACGGTGCTTCGCTGTGCGACAACCCTGGGCGCGGCCGTGCTTGCAACGCGTTTGGGCGGCGGCGGCGTATCCGGACGCGGCCTTGACATTGGCGTCCTGCCCTTTGCGCTCGGCCAGCTGGCCTACGGCGTCGGCCTGCTGGCGGTGTACGCGTGGCACGGCGCGGCCCTGGCGCGGCGCGACGGCTTTTCGCTGTTCCCCCGGCGGCTGACTACCGGCCACTACGCCCTCCAGCTCTTTGACCGGCCGACGCTGCACCTGGCGTCCAGCATGTCCGTGCAGAGCATCGTCAAGCACGTGCTGACCCAGGGCGACACGTTCCTGGTCAGCGCGCTGTCGACGACCACGACCCAGGGCGTCTACGCGCTCGCCAACAACTACGGTGGCCTGGCCGCGCGGCTGCTGTTCCAACCCATTGAGGAGAGCAGCCGCAGCTACTTTTCGCGCCTGCTGGCCGAGGACGGAAAGACCACGGAGAAGGCAGACGAGAAGGACAAGAAAGAGGCCAAGGACAAGCAGAGTGCCAATGCGTCCGCAGAGAGGGCCGCCCGTGACCTGCAGACGCTCCTCAAGCTGTACCTGCTCTTCTCTCTCGTCGTCACCGCCGTCGGCCCCGCCGCCGCCGCGCCTTTCCTCGGCCTTGTTACGGGCCCCCGCTGGGCCAACTCGGGCGCAGCTGCTACGCTCGCCGCCTACGTGTGGTACATCCCATTACTGGCCGTCAACGGCGTGGCGGAAGCCTTTGTCGCGTCCGTCGCCACAGAGGCCCAGGTCTACCGCCAGTCGGTGTGGATGGGCGGCTTTTCGGCCGTCTTTGCGGCCGCCGGCTACGTGTGTCTGCGCGTGCTCGACGGCGGTGCTGTCGGTCTTGTCGCCGCCAACGGCATCAACATGGCGTGCCGCATCGTCTGGTGCCTCGTGTTTATCCGGCGGTACTTTGTGGCGCGCGGCGTCTCGTTCTTTGGCAACACCACATCTTCGCTGATGCCGCATCCGCTTGCCGTGCTGGCCGCCGTTGTCACGAGCACGGCCGTGCGGCGGCTGGTGCCGGTGACGGCGGCCACAGGACCTGTTGCACAAATCACGCAGCTTATCAAGATTGCCGTTCTGGCCGTGCCTTTCGTTCTCACTGTGTAAGTTTCACATCCCTGCCTTGCCAGCGTTTCTTTGCGTGAAAAATGCATATATTCCATGATCCCAAACCAAGAACGCCTTTCAAAGCATACTCGCGTCTATATAAATGACTTTTAAAACATGAATGGAGCCCTCGCTGACCTTTCTTCTCACCCAACAGAGCCTTCTTTGAACGGCGATTCTTCCGGCAATGCTATAGTTTTGTCCGCGGCGGCGGCCAAACCAATTAACGAGAGATAATGAGGAAATGAAAAGAAAGATAGACGCCGTCATTTTCCAAACAAAATAGAACACTTTTTTGTCAAACACACACAAGCCGCCCCCCTTAGTCGAACGTGATCTTAGTGCCCTTCTGGCTCATGTCCACGTCCTTGAAGAAGGCGCCGTACGTGCCGTGCGTCTTCTTCTTGACTGTCGTGCCAAACTTGAGCAGGTCCTCCGGCACCTCCTGGTTCGCGCCCTTGAGCACGTTGATCAGCGAGCCCGAGTGCGTCTTGTCGTGCTCCGTGAAGAACGTAATCGCACGGCCCTCCTTGCCCGCACGGCCCGTCCGGCCAATGCGGTGCACGTAGTCCTCGATCGTCAGCGGGAACGTCACGTTGATCACTAGCTTGACCTCGGGGATGTCGAGACCGCGCGCCGCCACGTCCGTCGCCACCAGAACGGGCGTCGTGCCAGCCTTGAACGCCTCCAGACTGCGCGTCCGCTGCTCCTGGCGCAGGTCGCCGTGGATGCTGCCCACCCGCACGCCCTGGCCCTGCAAAAAGTTCTCCACGCGCACCGCCTCCTTCTTGTATAGGCAGAACACCAGGATGCGGTCGTTCTTGGCCTTGCCGCGCTGCTCCTGCTTGATGATGTTTAGCACGCGCCGCTCCTTTTCGCGCTGGTCAATGACCTCGACCGACTGCGTGATGCGCGCGTTCGCCTGCAGCTCCACGGCGCCCGTGTTGTTGCGGTCGCGCAGGCCGCCCTCGGCGCCGCCCTCTTCGCCATCGAGCGCGCCCGCGCGCGTCCGGCTGCCCACCGTCACCTTGACCGGGTCCTTCATAAACCCGTCCGCCAGCCCGCGCACGCTCGTCGGCCACGTTGCCGTGAACATGAGTGTCTGGCGCGCCGCGCGCTCGGAGCACTGGCCCAGGATAAACTTAATGTCCTCCTCAAAACCCGTGTCCAGCATGCGGTCCGCCTCGTCGAGCACGGCAAACTGCACGTGTGCCAGCGACACGGCCTCGTCGTTGATAAAGTCCTTGAGGCGGCCCGGCGTCGCCACAATAATGTCGACGCCACCCTCCTGGCGCAGCAGCACGCGCTGCTCGTCCTTGCTGGCGCCTCCGTAAAGGCACACGGCCGTCAGTCCCACGAGCGCCGCCAGCGGCTGGATGGCCGCGTGCGTCTGCATGGCCAGCTCGCGTGTCGGCGACACGATCACGGCCAGCGCCTGCGCCAGGTTGCCGCGCGCGTCCCACTTGTTGTTGAGCTTGGAGCGGTTCGGCAACTTCTTGGCCTCGACGCTCGCCGGCTTGGGCAGGTTGCGCAGCGCCTCCACGCAGGGCAGCGCAAAGGCCATGGTCTTACCGGAGCCCGTCTCGGCGATACCGACGAGGTCACGACGGCCAAGCGTGTAGGGCCACGAGGCCGATTGGATGGGCGTGGGGTTCTTGTAGGCCGCAAAGGGGCCCTTCTTGGTGAGGGCGGTCACGGGCAGCTGCGTGAACTCGAGGATGGGCCGCAGGCGCTCGGACGCGGGCGCCGTCTTGCTGACGAGCGGGTCGTACACGGCGACCTGCTCCTTCTTCAGGAAGGCCTGAACATCGGCCTCGGGAACGGCCGACAGGGCCGCCGTTTGTGTGTAGGCGCCGGCCGAGAGGGTGACGCCGTTGGTCTCGGCCGTCTCGGTGGTCGTCTCCTCGGTCGTCTCGGTCTTCTCCTTCAGCTTCTTCTCCTTCTTCTCCTTCTTCTTGTCCTTCTTCTCCTTCTTGGCCTCCTTGTCGTCCTCGTCTTCCTTGCCCTCCTTACCCTCCTTCTCGCGCTTCTCCTTCTTCTCCTTCTTCTTCTTGTCCTTCTTCTCCTTCTTCAGCCGCTTGCGCTCGGCCTCGTCGACATCCGCAGCGTCACTGCTCTCGTCGACACGGGCCTTCTTGGCGAGAGGCGCCGCCGGGGCGTCGACCTCCTCCTCGTCAACGGGACGGTGCTTTTTGATCGACATAATGTCGGTGTTGGAATCTGGGGTGGTAGGGTATGTTGGTTGATCCGACGTGAATTTCGTCGAAAAAGTGGTTGTCGGTAAGGAAACTCGACAATAGGACGACGGAGGGCGCTAAGACGGGCAACGGGGGACGAAAAGAAAAAAAAAGGCGGAAAAAAAATTCTGCCACTTAGTTTTGGGTACGATAAGCGAGCGATAAGATGAATGATTCAACAAGGGTCCGAAATGTGGATCTTGCTTAGTCATTTTGCGTGTAAGTCCTCCTCAACGACAACACTCCAAGTTTCTCTTGCGTTTTTCTCCTTTCGATTACTTTTTTAGTAGATTAATTGCACGATTGTTTAGTTGAATACTTGGATATGACCTGGATGTCTATAGACGGGAGCATAAAAATAATACGATAAAATAAATAAGCAAGTAATGATATGGCCTCGATGTGAAAGACCTTAAAATAGGCATGAGACAAGGGAAGAGTACATCATTCTATGGTTACCAGCGTGAGGGATACCAAAGGTCGCCAAAGGTTTCTTAAAAAATTCACACGCATAGTTGGACGAATTTCCGACTTATTTGGAAACAACGGAAAACTTGTGCGAGAGAACGCCCCAGTTGTCACTGTGTGTACGGTCGCCAAAGGGAGCGAGCACGGCAAAGCGAAGACTTAAATGCGCAGTCAGTATCGTATCGAACAATTGCATACATTGGTGGAGATACATACGTATAGTTGCCGTTGGCAATCTGCGAGCCGTTGCCCAGACCGCCCAGCCACCAGTACTCGGTGTCGTAGACGTCCACGGAGCTGCGGTAGAGGTCGCTGAGCGGGAACGAGATGGTGTCGCTCGAGTTGTCAAACGCAGGGTTGAACGCGCTGACCTCGCCCGACTGCGCATAGTACGCGACGGTGCCGACGTAGCCATTCTGGCCAACGACGGGCGGGTACTTCCAGTCGCGCTCGGTCCATGTGTCGTCGAAGATCTGGTGGCGTTAGCAACGTAAATGAGAGCAAAGCTGTAAGTGACAAAGAGAGATACATACATCCCAACGCAACTCCTTGGCACCCCACTGGGTGCGGGCGATAATCTTGGGGAAATCTTGGACACGGGTGGCAAGGTTGAAGGTGAAGCTGTAGTTAAGTTAGCAAGTGTGTGAACAGTATCATTTGTCGAGTCAAGAAGTCGGAAGATACTTACACACTGTGGTTGTCAAAGTTCGGGTATGGATAGTCGACGCCCGACTCGCCGTACGGGTAACCCTTCTGGAACTGTTTCTGCAAGTCTTTCTCAATGCTCGAAGCGATGCCTATTCGTGTTAACGCTTGCCTGAATTTAGTGTATGCGAGTGAAAGAAAACACGTACCAAAGTATGGGATAGAGAGCTGTTCGCCGTTGTTGCCGACAATCAGAATCTTGCCACTGTAGACGGGAATGTTGGAGAAGCCGGTGGGATAGTCAAAGTTGAACCTGTTGGGACATCAATGTTAATAATGTGTAGAACATGGTAATATGAATTCAAATAGACATGAACCTACTGGGCCTGTTTGGTTTCGCCCGGCTGGACGATAAAGGTGCCGCCTGGGAATGACACCTTGGGTGCAATCTTAATGGGCGTCAGCTCGGTGAGCACCTTGGGCCGCGGCGTGCCGTACAGGTTGTCGTCAAACGGCTGCCACGCCTCGAAGCCGCCTGCGTCCTGCAGCTGGAACTTGTACGTCACGGGCTTGTCGCCATGGTTGGTAATGTCCACCTTGTGGTAGCGCTCAAAGTGGTGCGTGTCGTTGAGCGCAAACTTGGCATATGACAGGCTGGTGTTGTAGTTGAGCACCTTGGCGGCATTGACGAGGCCGGAGCCGACCTGGATCGTCGGCGCCCAGAAGCCGTAGTCGGTGTTCGTGAAGCCGTCGATCCAGGGCAGCGCACCGCCCGAGGAAATGATGCGCATCGCCAGGTCCTTGGCAAAGTCCTTGCCGTGCGTCTTGCGCCCGCCGTAGCGGCCCACGTACAGGGCCGCCACGCCCGCAATGTACGGCGTCGCCATGGAGGTACCGGACAACACCGCATAGCCGTTGGTTGGGTAGGTGCTAAAGATGTCGCCGCCGGGGGCCGTGACCTCGGGCTTCTGCTTTAGGTCGTAGGTGCTGCCGAAGCTGGTAAAGTCGTTGGGCCGACCGCCAGCCGCATTGTACATGCCGACGTAGTTGTTGTTGGGATCGAGTGAGAAGTCGGCCGTCACATTGCCGCCGGCCAAAACGGTATCAATGATCGCTTCACCAGCCGCCTTCTCGATCAGCCCCAGAAGCGATGTGTCATACCACGAGAAGGGCGACGAAAGCGTCTCATCATCCTGGTAGAACAGAATGAACTGCGCGCCAAAGGCCTCGAGGTTCGACTGCTTGTCAATAAAATCGCAGCCACCGCGCCGGACAAGGGGGATCACGGCCGACAAGTTCTGTGTCGTCGACGGAAGGGGCGAGCAGGCATCGTTTTCGACTGATTTGTTCAAGGACAGCGGAACAATCGGCCAGCCCTTGACCGAGGCAGGGAACGCCTCCAAGCCCGGGTAGTAGGCCACCTCAGTCGTGTTGGAGGCGCCGTTCAAGTTGAAGGTGGCATCAAACGGCGGTGCGACCACGGTCGAGGCCTCACTGGACGCCACAGCTAGGACATACTCTCCCGCGGCACCGTTGCTCCCAAAGAAGGGGCCCTCAAAGCCATTGTTACCAGCAGCAATGGTGACAATGACGCCTTGCTCGACAATGCGAGAAGCAACAGTCGCCCAGGCATCGCTGGCCCAGCCACCGGCACCACCAACGGAGCAGGTAATAATGTCAGCCTGAATGGTGTTAGAGGCAGAGTAAGGCTATGGATCACACATAAAAACTGGGAGTTATCTTACATCAGCCTGGTACGCAGCGAGGAAAGCCTCAATCAGCGTGTCTTCATCGGTCCCGTCTTGTTGACCAAAGACCTTGAAGGATAACAGAGTCGCATCGGGTGCAACACCAACGTATCTGCAGCAAAATATTAGAGTCGAATTTCAGAATGAATTGCCAAGAGTATCTTTCTTACTGGTCACTCTTTCCGGCAACGATGCCGGCAACATGAGTGCCGTGGCCGATTTGGTCCATCGGGTCGTTGTCGGGCTGCTTGGAGCTGCCATCGACGGGCCAGTCTGTTGAGCGGTGTAAGCCAATATCCGAATTACACAGACAAACAGAGGAGGAGCTGCAGTTGCTAACTTACTGCCGTTGCCGACAAAGTCGTAGCCACCAGCAACCTTGAATCCGGGACCGAATCCACCGCCGAGCTGTGATTCCTAATTAGCCTTTCGTCCTTCAATATGATATCTCTTTTGTGCCACCACAGAACATTAACATACCGCAGGGTGGGTGTACTGCGTCCCCGTATCCACAATGGCCACAACAGCGCCCTTGCCAAAGTAGCCGGCCGCGTGCACCTTGTCGACGCCTGTCCAACTGTGCACCGAATAGTTGCTGGCGGCGGCATCGCTCGAAAAAGACTGCGACGGCGCCATGTGGTCCAGCGTGATGCGGTTCGACGACCAGACGCGCGACACGCCAGCGGACGCAAGGGCCTGCAGCGTGTCAATGTTGTCCACCGTCGACTCCACGCTCACGCCCGAAAAAACATCGGACGAGAAGGTCTTGAGCACGCGGGTGCCATCGCGGGCCGAGAGGGTGTTGACGACGTCCTGGTGGTTGGTCGCGTCGGCAAACTCAATGATGAAGCGCTTAGACGCAGCGACGGTGGCATTGATTGACGGCACCGGCGCCTGGTCTCGTGCCAGAGCATAAACGCCCTCGAGGCTGACCGATAGCGCGAGAACGAGACTCGCGAGATGCATGACGGATAAGATACCTAGGCGTTAGATACTTCTTTTCTTGTCGGATTATTTTCTGAAGATGGGTAAAATATCAGTCGCAACGCACGTCGAGGCTCAAGGTGTCGAGGCGAGTTGCTATGCATTTCTCAACAAACATTAAGACGCAAATCGACATCCAAGCTCAAGTATTTATGCAGCGCGAGAACATCACCCACGTCAATTAAGGCAGCGGCATGCCTCTCTTTCCTCAAAATCTTAAAACAACATGGTAAATTTAAAATCGAACAGAATATGGTATCACTCAAAGTAGATGTCTTCTGCCTTCTTGTTTTGGCAACAACGCAAGACTGTTGCATGGTGAGGAGCGAGTTGTCGAGATATTGATTCTGTTTCGCCATGCCAAGACGTCGTCTTTTTGTAGATTGTGAGGCACGGCGATAGCAAATGTAAATAAAGGGAGTTTGACGTCTTTCTTCTTTGGGGTTTGGTGGCTGACATTCTCACCTGCCATTTCGAGACGTGAGGGTACAACAAAAAATAAACAGTAAGACAACAGCGATATAAGTCATGGGTACCATCTGAAAATAAAAGGGGGGGAATATTCCAAGCGTGAGATGGTTTACAGAATAAATCTATTGAAACAGAAACGGCCAAAATATATCTGTGACATAGATTCAAAAAAAGGTCGTGCTTCAGATCCTGAAACGCCAAACTCAAGGCCGACTTTGATGCTGTCGCCAGTAGCCAAGTATCTCTTTTTGATGCGATGCATAATTCGTACCGATAGCGGGAGCAAACGTAAAAACCTTCTATCGTGGGAACGGGTATGGCGACACATTGTGGCGACCTTCTAGTTTGAGACTGAATGGAGGGCTACACACGGCAGGCAGGGGGCCAAGTAGCACAGATGACCGGACGCGTGCCACACGTACACGTGTGGCTTAATATCGACGAGCACTAGACGTCTCATCGCTGAAATAGCCGACCGCATAGAAAAGCACTTTATTTCTGTGGCCCTCCCGTCCCAGGGACCCAGCTCGTACGGTCCTGCCGAAAAGAGCCTCTCCTGTTGATATTAATGAGCGACTTCGGTCGCTGTAATCATTTCTTCGAGGCTGGAACACCGCCCTACACAAGAGCGGGAAGGACTGCCCTGGCCGTGATCACGTACTGCATCTTGGTCACGTAATCGAGGTAGCCCTCAGAGTCGTCATGGAGGTCGTCTTGTGCCCACGCCGCGGAGATGAGGCAATCGATCTGCGACGGCGTCGAGTTGTCGCCGCGTACGGCGAGAGCAGTAGACGTGATGGGTAGCAGTTCGGGGCGGCGGTGAATAAAATCCATGACGGCCATGCGGCGGCTCTCCGTGTTGGCTTCGGTGCCAATGAGAAAGAGCGAAAAGGGCGTGATGCGGATGTTGAGACGGTGGATATCGCAACTCAAGGCAAAGACCTCGTCAAACAGGGTGTCGATCTCTGGCGATGGGCCGGTCAGGTGCCGGCATGTCCGCTGGAAATAGATCCATGTGGCCACTAGAAAGAGGTAGCGCTGCAGCTGCAAACCGGCGTCCGCCGTGGCGGCCGGGTCGGTCTCGTCGACGGAGCTAATGTCTGCGCAAGACAATTTGCTCTTCATAAGGGACTCGTGGATCTCATCCTCGAGGTCGCTAAGATTCTCCTGGTGGTTTCGGCCGGTTGGAAAGTCGGGGTCCAGCTGCTCCTGTTTGGACGCTTTGAGAACCAAAGCCAGGAGATAGATTTCGTACTGCAGATAATCACCCAAGCCACGGTAGTGGAACTGGGAAGGTATCTTGATCAGCTATGTCAAGATCACAAGAAGCGGGTTTTTAACGTTAATGCAAACGGCCCAACGCTGTCTCCACCCCGTTTGGTTTGAAAACTTACACGGTCGAGGTGGTTGCCGCATTTGAAGGCCACTGTCTCGCCTTTGAACTTCATGCTCAGCTGGCGCACCATTTCTGATGGACGCTGCCAGTGACTCACACTGAACTGGGCTAGGATATCGTGGTAGTGTAGGTATCGGTAGAGAATGGTAGCGTCGCCGCAGGTGACCTCTCCGTATCCGAGCTGCCCGTCAAAGGCGTGGCTGCAGACCGTCCGCAGGCTGCAGATGTACAGGGCCCAGAAGACGCTTGAGTCGTCGCCTAAGCTGATTTCGGCGCGACACAGAAGTAGGCCCGCGGCCATGTGCTGTAGGATGTGGGCCGGGCCGATGCCGTCGGTTGTGGCCGCCTGCTGAAGCGACTGGAGCGCCAGGCCCTTGAAGTGGGCGGACTCTTGCACATTGCCGTACCGCCTCAGTGCTGACAGGCAGAAGAGGGAGTAGAGGACGGCTTTGGACGATGCTGAGTTGTCCTGTACGGACATGCGCAGCAGTAGGTCGCGGAACTGCTGTGGCTCATTGTCGAGCTGGGGTAGGGAATTGGATGCTTCATAGTAGACTAGACAAGGTAACAAACAGGGTCAGACAGATTGATCAGGAAGGGGGGAGAGAGACATGTTAAGTAGATCGGTAGCGAGTGAGATCGGAGTGAGACCAATCGTGCGTGGAGCGAATAAGAGACCCGCGGGCCGGACAGGTAGCAGTGTAGGGCTGAGAGAAGGGGGAAACAAGGCTGGGATGTTTTCAGGGGGGAATGGGATGGATGCTCTTGATTCCAAACATAAGCGGGCGGAGTTCCGCCCAGATCAAAAACTCTACAACTCAGTTCTTTTCTTGAACATACAGTAAGACATAAGGCCCGATCCGTCCGTCTGGAGCCGTTCGACATCGGCGTAGAGAGACGGCGCTTGTTTGGGCAGCAGAGACAGGTAGGGGTCTCCTGCATACTGGCGGTCAAAGAGGATCGATCGTGTGCCTGCGTCCAAGATGAAAGATCGGCCAAATTAGTATAGAAGCTCGGCGGATGAATAAAATGGGCTGCGCTCGCAGAAAGTTGCCCGCCAAGCCTCGAAAGGAAGCCGAGTCAACGCAACCATCAACGCAACCACAAACAACAACAAACAACAACAAATCAAAGATACGACGAACGCGATATAAACAAGGAGATCCTGCGAATCCTACAACGATGCGTGATCTCAAACAGCTCGATTTATCGTGCCATATCGAACCACAAAAGAATCAACATACCTTGACTGCTCGCTATATATGGTAGCAGATGATGTGCGGCCACATGGTCGGACAGCACGTTGACGAAATAGAAGCCGTTGCCACCTTTGTGCGGGTACCGCGGGTGCACCCGGTTTTGCGACACCACATAACTTCTGTCGTTCTTGGGGCCTTCTAGAGCCCGTCTCGACTGCGGCTTGGGCCACGACAACTCGAAAGCATGGCCTGCGCGGCATTCTCGGTGCGCCTTTTGGCAGTTTAGGCAGATGGGCTGTGTTCCATCACACTTGATCTTGCGTTCTAGAGGACGGGGAAGAAAACAGAAAAAGGACCACACCACGCACGCGCGCGTGGAAGCGGAGATTTGCCCAGATTAGCTTTCCGTACTGCCATTGATACACATGCACACCCACGCCAACGCACGCAAAGAGAAACACCTCCGCCCGACCTACCCCCCGTCCCCGATCGTGGCATGGCGCGCTCCCTCAAAAAAGTGTCCAAGCCGGGTCCCATACCTTTGCATGTCAAGCATCGCGGAGCTGCTTTAGCTTGTCGAGTCCCTTGTGCCGGCATCTTTTTGGGATGGTTTTTGCAGCTTGATGTCGTTGGTTGTTGCGGGAACGGAGTCGGGTGTCGGTCGTGTGGTTCGCCCGTCTTGGCAATACTGGCAATAATGCCCGCGAGAATGAGATGTCCAGTACTCCGTATGGTCGGCGGAATTGCACGAGGTGGTCTCCTCTTTATGCTCCTCGCAACAAGTTGCCGCAGGCATGCATATTTGAGGCGTTTTGGGCCGGTTGGTAATTATTCTGAAGTTCTCAGGCAAGGGCGCTGTTCGTACTTTCCTGTCATTGTCAGTCAGAAAGCTCGCTGCTTCTGACGCCTTCTTGCTCTTTCCAATTTTGTGCCCCTGATATGCCTTCTAGGTGTCGCTTTTGGTGAATTTTTGGTGAGTTTTCGTGTTGCCTTCCTGTCCTGTCGTGTGTCGCCTATCGTCGCTGCCGTTCGAAGTTACCAAATGCAGGAGGTTGAGCTGACAAACATCACCTAACAGGTGAGCAAGTGGGGGCGTGTTTCTTTGCAACGGGGCAGGCACGACCGATTGATCGAGACGTGGAGACTCTGGAGAATGGCCCGTTGCCCAAAATGGAACGAGGGCAAGTCTGAGCGAGCGAGTCAGGAGAGCGCATTTAGGAAAGCGGAGCCCCATTAGTGCGGCTGTCAATTGACCAACAGGACCCCACTTATCGAGCGCAAAAGGTCTAGACGAGATGTGCATACGGCATCGAGCAAGACCAACAAAGTCGTCAAAGAAACAGGTGAGATCATATCCTCAAGTCTGCTGCTGACATTGATGTAGCTGCGACTAAGAAAAATAGGGTAAGGAGACGGGGAAAGGGATATGTCCAGGTCCCCGCACGTTGGTCTCAAAGAAAAAGAAAAAGGAAAAGACGGCAGCGAGGCTTATGATTTGCATTTGTACGGCTGTTTCGAGGAACGCGAGCCAGAGCTTGGGACTTTTTCAGGTTAGAACATTCCTGCAGCCTTGCCGATAGATACGAATCTGACTCTCGCTGACGGTTGGAACAGATCACTGCAGGCAACCCACCGCTGACAGGCAACTCTGTCCGACGGTTTTTGTTGGTTTTGCTACCCTTTTGCTGACACTTTCAAGGGTACTCTCTCCCGTTGCCTTGTCGTCTTAGCACCCGAGTTTTCAATTCCAAATGCATGCAGCCTTGCCGCGTGTGGCTGACAAACGGACACGAGGCTGTCGAGGGAACTTTTTGGTGGACTTTTAGAGGACGGTGAGTCGGGGCCATCGAGGGCCGTCAAAATTGGGTGCAGCGGGCGTGCCACCCGGAAAGGAATTCCTGCAGGCCGTCCTGGAAAGCCATTCCGAGAAACACGGCAACTCTGAGCGAGCACGACAGGGGTGGAAACTGCTGGAAATTAGCAAAACCGGGAGATATGACGTAGGAATTTGGGTGTGCTTAAGTAACACTATTAGCGGGCAAGGGGGGTTTTTCACGCTAGTTGGTCAGTGGACCCGCTTTTTACCGTTGTCTCTAACGTCGCGGCACTGACAGCGCACTGACAGCAGCCAACACGCTTCACTAACAAAAAAAGGAAAAAAGAGACCGTTGGTGCAATAGCGCCTTACACACGGCGACATTTGTAATAGACGAGATTTGCAGCCAGCACCTTCACGGAATTTACCACGGCGGTCCAAAACACAACGGAATTTACTAACAATAATCAAATCACCTTGGAAATCCAAATCAACAGTCTTTGCCAAGATGGCACAGAGTCGAAGGAGTCCAAATTGTGGTATAAAGGGGGACGATGCCTCACGAGAAGGAGAGGATTGAAGAGAGCTTTTCGACATCATCAGCAGCTTCCTCCCACATCTCCAGCAAGATCATCTCTTGACAAGAAAACAATTACCTATTTTCTCACACCCTAAGCATCCATCACACGTCATCTCAACTTATACATCGATCCAGCTATCAGCAGCACAAAATTAAAACCACTGTCTGACCTCGATACGGACACTCAAATAAAACCCAGCAAATAACAAGCTACCACCAACAAACAACATCAGCCATGCCTTCTTACGTGGTCGTCGGCGCTTCTCGCGGCATCGGAGTATGTGTGGAGCACCGAAATGATTTGAGTTTGGGAACGGCGTGTGATATCTGAACAAGCGGCTAATGCGAGATTTTTTTATCAAACAGTTTGGTCTGGTCAAGGAGCTCGCAGCCGACAAAAACAACACCGTCATCGGGCTCGTGCGCAACGTCGAGGCGGCCAAGGCCAAGTTTGCTGCTGAGGCCCCGGGTGCCACCATCCACGCCATCTATGCCGACCTTGCCAACCGCAAGTCGCTCGAGGTACGTCGTGAAAAGTGCCGGCCTGCCATTTCACCGGGGGCTGCACGGTCACTCCGCACTCGTATAGTAGAAACAACCTAGTGCTGACCTCTCTTGTGTCACAGACTGCCGCCAACGAGACGGCTGCCATCACCGGCGGCGCTGTCGACGTCTTCATTGCCAACGCCGCCATTGGCATCCCTGTCAACCAGCTGCTGACCGAGGAGGCCACGTCCAACCCGGATCTGTTTGAGAAGAACATGAACGACTCCTTCCGCATCAACGTCGTCGGCACCATCCAGGCCGTTGCCTACTTTGGCCCCCTCGTCGTCAAGAGCACCCTCAAGAAGATCGCCGTCATCTCCTCGGGCGTCGGCGACATTGACTTCATCCTCCAGTCGGGCATGGACATGCAGAGCCCCTACTCCATAAGCAAGGCCGCCGTCAACATGGCCGTCGCCAAGTTCCACCTCGAGTACCGCCCCCAGGGCGTGACTGTGTTTGCCATCTCGCCTGGCCTGGTCGACACGGAATTCGCCACGGACCCCAACGGCCCTCCCCTGACCGAGGAGGAGCAGGCCGCCAAGAACGCCAACACCATGCGCGTTGTGGGCCAGCTCAAGGCCTATGCGCCGCACTGGGAGCCCGTGATGCTGACGCCCACGCAGTCGGCGCAGGCTGTGCTCAACGTTGTTGCAGGTGCGACCATTGAGAAGGACGGTGGCAAGATGGTCTCGCACCACGGCACCCAGCAGTGGCTGTAAACGGAACAGGAAGGACTACCAACGGCTGTCTCTGGACTTTGACAAACCTTTTTGGACATAATTTTGAGGGGACGCCATTGAGAACGATGGAGGTATATAGACTGTACATACTACGATGAGAATGACAAGTTTCAATTGATTTTAAAAATGCGACCCTATGTAAGACGAGAGCGGAGCACTCCGACGTTGATTGCCTATCCAAATAGTGGTATATGCTCACATCTCATAGCATGTTGCGAGAACGCCATTGCCACCTTCTTTGTTGATCATCGACGTTTTATAGAAACGTGGTTTGGGTAATGCCATCGGCCCGTGCTCTTTTTTCTCTTTCTTTACTCAGCATTGGTCATCGCGAAGGCTGCATACATCCTCTCATCATCGAAATCTATTTTTGAAGTTGATGCGGGTTGAGGTACTGACAGATCATGAACAAACGAAGCCGATAGTCGGCACCAACTATTCCGCATTACGTCTCGACTACCCATAGATGTGCTGAATCGCACAATATACTAGCAGCAGAACGGTCTGGACAATGGTGGCCTTGTCGGCACATTTCGAGCCGCCCATCCAGGAGCATGCGCCGTATCCAGAAAGACTAACGATCACGATGGGTGGTATCCTGGATATGACTCTGCGTCAGCGTTTCGTCTTCCAGTCTCGCGAAGATGATCTTCGCGGACAGAAGACCTACAGGTAGTACAGCTTCTTGCGTCGACCGAGAGACTGGAAGAAACCTTCTGCGGGCCGTCTGGTCGTGACCGACGGTGTCGGAGTCGCCCGCGAAGACGTGACCGTCGAGCCGAGTTTCTTGTCAGCGGCACTCATGATGCGGTCATCCTATGTGAGAGTTGGGCGTGTTGTGCGAAAAGGAGAAAATCGCCGAAAAGATGAGCTTTTGAAAAGTCGTGTTGAGAAAGAAAGAGGAATTGGCACATCCAAATAAAATGCGTCGTGAAAAGGTGTCGAAATAGGGAGTGGAAGATGCGTACCAAGACTTGGGTAGGATTTAGCTTCGCCTCGACGCTTTCCTAGGTCGACCAGATTAGGCTACCGCAGAAGGGAAGGAGCGACCTGCGATGGTATTCAGTGCCAAATTCAGCTGAAGTCGTTATTACACATACTGTAATGTGTTATCATGCATACGGAGTAATACAACAACTATATTTGTATGAGTAAAAAGCGAAAGTTGCGCAGAACGGAAAAGAGGTGACTGCAGAAGAAGAATGGGAACTGTGGCTTTTAGGTTAAAACCCCGAAAACATAGCATTGGTGAACTACGATAAAGAAGCTGCGGCCTGTACTCCGTATTTTGAACAAGAAAAGACCTTTGAATTTCCGAGAAAAGATATTAAACCCGTGTCCCATGCAAAAATACAATAGACAGAGAGGATGTAAGAAAGAAGAAAAGGTGAAGAACAAGTGAAGACAGTACACAAAAAGCTCCAATTCATCAGGAGCAGAAAACAAAAGTCGTTATGATCCGGGATTTTGTGCGGTTCCAGGACGCGTCTTCTCCACTTTCCAATCGCTCCTTCCCGTCACCAAAAACCACAAGAAACCACAAAAACAAATGGGCCGCTAGCCCGCCATAACACCTTACACGATAATGCCCAGCGCGCCCTCCAGACAGTTCACAATACCCGAGCCCAGTGACGCATCGTCGAGGCCCGTCGTCGACAAACAGATGAGCGCATCGCCTGCCGCGTACGGGCCGAGCGCGACGATACACAGCGGAATGTCTAGGATCAGCTCCCCCAAGCCGACATCGCTGTTGAGGGCCAAGCAGGCCGACGGCAGCTCCGCCGGGCACGTCTCGTCGAGTGCCTGCACCAAACAGCTGAGAATTGAGTCGCCTGTCGTCTCGGCCGTGATGACATTCGTCGCCAAACACTGCGCCACGTTGCCGACGGCGTAGATGCCCAGATCCGCCACACAGAGCACGGCGTCCACAGCAGTGCCGAGACCGATGTCGCCCGCGAGACCCTTGCAGTCGCGCGGCAGGTTGACATCGCAGCGCGGCGACGTGACTGCCGGGCAGTCGATTTCTATGACGACCGTCGTCGGCGTCGGATCCGGGGTCAGGTTGAGCGCCTCGTACAAGCAGGCCACGATGGTGTAACCCTGGGTTTGGCCGTCGATGCCCGTCGTGACCAAGCATTGCGCCACCGCACCAACCGCAAAGGGACCCAGCTCCACCACACAAAGACCGACGTCCACAACAAGGCCCAGGCCGCTCTCGTTCTCAAGGTTCAAACAGGGAGCAGGCAGCGAAGGTATGCACTCGGCCGCAAAAGCGTTCTCGAGACAAGTGACGACGGTGCTGCCAACCGTGTTCAACTGCAGGTCCGTGGTCAAACACGTAAGGGCGCTGCCGACACCGAACACGCCGAGCGAGGTGAGACAGAGGCCGGCAGGGATAACCAACGCGGGGCCGAAGTACTGGTCGAGATTGGCGCAGGCGGCCGGGAGAGCCGTGACACAGGCCGACGCAGGCGAGGCAGAGGCGGCAATGGTGGTGTAGCAAGCCGACGCCGAGGACGACACCGACGACGCGGACACGGAGGACGAGGCAGACGAGGACGAGATAGAGCTGGAAGAAGCAGAGCTGGACGAGGCCGAGCTAGAAGAAGCAGCCGAGCTGGACGAGGCAGAGCTTGAAGGGGAGCTAGACGACGCAGAGCTGGAAGAAACAGCCGAGCTTGATGACCCAGAGCTGGAGGAAGCAGACGAGGCACTGCTGCTAGAAGCGCTAGAGGCAGAGCTGGCGCTGGAGGCAGAGCTGGAGGCGGACGAAGCGGAAGAAGCGCTCGAGGCCGAGCTCAAAGCCGAGGAGGCAGACGAGGCAGACGAGGCAGACGACGTGCTAGACGCGGATGACGAGCCAGACGAAGCAGAGCTGGAGGCGGACGAGGCAGAAGAAGCCGACGAAGCCGACGACGAGGCACTTGAGGCGCTGCTGGAAGCAGACGAGGCGCTAGACGCGGACGAAGCGCTGGAGACAGACGACGCGGAGGACGAGCCGCTCGACGCGCTGCTCGAGGCGCTTGACGCAGAAGAGGCGCTGGAGGCGGACGAAGCCGACGACGCGCCGCTGGAGGCAGAGCTGGATGCCGAAGAAGCAGACGACGCGCTCGAAACCGACGAAGCAGAAGAAGAGCCACTCGATGCCGACGAAGCGGAGGAAGCAGACGAGGCAGACGAGGCAGAAGAGGCGCTGGAAGCACTGGATGCGGAGGAGGCAGAGGAGGCAGACGAAGCAGACGAGCCAGAAGAAGCAGCACTGGACGCGCTGGAGGCAGACGATGCGCTAGAGCCAGACGACGCGGACGAGACAGAGCTGCTCACGCCGGACGGGCCAGCGGAGGACGAGCCCGAGGGGCCGACAGAAGAGGATCCTGAGGGGCCGGCAGACGAGGAGCCCGAGGGACCAGCAGACGACGAGCCCGACGGACCAGCAGACGACGAGCCTGAGGGGCCGGCAGACGACGACCCCGAAGGACCGGCAGACGACGAACCAGAAGGACCGGCAGACGACGAA